>OX104062.1:20562499-20747539 GCA_944474145.2 Dicrocoelium dendriticum | reverse complement strand
CCAGAACAATTGGATGAAAGCTTAGTACATTAGGTGTCTTGGTGGAACAATTTAACAATGGGCTGCTCGTGGGATAATCGCGCACACTATGTTACGTATTGCTCACGCGTTTGGCCGGGAATGAACGGTGCGCGGTATAGTTTAGCGTGCAACTTAAATCACCTACATGTAATTGCACGTAACACCAAGTAGGGCCAACTCGGCACGGCATGGGTGCACAATTTGGCATCCAGAGAGGGCGGAGGTTTTCGTAGAAACAGCCAGCGCTTCGACGCAATGAGTCCACAATCATTCAGCCAAGTTCGATGTCACCTGTTTGCAGATTACTTCCCCTGCCGGTGGCAATTTACCTACTGATTCCATCCAATCTGTTTTTGCATCGCTGTCCCGGTGCATATTCACTTAGGATTGACAATCCATATTGGGAGGTCCTTCACACACCAAGATGGTCTCTATCCTGTATTCATATCTGCTTTTAACAATACTTCCTTACGGCCTCATGCTGAGCTGTGTTCGCATGTCTTTTGCGAGACAAGCAGACCATTTCCTTCTAGTCCGGAATATAAGACCTGTGCCCGCCCGTCGGGAACTATACCCATTCATTTGTATTTTTAATCTTAGCTTATATGTTTCCCTTGCATGCAAGTTAGCTGGAACGTCTTTCTGTTCACCATTTTCATCAGCTGTTATGGTCTGTCCCTTTCTCTCTCTTAATTACCGCTTCTTCAGGTGGCTCTACCCAAGACTTATTTGCGATACAAGAGGCGATTAAAAGGGCGAAATCCATGGAAGAAGTGGAACGATTGCACCATCTGCTGAGCACTGGTCAGTCGGCTGGCTTCGCAGCTTACTGGCAACAGCAGCTCAGGTTGCAGCAACAACAGAAACAACTGCAGCTACAGCAACAACAGCAACAGCAAGGCGAGGAGCAGCAGCGACCACATGGCCAGGAGAGGAATACCCCAATCGAGTCGTATGTTGCCGAGGAAGAAGAGAAATCTAACGAAGATGTTCAACATATGGATGAATAATCATCTACCGGTTCCCAACACCCACGAGTTTCACCGTGACTAACCTGACCTGAGTCACCCCGCTGTAAAACACCGTTGCTATTCATTTTTGTGCACTCCCTGACGCTAAAAGCAAACAATATACAAACAGCTAAGTTTGACTGTTTTATCTTGCCGATGCAGTTGTCGAAGGTACTCACGTATCTTATTGATTCCCCCCGGGGGATCTAGCTGGTTCATCCACATGTGTGAATCGTCCTGATTCTTCACTTGTACTTCGTTACTTCTTACGGTTATGTTCGTCATTGGCCCACGAGTCCAAACACTTCAAGTGCTTACCACTCCAGCACCTACTGTAAGGTCCCTTGTTCTGTATGTCGCGCTTATCTCACGTCTGAAAAGCTTACTCGACTGTGTTCTACCAACCGCCACTGATCCCATTTTTCTCGGTATCACCATACTTGAGTGATCCTGACTCGGAGACCGATGGTTAGCCACTGTCAACGTCGTTTCTGCAGGGTCTATTGGTCGATTCCTGAGTACATACAATGTGCGAGCCTTCAGTCCGTGCAGGTATTTTTGGCCATGAGTACGGAACTGTGCCAATTCTTTTACACATTGGATTGGCTATTATCGGTTTTATTGCTCCAAATGCTCCTACATGAGTGTATTAAGCTTGACTTGCAATTCTCCCTATTCATGGCCTCTTTTGTTAGGTCACACTTTCCCTGTGCCCTCGGAGCGTGCCACTTTGGCACTAGGGTCAAGCGTTGCCTATATCATTTTGGTGGGAAATCGTTTGTGCTCTTCGTTATCGAATTTAACTTCATACCTTGACCTCTGGTCCAATAATTTCTCCAGCGCGAGCTTCACTCCATTTAGTTTTACCTTCATTACGCAACTGGCCTGGAATATTCAACAACGGTGTTCCGAAGCTTAACCTGGGGAAATTGTAACAACTTTTTACGAGGATCGTTGACTCTTGGTTTGATAACCCAACGCAAGAGAGATGTAGTTTCTCGTTGATATTCTTGGTATAATATAGTATTCAATGCCGCTGAACTAATTTCGAATTAAGGATCATTTGGGTGGAACTGTCGGATCAGACCCGTGCAACGACGATTGTCAGAGTACAAATACTCTTGTATGCACTATCGTTACCACTGCTACTGCTCTATGGAAGGATCAGGCATGCTCCGGTTGCATGAACAGCGCACATATTTCATACGAGTCTAGGCCCGATTATTCGCTTTGTGTTCTCACTGGTCCACAGAGACTTGAATGATACATCTTTCATCGTGTTAAACCGTCTCCACAATCCCTCCATCGATAAGGTGCCTCACGAACAAGCGAAATCCACATAGTAAAACTAATATGCCTAAGATTCAGTGTCAACATAAGCTAACCACAAATGTGAGGCAAGCAGAAACATGTGAGCGGGGAACCATAGAAGCGGGCGGGATGAGTGAGGCAAAACGACGGGGAGTGGTGGAGTTTTATGGAACGCGTTGATGTTTCACTAAACGACTTGCTTCGGTACGCCAACTGGGATTCGAGTAGTTAAGTGCGGTTGACTCCTTGACCGTTACACGCGTTACTCTGCTAATAACGATCAACAACGACAAGAAAATTAAATTCAAATAATTCATGGAAAACATCCTAAAAACAGGCACATACTTTCAAGTCATCGAAAACATTCCTTGCTTAGGGTTGTCGCAGTGCCTTCCGAATCATATAGTCTACAAGTTCTGGAAAGCCTGAACTCGCCAATAGTACACATCCCTTGGCCCCATCGGTAACTGATCTATGACGACTAGCAGCTTATACCACTAAGCCTCGGTGGGCCGTCATGATTTACAAGCTGAACTGCAATATAATACTACTCATTCTCCACTGCCATACAGGTTGGCCTTGAGAGACACGACTCCCACTGATAGCAGCTATGTACCACAGCATTTAGGAGCTCTTAGATCGACCGTTTTTAGTGCTCCTCAACCTTTTACATGTAAGATGCAGGTTAAGGCAATTTAGGGGGTAGTTATAAGCTGAGCTGTAATTAACTGCGTTGGTTGTAATTCCGACTTTTCAATCGAATCTTAGGGCAATCTGTCCAGTTGACAATGGTCACATCAACCGCACACTCAACAGGTAATCTGGCCGATGGGGTGACGCAGTCTCACTCGATCGCCGCCCGTGCCCGATTTGAGCGACATTCATTGCTTTGTTACGACTATGATAAGAGAAGGGTTTGTATCAGCGCCCTTTGCGTGCGCAGATCAGGTTGCAGTATCCTGATCACAATGACTCCGGTGTTTTTCTGCCATCTTCTCAATGTTTTTGGCACAATGTGGGAAAAGCATCCTTGGCCACAGCTTGATGCGCATTTGGAATTACCTGTGCCAAAGTGGAGTTGTTGCTACTGGGCGATGGTTTGCAATCCGTTTCATCAAACGCCTGATGGTGTGTCCGAGGTATATTACACCACAGCTGCAAGTGGACTGATATTTAATAAAGGATTCAGATTGGACCATAAGTCTTTTCTTGAGACACTTAGTAATAATCGGAGCATCTTTGGCAACGACATTTGAGCATCCAGCTGGGAAAGATTGAGCAACTGCATTCGAGTTTCCAGCTCGGCAACTCGAAGGGGTTATCACCTCTGAAATGGACTGAGAGAACAGTGGAACAATAGATTTATACGTATAAAAAAAGCTAAAGCTTAACAGATTCCGTAGGGTGTTTATGGTTCAAATTCAAACTATTGAAGAATTGTCGGCAAAATTAGGTTTGCCCCGGTGGGCTCACTGCAGTATACGTAGTATAAACTATAAATCCAATGTAATCCATAAGGAATGACGATAGATGAGATATCGGTAACAAATCGTATCGCATTCCGGTGAACACAAAAGCGAGGTGGAAAAGGTGGAACGTATTCTGGGAGTTGGCCGGACTCTTGTGTTTGTTCGTGGATACTGAGTCATATAAGATGGTGCATCGAAATGAATGCACGCTCAACTCGGACTTTGAACTTAGGCAGCGTGGGAGAACAGATGTCAGCTTTCCGTGGGGCATTCCACGTTTTGCAAACGCGTACGGAAATAAAATTCCGACGGTATTCCAAACGACTTTCCTGTTCTACCAGCTTGAGATGGTGGCCTCTCAAATTACTGTTTTGACAGCTATGGCAAATGGCGGCACGTGTGATAGGGATCTCTCACAATCTGGTGAGTCAAAATGAGATCCCCGCGCAATCGCGAGCACTCGAAGCCTTCGATTATATGGCAGATTATACAAACCTTTGACATTTTTAATTGCCCGGCCCTGGCATATCTCCAAGGTGGTGAGATCTCCCTACAGTTATTGCTGTCAGACCTGTATTGTTACTCCACATGTGGACGTATGTATGCGCCGAGAAACTGGAAATCTTGTTTAGTCGAGTCGTCCAAATGCATGCTTCAGAAGGCCCACGTGTTGGATGCCCCTCTTTGACACGGTTTCAGTCTGGTTTCGACAGCCAAAGTCAGCCTGGACCAAAACTCCCAGGTTTTTCTTGCCAGAAGACGTTTCTAGCTCCAGGTTGCCGAGTTTGTAGGAGCATACCACCTGGTTCCGTGTGTGCAGCACTCCATATTTGTCCACATTGAATCGAAGTAGACTCTCGATTGACCGCGCGTATACCATATCCAGATCGGCTTGTAGTACTGTGATGTCATCTGATGTTTTGATTGCCCTCCACACTTTGATGTCATCGGCACAAAGCAGGCAGTTTGAACTTACGAGGTGTGTGCTCTCGTTGATATACGTCAAAAATGATCGTGGTCCTAGTACCGATCCCTGCGGAACTCCGCATTCAACTCGGATGGGATCTGGCAGCGATTCACGCACTCGTACTTCCAAGTGCAGGTGTAGAACAAAGCTTCTAATCCACCTTAGGAGTGAATCACCAATACCAAAGTTCTGAAGTTTGTAGAGCAGGATGTCATGGTCTACCTGGTCAAACGCTTTTTAGAAGTCGATAAAAAATTCCCTCAACACTTGTGCCAGAGTCTACTGCCTCGGTTCAGCTGGATCATGCCAGTAGTAGATTTGTAGTGCACGATCGATTTCGTTGGAAGCCATCTTCCAAGGAGACTGTTAGCGCATCAGAACTAATAGCTTCCATGGTGTTTGAAATTACTGGTAGTAAGATTACGGGACGGTAATTGGCTGGTGAATGCAGTACCGTAGCTCTGACATTTGCGGTTTTCTGCGCGCATTCGCCAGTAATCGTGGATTATTACATCATTCGATTTCTCTTAGTGTGCTCCATCACCCACTGGAAAAATGTGGGAAGTTTATCTAACGGTTTCTGTGAAAACTGTGTAAAGGTCCTTCAACAATCCAACATGAGTTTGAATAAGGACATTCCCGTAGAGCTTTTATCCCTCATTTTATACTTATTTACTTTATATGCTCTTTCAGTTGAACTATATTTTGTCCATGTATGTGAAACGATCTCGTCACAATTCTCACTTTTGTGTTTTTACTCCCTAAGATGGGACTTTCCTACAGGGAGTAACTCCTCGCCTTTTTTGTAAGCGTTATTTATGTATCTATTTTATGTTTAAGCTTTTACATTTTTGTCCATATTGTACTTGATGTTTGCTTTTTTTAGGAATATATACATTGTTACTTAATAATAACCCTTAATTCTAGTTCGTTCCAGATGAGCCTCCGTAACTCTGATGCCCAGCCATAGGGTACCCACAGCCTTTAGACCAGTGCTTCCCAACCTTTTCGAGGCCATTATATCTAAAACGGGTCTAGTATAACCAATTACTCCAAAAAATTTTCGCTTGAAAAACAAATTAACTACTAGCTGTCACACTGTTTTGCCAAATTATGGAACATATTTTCCTTTTTTCAACCATTCAAACAAATAAAGGACTCCTTTTTGAGCAATCTTTTCTGTAAAGAAATGGGACGGTTGATAATGCCTAGTTCCAATAATTTCGTTTAGCGCTTGGTGCAGTTTCCTTCAATACACATCGTATGTCGTGCCCTCAATTAAAGCACTCCCTTGCTCTTTATTCATCACCAGTGTGGAAAGTTCACTTTCACACCTGCATGGCTGCCGAATGAGATCAGAATTTTTAATGCCTTCTGCGATCCTGATGGATACTGCCCGCCAATATTTACCCAAAATGTTGCCGCTTGTGTGTTTTCGAAAATTATTTTCCGTGGGTTGCGTTCACGAAGTCCAAGGGATAGTGCTTTAAGTTCAATTTCAGCGTCATAAAATATTCCTCTGTCCATTGTAAGAGGTCTTAGTACGCATGTATTTACTTGGCGATTTTCCAAATCAGGAAAATATTTACACGTAGTTAATCAACACACTTACTTTTGCTGCACGTCCGCCAAACCATGCTATGTTCAAGGGTTTTTGAAATCGGCGACATCAACTGCACGTGCAGGAATTGTTGATAGGGCGGCGAACGACTACCTGAATCAAACGATAGACAAGCCACGTGGCAGCACTGCGGTGCAGGCTTGCATATGTATTTTAGGTAACATTTGCCACTTGAAATGTTATAATTCACTAAGAGATCACTGATGATTCATCGCTTTTGGCTAATCACTTGTGTTTAAGTCGTTATCTAGGTAATTGGATAATATTATTCCGTCAATGAGTTTATTTCGTGACTGAGCGATGATCCAATCCTTGTACTTTACCTCCCCCTGTCAAACTGCATTCCACCCTTTTTGGGGATAATTACCCTCAGGTTGTGAACCATTGCTTTTGACCGATCAATAGTCGTTGGCTTATCGATAACATTAGTTACATCGAATGATGCAAGAGAGCTATCGAGGATATTAGATGGGCGGTTGACGGATCTGTGTACGGAACGAAAGTATACGGAAGTATGACAGCGCTTAATAGCCAGCTATTATCGGCGCAAGTTAAGGGTTGACGGTGGTTTATAGTACACATTTTAGATAGTATGACAGTGTTTAGTGCCTCCATCTTTTTTTAGCACTGCGTATTTTTGGCTTGATCTTAGGTGCATAGACACTCTTAGTGTAGAGGGGCCCCTTCCAAGAATGGCTCTAGGGAGCTCTTCGGAGCTAGCTGAGAGCGGATCGCGAAAGACGGCTAGCGACGAGCCTGGGCCCGGAACTACGGAGCGGGAATATGTGGGCAGCGCAATAAATCAGACAAATACGCCGCTAGCGCAGCCCACAGGACTGAGGCCGAGCCGATTGACACAGCCCAGAACAAGCAAGTCGAGAGCTCTCGAACGACTCCTGGCCGATCCAAATCGGATGCAGAGAAGCGGAGATCGAGGCGAAAACAGGAAGGCGGATCTTCCAAGTCAGAGCTCCCGAGGCGAAAGGACTGGCTCGTCTCCAACATCCGTACCTGTGTTGCGTGGTGGGACGGAAATCTAGTCGATATTCGATGGCGCGCGCGAGACCCTCATGTGCCCATTTTCGGTGTGCAATAAACGTCTACCCCCCTGTCTTGTCGTTCTCGCTACACTGGTGCCGTGACCAATCGCGATGGAGTTGACCCGGTTGGAGCAATTTGCGGCCGGTGACGTGGAGGCGTGGCTCGATGAGTTCGACGGAATTGCGGCTTGCACGGGGGTGAGGGGGGATGCAAATTTGCTAATTGCTTTGGGCACACGGTTGAGTGGACGAGCCAAGGCGGTGTATTTGCTCACTCGAAAGGCCAAACCCGGTTGTTCGTTCGCTGAGATGAGGGCTGCCTTGTGTGCAGAATTTGGGAAGGATCTGGAGAGAGAACGAGCACTGCAACGATTTCACGCAGCCAGGTGGGACGAACAGGAGGATTTGATGGTGTTTTTCCAGCAGCTGGACAGACATCTAACGATTGGGCTCCCCGAGTTAGGGGGCAAAGCAAGAGAGCGCCTACTGAAACAGCAGTTTATCCGAAGTCTGCCCGGTCCACTCCATGATCAGGTGAAATTAGCGTCGCTGGTGGGAGACAGCAAAGCGTTGGATCTGGTGACGGTCGCCCAGAATTTGTCGGAACGAGTGACAGTGAGAAGCATCCAGCATGCTGAGTTGGAACAGAAAGTAAATCGCCTGTCCGAAATGGTGGAGCAGCTGTTGTCGATAGAGTCTTCAAGCACCACTTCACAACGCAATGTACGGGTAATCCGGAACGGTCGCCGCTGTTTCCGATGCAACCAGAATGGTCATGTGGCGAGATTCTGCACCAACGTCAATGTGCCCCATTGTTTCTCTCTATCCATGCCGAGTCGGTGGCGAGTACCAGTCCTCCAGGTAACTATAGAAGGTGTGTCTGTCCGAGCCGTAGTAGACACAGGAGCGGCAGTGTCAATTACGAAGAGGTTCAATGGGGTTCCAGTAAACCCATCTTCAATCACGATGCAGACGGTCGGCGGGCATTCTTTGAAAGTGACGGGCACGCAGCGGTTACGAATCAGGATAGGAGAAACGCTCATCAGCCATGACATGTTCATCGTGGAGGAGACGACCGAAACCATCATCGGAACCGACATCCTGAAACGGCTCGGTGTCACAATTGACCTGAAAAACGATGTGGTGATCGTGGCTAACGAGACGATCGAGATAAACAAGGGGAGAACCGACCGGGTTGGTGCCCTCAAAGCCGTGCCTGATTGTCAGAACCGTGCAATACGCAACGTACTGAGCAGGTATGCCCACTTATTCACAGACGCGGAAGATGATTACGGATTTTGCAATTGGGTTAAACACCGAATACCGTTGATCCCAGGAGGACAATGCAAGCCGATCTTCAGACGAATTCCACAGAACACCCTGGTGGAGATACAGAAGCAGGTGACCGAGATGGAATCGAAAGGAATCATCAGGCGAACGCACAGCCCGTATTCATCACCCGTGCTATTGACGAAGAAGGCCGACGGAACCTATCGATTTTGCATCGATTTCAGAGAACTAAACAGGGTGACGGTGAAGGATGCATTCCCGATGCCTCAGATGGAAGAAATTTTCTCAAGCCTTCACAGTGCCAAGCAGATATCTCTGATTGATCTCCGCTCGGGATATTGGCAACTGCCGATCGCAGAAGAAGATCGCCACAAGACGGCTTTCAGTGTCAATGGCCAGCAGTATGAGTTTTTGAGAATGCCGTTTGGATTGTGCAACGCCCCGGCTACATTCAGGCGTTTGTTGCTGATGGTCCTCGCGAACCTGCAAGGCGTGGTTGTGTACGGTGATGACATCATTGTCTTCTCTGAGACGGAACAGGAACATGTGACCAGACTTGGAGCAGTACTGCAGAGGCTAGATGAAGCTGGTCTGAAACTCAGTCGTAAAAAGTCGCAGATTGCCCAAAAGTCAATTGTATGCTTGGGTCATATCGTGGGCAATGGTCAAGTCCATCCACTTCCGGAGCAACGCGAGACGATCAAGTGCTTCGCAAAACCAAAATCCAAGCGTCAGCTCCGTTCGTTCTTGGGAGTGGTGGCATATGATTCAAAGTTTGTGCCCCAGTTCGCAGAGAAGGTCAGCCCGTTGTTGAAGCTGCTTCGCAAGGACGTGCCCTTCGTGTGGACAGCTGAAGCGGATCAGGCCTTTGACCATCTAAAGGCAGGCATCACAGAAGCCCCGACATGTCTACGGCTACCCAATCCTGGTGAGAGGTTCACTGTGGCTGTCGACGCAAGCAACGTGGCCATCGGTGCGGTTTTGTCTCAAACGGCTGGGGTGGTGGAGTACGCGAGCAGAGTGCTGACGGGGGCGGAACAGAAGTATTCAACAACGGAGAAAGAATGCTTGGCCATCGTGTGGGCGTTAGAGAAGTGGAGAAATTACTTACTGGCGAATGAATTCCGGGTCGTCACTGACCACAAACCGCTTTCGTGGTTGATGACGGCGAAAGACCCGCGGGGACGGCTTGCGCGATGGGCCTACCGATTGCAGGAATTCAACTTCACCATTGAGCACGTGGATGGAACGCAAAATGTATTGCCAGATATGTTGTCACGCCCGTGTTTGGACGACATCATGCCAGACAATGCCATACCGGTGCGTGCGATCGCGATGGGGGAGAGGAACCTGCTGGGAGATCAAAGGACAGATGAATTCGTGAATGTGTTGTGCTCTCACTTGCGGGCTGGCACCAAACCGGAGGCTACATCGGAGGAGGTGGAGGAACTCCTCAAGATCTGGGACAGGTTGAAGGTCGAAAACGATAACGTGGTGGTGGCGATAGACGGACGGAAAGTGCCTTTTGTTCCACCAAATCAGCGAGAACGTGTGATGCGCATAACTCATGATGGCGCCCATATGGGATTCGAGCGTGTCTTTGAATTGCTGCGGAGGCGAGTGTTTTGGCCAACCATGAGGAAGGACGTCGCGGCATACCTTCGGGAGTGCCCAAACTGCCAAACGAGTCGGGAGATGGAGTCCCCGAGACCGCCGATGCGATCGATGGAGGTTGGTGAGCCACTTCAGTGTTGGGGACTGGACGTCTTTGGGCCCTTACCAGTGAGTCGAACAGGAAACAGATACATTCTAGTGATGATTGACCACTTCACTCGATGGGTGGAAGCCATACCAATCAAGGACCAAACAGGCGAGACAGTGTCGCAAGTATTCGAATTCAATGTGCCTGCAAGGTATGGGATCCCACAGTGTATCATCACGGACCAGGGGCCCTGCTTCGAGTCAAGAGCGTTTAAGTCAGTGTTGGACAAGTGGGGCATCCAGAGACGGCGAACTTCACCGTACCACCCACAAACCAACGGGATGACCGAGCGGTTCAACCGGACATTGAAGACGTGGATAAACTGCACGAAGTTGGCATGGGAAGATGCTTTGCCTCAGGTTCTGATCGCGTATCGGACCAGCATGCAATCAACCACCAAGGTCTCGCCATTCGAATTACTGTTCGGCAGAGAGCCACGGATAGAGCTCGATACTTGCCTACCGAACCAGCGTGAGTGGAAACATCCAGCTGAGCATCAAGAGCGACTGCGAGGGAAAGCTAGAAGCGAAACCAAAGCTCGACAAGCGCGGAATAAGCGAAATTACGACGCCAGGCATGAGGCTCACAAGTGGAGGCCATTCAGGATTGGAGAACGGGTCAAGTTACGGAACAACGATCGGCCGGATCATGACGGGCCGGGCGCAAGCAAGTTCAGAGAACGCTGGAAAGGCCCCTACACCATTATCGACCAGAAAGCGGGCAACTTCTTAATCGACTGCGGAGGAATGAAACGTTGGGTGAATGCTGCTCTCCTGCGACCATGGTACGAGAGGAAGAAAGGTCCTGGAGGAGGGGCGGGTGTAGAGGGGCCCCTTCCAAGAATGGCTCTGGGGAGCTCTTCGGAGCTAGCTGAGAGCGGATCGCGAAAGACGGCTAGCGACGAGCCTGGGCCCGGAACTACGGAGCGGGAATATGTGGGCAGCGCAATAAATCAGACAAATACGCCGCTAGCGCAGCCCACAGGACCGAGGCCGAGCCGATTGACACAGCCCAGAACAAGCAAGTCGAGAGCTCTCGAACGACTCCTGGCCGATCCAAATCGGATGCAGAGAAGCGGAGATCGAGGCGAAAACAGGAAGGCGGATCTTCCAAGTCAGAGCTCCCGAGGCGAAAGGACTGGCTCGTCTCCAACATCCGTACCTGTGTTGCGTGGTGGGACGGAAATCTAGTCGATATTCGATGGCGCGCGCGAGACCCTCATGTGCCCATTTTCGGTGTGCAATAAACGTCTACCCCCCTGTCTTGTCGTTCTCGCTACATTAGGAGGAATCCTCCTTGTCCGCTTTAATTCTCTGATTTTAGCTGTAACCAAAAATTATTGACTCTGCCCACTTATTTTGTATTTTGTCTTTTATCCTTGTCTTCGCTCACTCGTTGCTCTCTCTTCCTTTTAACTCTGTACTCTCAGTTTTGTCCTAATCTCTTCGATATTGTGTTATGTGGCCTGAACTCTATGGAAAAAGGCTACTCTTAGTCAACTACCAACATAGTGGAATTTACCCACATTCATTCATCCATCTCACATGCATTACATAACGCCGATCCGGCGTCGAACCATAATATCCTTCATACCTCGTCCGTGTCAACTTTAAAAGCGTCTTTTCAACTAAGGCCCTACTCCTGTAACATTTGCCACAAAACATTTTCCACTGCGGTTGGTTTTTTTCTCAACATGAGGGATATATCACCAGTGATATCCCAATGACCGACGACGTCTCTGTGATGAGAAAGTAACGGAGTGTCAAGAATGCGATTGTCATTTTGCATCAGCTCGGGCTCTAACAAGTCACTATCGTCGAACACATCCCACCGATTACGGCGCTATGAAGGCACCTCGAGCTTCAATCACTTCCATTTATTGGACGGAAGAGAAAGATCAATAAGTTCTACGCTGTGTTCATCTGTTACTTCCATGAAGCAGTTTCATTCTCAGCATCCCTCTATTACCATTTCGGCCATTAAAAAGCGACGTAAACAACTAAAATGACAACGTTCAACATGCTCTCGTCCCACTCTTAATGCCGCGCCAAAAGTCTCGACCACATCGCTTACCATTCAAGAGAAATGTTCATCCGCCTCTTACCTTCCATCTGCGCTGTCCCCCAAAGTTTCTCCGACGCCGGCTTCCAATCCCGAATCGCCTTAGCTCCCATACCCCATCTACGACAAATCTTGCATTAAAGAACCCTTCACCCGCAGCTTTCATTCTCCCCTACACAGATGCGCATCATTTAGCAATTCACTGGGAAGAGTGCCACTTTGATGCCATTGAGGAGTTTTGTCGCTGTACGATCTCAGAAGCACACCCATGCTCTATGAATGACCCTGCCGAGTCCACGGGGTCCGCAACTGCACAGGCATATACATTTCCAACCCCACGTGTCATCCACTCCTCCCAACCGCGGATAGGGGCCTATGAATGGTCCGCAGCGCAGGCATTTGTCTGTTCACCCACGTCCCCTGTTCATAACATACGGATCAGCTGGTCAGCTGGTGTTAAAATGAATGAATCGAGTGGGGCAGCCTCCGCTGACCCCAATTCCAGCCCGCGGAACCGTTGTCATTCGTCACCTGTAGGGTCACCCAGTCAATCAAACCAGTCCAAGCGTTGTTCGCGGATCTCAGTAGCGTGGTGTTCAGGGCGTCAACCGTGACCTACTAGGCTCTAAGTTCCACCCCAGCTCAGGCTATCGCCATCTGATGAGTCCAAACCAGGACGAAACTGCGGTCGTGATATACCAGTGTTGGAATGAGCAATACCGAAATATTTTCAATCCACGTTTGTTTTATCTCCACTTTATCTTCAAATCCTTTGATGCAATGAAATCTTGCTACTGCTCCTTAATCCCCGTTACATCCATCCCAGTTTACCTCCAATTCCACTCTTCCGCAGTATATTTCCTATAATTTTTTCCCAGACATTTTCGTTCCGGAAGTGGCCTATAGCGGCATTTGGCGGCACATTGCCGGAACCCGACAGCATCACTCAATCCAGTCGCCGCAGCTAGAGGTCAAGAACCGCTCTTAAGATTGCGGTCGTATATTTCTTACGAAAATCGGCGTCTCTCAACATCGCAGACTTAGGAATTCTTTACAATATAATGCCGATTGTTTGGCGCGTCTACTTGTTCAGTCTCTCAGATGGATGCCGCACGAGGACAAAGAACTTATCCATCGAGCTTCAGAACTGTCTCAAAGTTGTGCGACACAACTAGAACTACTTCGGCAGCTTCCGCAATTATTGCTAATGAGAACCCTTAACAGTTTAACAAAACACTTAGACTGGTATTTCCATCAACACAACATGCCGGGCTCTCCGGAGGACTCGCAGCTTTCGCCCAACTGACAGATAACGCAACGGCCTCAGGGTTCTACTCAGGAATATCTGTGGGACGCTCCGCTACGTGCTCTTTCTTCCTCTCCTACTGTGAAAGAAATGCAACTAATAAATTTACCCACAACTTTTTGGCCTTGGAAAACCCTCGGCTACAAAATTAAACCTATAGACCATTGGGTGATCAGCTACGCATCTCATCGCTTGTTAATGACACTATATTTCGTTTCTTGATCTTAGAAGCCCACCACTTAATAGCTTTGTGTGAACCTACAGAAATGACACAAAATTCCCCTCTAAGAAATTTATTAGACACCTTCACAGGCTCGTTTAGTGCACGATGGAGCACCATCTGTGCCACACTCTTTCCGCATAAATGAAAATCAACAAATTGTCTGAAATCGCTGCAAAACATAAGAAATAATCGGCAACGTTGAGATTTACAATATAGGTACATTCAGCGACTTTACTATACGAGACCTAAAGGTGCCGCTATAACGGTTATCGATGGTTATTGGCGCACATCATTCTTCCAAGAAGATGATGTAATTCCAATTTTTACGAAGTTTTTGATCACTGTACTTTCTCAGGCACCAGTAGTCGACGAAAAGTTCCCTCGAACTATTCTCCCTCATAACATGAATCCAATAAAACCAATTACGAAAGACGAAATGCAGACAGTGCAACGAAACATGCAAGGTAGCACACCGGGAATCGATCGCATTACGCCAAAGGACATTGCGAAAATGGATCCGCTTTTTGAAATGTTACTGCTTTCCCCAATTGTCTGCTCGCTTCCACTCCTTTTCCTTCACATACGAACGCTGTCAGAATCACATTTGTGCTCAAAATCTTAAAACCGGCCTCTCCAGAACACTTTCGCTCCATCGCAGTCGCGTCGGTGTTCACGCGCCTACTACACCGTATAATTTTTGATCCTTGAATTACTTCTTTTCCATCCGATCAGTTACAGTTCGGCTTTTTACGTAAGGACGAATGTTTCGAGGCCCCACTATTTCACACGTTGCTCTCCGCCATTCGCATTCCTCTTGTACTCCCCTCTCTTTTTCGGCGGTGGATATCTCAAAGGTTTTTGATTCAGTTTCTCATCACTCATTGCTACGAGCCGCTACCGCATTTGATGCACCTCAATTTCTCATAGAGTATTTGTGGTCATATTATTCATCTGCTATCACAACATTAAACGGAATTAGTCTTCATCCCGAATGGGGAGTTCGGCAGGGCGACCATTTTCCCTCTGCTATTTATCATGACATTAGATGAAACGCTCAACGGAGTAGCAGACACTCCTTGGTTAACACCAACAAGTCCTGTCGACTGCCTGGCTCATGCCTACGACGTTATCATTTTTGCGGAAAATAGAACGGCCTTGGACAACTACATACGTCGTCTTCACGAACGCCTACAGCTACTCGCTCTCTCTATCAACTAAAATGTGTGGCTGGGAATATGGTGGTAGATGGAAAGAGAAAATTGACAGTTCTTGACACGCCCCCCTTAACTGTGGAAGCTTTTAATCCCATCGATACAACCTGATAAACCTTTTGCATTGTTTGGTCTTCCCTTTAACTGAAGTGGAAATTTGTCTCCCCCTTTTCCTGGATGAACTTCGCGCCCCTTAAACTGCATAGACAATTGGCTCTTTTACGGACGTTTTTACTTACTCGCCATATCCATACCCGCACTCTCTCTGTGGTTCACCGGAAAACCTTGAAGCACATGGATAGACTGGTTGGAGGCTACGTCCGCAGTTGGCTACGCCTATCCACAGATACAACAATAGCGTACTTGCACGCCTCTACCGGGGATTTTGGGCTTGTCATTCCATCCTTAACTACTGACATACCGTTGTTGTGGAAAACACGGTTGGAGAGGTATTTTGTAAATTCCCCATCTCATTACTAGTTCGGCCATTCGAGATCGGGCGGCCACTACTATCCATCTATTTGCAAACTCACCTGTTTACGTCGGCAATCATGTCGTCATGGATAAAGTTACAGTGGCGGCAGCTTGGAAAGTAGCCCTCTTGAGCTCAACCGATGCGTGTACATTACGTGGAACACAAACAACCCCAGCTTCTCATTGGTTGAGGGAAGCAGTGAGGACTTCTCCATGACTTCTTATCCGAGGAATTCAACTGCGTGGAGGTCTTTTACCAACTAAGGCTTGTAGAGAGAGGTCGCCCACCTCCACATATCACTTCCCTTAATTGTCGCGGGAATTGCGGGCAAAAGGAAACAGTATCCCACGCACTGCAATCCTGCGAAATAACTCACAATGCCCGCTGTAAATGCCATAATGTTGTAGCCCAACACGTTGCCAAAGTCTTGCGGAAAAGAGGTGCCCGCATTATCTCAAAACCACGGATTTTAATCCCATATTTTTTATCAAGCTGCACATCTTAGTTTCCAACAATTCCATTGTAAGTGTTCTGAATATAGCAATCTGCAACGTTGATCATTTGGAGCATACATAGTAGATTAAATTGGATAAATATGGGGCGGGCATAAATGTTTCCGTCATATCGCTATATATTCATGCACAATTTCCAGAATCACGTGGGGTCGTTCACCGGCCGATTATTAATAACAATAGATGTTTAATGCACCCGACGTCAGCGAAAAATCTTTCTTCATTAGGGCTGACAAAATTTGACATATCCAATATCTGCGCTTCGACGTTCCCTGAGTGTTTACGATGCGTATATGCGGGGGGCTTACTCCAGTTCTGTTTAAACACAATCATTATCTAATTGCTGTAGCAAAGACAATAGTTCCGCCCTAAGCATCCCTATTTTTATTTTGACAATTGTTTCCTATTCCGCCGGGACATTCGTCCCATCTTGGCGTTTTTCTGTTATGCTCAGTGCTTGAGCCATGCATGCCATCGCCGAAAGATAACTGCTCCTGATTGGATTGGAACGACTACCTCCTTTGTAAATAGGAATAGTCATTCCGTGTTTCCACATGTCGGGCACGTACATTTCGTCAAAACCGTCTTGGAAGAATCAAGCCCAACTCTCCTACAGCCGCTGGCGACTTTGGGTGTATACGATCAACTCTAAGAGAGCCGTGATTGCTCAAATCCAACAGGTTTTTTTAATACAGCATCTGCCGGGAAGCATATGTGAGTGCGTTTTGGGTTAGGTGGCCAGTGATAGCACTGAAGTGTTGTAGCATATTGCAGTCGCAGGGTGTTTATCGCCTCCTTTGGTCTCCGCGTGGGTCCGTCCGCTGTTTGGAGAGAAGGAATTCCCCATTTCACTTTACGCAGACTGTTTGCCTGTTTATACAGAAGCTTGTGATTTGAGGCCACACGCACTGCTGACCTCTGCTGGTAGACCATTCTATCCTCGAGAACAAGCTGAGTACAGTTGTTACGTTGGGTTGCATAGGCCAACCAGGTCTCGGTGCTCAGAGAGAGCTTATAGATTTGTCAGGATGTTTCGCACCACTGTACACTTGTGTGTCCTGTTTCACACAAACGAGACCAAGTTTCTCACGCCGAAAGTCTTAGTCGCTGATGCGTCGGCAAACAATGTTAAACCGGCTGACGAAATATTCCCGTACGCTAGTCGGTGCCTTGTCCTCCAGAGTGATCCAATGGGTTGTTTCACCTAGTCGGGGTAATATGTCGTAGCATATACACGTTCGGGTTGCTTCGACCATTTCCACGAGATATTCTGCATAGCGAATGTATTCGAAGAGTAGGACTGTATGATCACTGCATCCAAATGAGACGTTGACGATTTACCTCTCGGCCATCAGTTCTTCTTTGGTGACTATCCGATCCAGTATTGACGGCTTATCTTTTTCTCGGAGTCAAGTGGGAGTGTTGATGTGGTCATACAGTGGGAAACTGGAGACAAGCCCTAGTAAATCCGCCTTAAACTGTCTTCCAGGAGCGGCTTGGGATTCCAGAGCGTGGATGTTGAAATCACCAGTAATAAGAATGTGACTGCAATTCTTGTTTATCACCCACCTTAGTTCAGATGTCAGATAGAAGCCCATCTCGGGCGTGGAGAAGGGAGGGCGGTAAACGACCTCCAGCAAGCCGGTGTCGTCGCCTTTTAAACGTAGATTGCACCTAAGTGAATCATGTATCGTGCTGACCGGATCCTCTATGGGCTTACATTGGAAGTCACTGCGGAAGTACAGAGTTACTCCTCCACCTTTGCTGGGTCAGTCGGGGCGAATAATGGAAATGCCTGGCAATGCGATCTCGATGTCACTTATGTCGGGGCGTAACCATGTCTCCGTTATAGCGATGAGGTCAATGAACAATGAACAATGATTTATCACGGGATAAAAGCAAGTGCTTGACACGTCCCGTAGGATGGTTGAGGTGAATATGATGAAATCAAAATATGTCTGGGTCATCTATCGAACGTCTGCCGAGATGAATAGTTTGATAAGTAACATCAGTGTAAAATTAAAATAAATTATCGAGCGTAAACGTTCAGAAAGACACTGGGGTGCAGTGATCGTTGAGGTAAGGAGTGAGAAAAGTAAAATATGGTCGCTTATTTAGGTCAATTTGATACATAAATCCTGTTGAAAAGCATGCTTGACGTAATCCGCAATAGATCAATTTAGGGACACAAAATGTTGGGAGCTAAGAGCAACATCTAATCGTTGTTTGAAAACGTTCAAGGTAAGAGAGGATACAACTGAGTCTGGGAGTGCGTCCCAGGGTTAGCAAACCCAAGGGAAAAGTAATTCCGTCGACACTCTAGACGGCTATATTGTTTCTTCAATTTTAAGCAGCTACCCCTGAGCTGCGTGTTGTGGCTAAGTTCCAGCAAACCGCGACATACGTGGTTTGGGTCACTCAGTATCTGATACGCTAATATGAGATCACCGCGCAGCCTTCGATAGCGTCCTCTGAAAATTCCCAACAACTTCAGCCTTCCGTGATAAGAGTGATAGCGCAGGCCCTTTACATTCTTTGTTGCTCTTCGTTGTGGTGCCTCTAACGCCTCTAGGTTGCACTTCAACCAAGGTTGCCAAGCTTGGATAGCGTATTCAACATGCTGGCGTACGTAGGAATTGTGCATCACTTGGAAGATTGGTGGGCCAAATCTCCTGAATGCCCTTCGCAGCATGCCGACGTGCTGGTTGCATCTTTTCGCAGCTATTTCAGCCTGTTTTGAACAGTTGAGGTCGCTCTGTACGAGTACACCAAGGTCACGCTCCTGGGAGCTGGTCTGCAATCCGTTTGTCCCAAGTAAATAGGTGTAGTTATGTCTATGGCGTAATTGTACAACGCGACATTTAGCTACGTTGAATGGTAGGGCGTTTTGAACTGACCAATTCGACACTGTGTTAAGATCCCACTGGAGCCGTTCGTAATCGTCCGGTCCTCTGATCCTTCCCCAAATCTTGATATCATCAGCGAGAAATAGGAAATCGGAAGCGATTGATTTCGCCAAATCGTTAATGAACACCAAGAATAGACGAGGTCCAAGCACCGAGACTTGTGGTAATCCACACGCCACAGCGATTGCATCAGACAATGATTCTCCGACTCTCACCACTAGCCGTCGTTCGTGTAGAAAATTGCTCATCCACCTCAGAATTGGGTCGCCAATGCCGTAATTCCGAAGCTTCTGAAGGAGAATTCGATGTTCTAAGCGATCAAACGCTTTTGAAAAGTCCAGGTGGATGACATCGACTCCTACTCCATCATCAACAGCTCCAGTCCGGTTATTACGTACAATTAATAGGTCAGTAGTACACGAATGCTTTTGACGAAAGACATGTTGCTCTGGATCTATTAAGTTGTGCCTTTCCAGATATTGCATCAGCGCATCTGCGATGATTGATTCCATCACTTCGGATAGTACTGGAAGTAGTGTTATTGGACGGTAGTTGGCAGGATCAGTGCGACTACCTCCTTTATGGATAGGAGTGATGACCTCTCGCTTACATACTGGTGGAATATGTTTCTGTTCTAGATATCGCTGATAGAAAACAGCCAGTGCTTCTGCTACATTACCAGCTACCGCCTGCAGAGCCTTTGCTCGGAAGTAGTCGACTCCAGTAGAACTGTGGATACTCAAGGATAACAACTTCTTCAACCCAGCTTCCGCAGTGATGGTGATGTTTTCTAAACCAGATGGTGTAGTGTTAGAAATGAGGAGAATGTTTGGGCTCGTTACCTGCTGGAAAGTTTGGGAGTAATGAAGCCGTAGGAGATCAGCTGCTTCCATTGCTGATCGCGTGTACCCATCAGCCGTGACTAGTGCTGGAACCCCCCGCTTCAACTTTCGAAGGTCGTTAACGTGTCCGTTCAGAAGTTTGCGGTTAGTGCAGAATGGCTTCATTAACTCCTGCTGATGAGTGACCTTGTCTTCGTGGATCAGTTTCACACAGAACTTACGATATGTCACGTATGCAGCCCAGGTTTCGGCATTCAAGCAGTCCTGGTGATCTCGCCATGCCAAATCCCTCCGGGACATATATTTACGTCGTAGGCTTGTGATCCTTGACGCAGCCGCATTCCAGAAAGTTTACTCAATAAGCCTTGAACGTTATTGTACATACAGGAAAGGTTCTCGGATGTCAAAAGCTGTTGACTGGAAGCACTTGAATGATGTGCATTTGTGCCAATCGATGAGAGGCCAGCACCTAATCCTCTTTTGGGTGAGTTGACAAACATCGTTAAAATACAATATGATTTTGATCTCACTTGCATCTGCGGGGTGTAGTTCATCGGTAGCTTTCTCGACACCTACGGGTCGGTGTGCACAGTTTGCAGAACCGCTGTTGTGATTATATTGAGTCGCGGGTGGTGTCGTGTGCGAGAGAACTGCGAGTGGCTGCGGCTCTCTAGCAGCTGTCTTCTTTTGTAGTTCTGAAGGAAGTGTGTTGCGTGGTATCCGCCAGCTGCGGATTAAGTTCACCGCTATCTATTGTGACTGTACAGTTAATTTTAGTTTCCTTGGGTCACTGCCTTTGTAATGTGGCAACACGGGTAACCGTGTAATCGACTGAAGTATGACGTCCCCAGCACCAAGAGCTTCACAGATATAACGTCATTCTTCCTGGTCATGAGTATGGGCTTATTCGTCGCTAGATGCCGGTACCTCGAGCACGCCATAAATGAAAATGACACTTTTGCTTCCCTGAGTGTAGTAGTAGTTTGAAGTAATTTTCTCTCGCTGGCGTTCGCCCCATGGAACATCCGTATATATGCGTATTTCACTGTTTTCAGTCCGAAGGCGGTATGCCGATAAAAGCACCGTCTCGACATCATCTGTGGATCTGAATATTACGCACATTAGCCGGGACTCCCCGTAGTAAATCGTGGTTGAATGTCTAGTGATGCGCATTATTTTAGTCGGTCTGGCTTGAACTCCGCTTCTTTCACAAAGGAAATTCCGTTGCTGTAGATTATAGTGTGCTTTCTGATGCACGGGACGGGGTAATCCGTTGTCCTGCAGTATCGTGAGGACGTGATCTGTTTCGTATTCCAGCTTATTAAAAGCAAGTTGTTCCGTCACGACTGGACAGGAATACATTCACTACCATCCGGGAAAATACTGGATGTCTGGTGGCCTGCAACTCCGTTCTATTGTTGACGGGTTAGCAAGTGATGTGCCTCAAGGGTCAAAGTCTGTCTTCCGCGCGGCAGTAGTGTACAAGTCAGTTGGGGATGAGACTCACTGTATCACAGATTATTGGTCAGCGTGGATCTCCGATTACATGATCTGATGTCTAGAAGCATGGCGACCATAAGCTCGAGGAAACTGTTCGCTGGTGACGCGTCCCAATGGAGCGAGGTCGCCCTAGTGATGGTGCCTGTATATTTGAATCTATACCATTTCTCGATTGATTTCAGTCTTACCGTAATCTGTTTAATCTTATATTCATCAGCTTTCGTCATTAATGCAGAAAATTAAAGCAAATACCCATCTAAATTTAATCCAGATCGCACTGAGGGGTCAGCCGTGGACCTCGCATGAGAGACCTTACTTGTGCGTACGTGTGGAATGTGTGAGCGGTGCAAAATGTTCGGGGTCATTAGGCCCAATGGCCTGAGCGGGACAACGTGCCAGCCAAACGGCGGACATCACACGCGCTTGGCATGCGGGGGCATAAGTTTAGTTCCGAAACGTCAAGGTGATTTCACGCGTCTGACTTATAAGTGGAAACGTTCATACGGTTGCGATGGTCCGTCTCTGGTCAGCGGAGTTGTCACTTCTGCTTTCCCCCAGTTTGGTTGCACGGGAACCGCACGC
Organism: Dicrocoelium dendriticum; assembly: GCA_944474145.2. Classification (NCBI taxonomy): domain Eukaryota; kingdom Metazoa; phylum Platyhelminthes; class Trematoda; order Plagiorchiida; family Dicrocoeliidae; genus Dicrocoelium; species Dicrocoelium dendriticum. Next base: position 20,725,430 of record OX104062.1, on the reverse strand, counting down.
AGCGGGCAAGGCGAAAAGAAAATCTTCCTCATAGTTCACCTACCAAGTTTGTCTTTAATTTGATTTATATGGTTTTTTAACCTTTAGATCACATTACGCGCGATGGGAAGAAGAGGAACGTACGCCCGTCATCCGTCCGATGTAAAGGCTCTTATCCTGAAGACATGAAGAGGGCAACGACTGGAAGGGCATTGCATCTCTGTTACAGGTAAATGTGAAGACATGTAGAAGCTGGATTAGAACATTATAATTGAATGAGCCGACAAGAGATCGTAGCGTGTCGCGTCGAAAGTGTCTGTCAGATAGTCACGTGGATTGCTTGGTGGAATGGGTGGAATCGAACCCTACGGTTACCTTGGAAACTCCTCGGTTACGACTGAAGGTGGAGTTCGTGGTGGACGTGAGCGTCAGCACAATCGCTCGCTACCTAGACGGTCGCCTCATGACAATGAAGAAATTACATGCAATACCGGAATCCATGAATACGATGGATAGCAAAAGGCTAAGGAAGGCGTACGTGTTAAAGTTGATGAACTTGGAGGCAGAAGGACGGCGAGCGGTATGGATAGATGAGACGAACTTTAATCTGTTCTGCGCTCGCACAAGAGGACGTTCAGCACGTGGCACCCGTGCACACTGTACGGTGCCGAACACTCGGGGACAAAATCTGCACCTGATCAGCGCGATGAATGAGGATGGATTGCTCGGATATTCTGTCCTAAGAGGCAGTTATAATAAAGAAAGATGTGCGCGGTGGTTGCGGCTACTGCTTGATACCAATTTCGCCGAAAGCTGTCTCCTTATTTGTGATAACGCACCCTGTCACACCGACCTGGAGCGTATCTTCCAAGAGGAGCCTTACAGCTCAGGAAGACTTCTACGACTGGCACCGTACTCTCTACAACTGAACCCGCTCGAAGGTAGTTGGAGTATCATTAAGGCCTACGTTAAACAAACCATGAGACGGCGATATTCCGAGATGCTCCGAGAGGGATCCGGATGGCGTACTGAGCAAGACTGAATGGAGGATGCAGTTCTTGGAGTAGGTTGTTGCAGAAGCACGTGCCTGCGTGACGTTGCACCACTGTCGACAAATGGTGCAGCATGTACGAAATAACTATACACGTGCTTTGCACCTACTCGATCTGTAACCCGTTCAACACCACTGATATATTTTTTGTTAACGTTCACTGATGTTTTTCTTTAAAAGCAATGTGGGGCCACCTCGAGTGGGGTACACTGTGGCTTTCAGTTGGAATTGCCTCTGGCTCTGCGAAGGTTCACTCGGGGATAGCAATAGTTACTGTAAACTACGATTACAGTGGGTTCTCGTTTCAGTGATAGACCACATGTTGTTAACCGGTCGTTATGTAGTGCATTGAGAGCTACCGATGGTACGAAGACGTCACACGCCGTTCTAACTAACTTAGGCAAGACTGTACACGTTCCTGGGCGTATATCATACATACTGGTTACCATAGGCGTCGGTGATTTGCTGTATACTCAATGTATACGACCCGGCCGAGAGTCCCTCCATCAAAGTGAGCTACGGTCAAAGTTCATCTGATGCTGGCCGGCACTCCGCCTATAGGAATGTGGCCACCAGCCTCACCAACGCATGGTGAGACTGGCGACAAACTCGGTCTGTTTACACAACCTGGGTTTTATCCGCCTAGTTTCCGAAGCCTCAGTGAACTGAAGCAGGCGGGCGACGCTCTGTTGGTTGATTATGCTAAATGATTCACGAGGGTTTTCACACATGGGGCAGTCAAGCATGTGTCGGGAGATCGAACTGGCAGGCAGCGTTTGACCATTCGCGACCAGGTTTCGAGGAATATGCTCTGAAATCCTTGTGGACAGTGTTCGCTCAGTTCGGCCAACGTACTCGCTACCGCAAGTACAGTGAAACAGGTAAATGATTGAGGCGGTAACTCGAGAGTCTGGCCTGTCTAGGTTGGATTTAAACAGCAACTTGCTACCTTGGTGCAAATGCACAAGCTCAGCGATGTAATAACACTTTTTCATAGATTGACGGTGACGGTATCGGAATCTCCTGTCATTTTGGTCGCCTTTGAATGGTAGCGTTATGAATACTTTTTCTTAGGGGCGTCGGGCACCCGTTCATTCCTAGTACTCGCGTTCGCCTTTGAGTTCCTTGCTGTAAACTTCTCTGCATATCCGTTTTCATGTAATGTCGAGGAAACTCGTTGCAGCTACAAAAGTTCCGCCCCTAGAGCTTGAATAAAGAAAATGAACGCTCGATATGTGCCATCTGACGTGAGTAGCTAGTTTAGAAGGAAGAATAACTGCACATCCGAAACGTGTACGCTTTTGTGTGTCTGAGTTTGTGACAAGTGCTGGTTGGGGAGGAGAGGGAGCACTGGAGCCGCACATCGGTTGGATGGGTGTAGTGCTCTGTGGCGGAGTTTGTTCAGTGTCAGTGTCGGGAGTCTGTTGTTGCGGTGACTGGAATTCGACGTACGCTGGCCAACTAACTTTGTGTTACCTAAACGGAAAGTGTAGAATTTTGAGAAAACACCACTTGGAGTCCCTAAGAGAATTACGGCGAAGCCAGATTATGGTAATAATGGGACTGAATAAAGGGAGAGCAGTAGTTATGATAAATAAAGATTGTTATGTTAAAATAATGCATACAGTTCTAGGTGACACCAGCGGCTTCGTTTGTGATGAGACACGTTGTGATAGAACCGAACAAGTCAAGAAATATCTAATGCGCAGGTTAAAACAGCGGATGCAGATTGGACTGATTGACATGAGCCCAACGTTGATTAGCTGGGTCACAGGATCGATGGTATCAAACCTCTTCCGGTTGAGACCCAAGCGATCCTAGACTATCCCATGCCATCAGCTGTCAGAAGCCTACGCCGATTCCCGGACATAATCAACTACTACGGCTGATTCATGCCCAAATGTGTGGACGTCCGTTACATCGACGGTCCCAACAATACTGTTGTTGATGCAATATCGCGTACTCATGTAAATCAACTGTCACCGACACCCATCGACCTGCAGAGAATATCTGCCGCGCAAGGCAATACTCTTGAGGTTATCCAACTCCGATATAATGACTTATGGGGCCGTGTACCGTCCGTCGGTAAATATACAAATTTATTCATTTATGTATTTAAGTGCCTTTACCATTCTTAAGGATCATGGGCCCCTTTTCGTGGTTCCTCTGATCATTTCTCACTACGAGAAATCCGTCAGTCAGATTACATATCAGCGTTTGCCACCGACATTTGACACATTGACGTAGCGCACAGTGTTGTACTCGACGCATTGTCCGGCATTGCTATGCACGAGGTTGCGCGCCAAGCAATCAAGTTAGAAAACATCGCTGCCCATCAAGAAACAGCTCCTGAGTTTGAGCTGAAAAGTTAAATCTTTCTAGTAAACTTTCTCAACAGCCTGTTCTCAATTTGGGCTCTCGAATTTACTGTGATATATCCACCGGAAGGTCTCGACCATTTGTTCCGCAACGGGATAGACGAGTTGTGTCTGAACTCTAATATGCAATCTCCCATCCAAGCAGCCGCGCTACTATCAAGCGGATTACGGATTGCTACAACTGGCCCAGTATGGGTTCTGATATCCGGCAGTGGGTGAAACACTGTATTACCTGCCCTAATAGCAGGATATGTCGCCACCTGATTACTGTTCCTGAAACCTTTTCTCTGAATACTGAATACTGTGTTATAGAGCAAGTAGAAATGAATTCTGTACAACTCTTTCGAAATATGGTGCAAAATGTTATAAAATTGTCAGTCGTAAATATCGTTATCGTTCTCAGGTAACTTTTAGAACCTCTGATTCACGGTATTGTGGGATTCACAAACGTGAAGTGTTATCGTAAGTGTACAATCGTTCTCTGCATCGAATAGTGGTAAAATATAAATCTAACAACATTTTGAACTGGTGCACAGATGTTGCCTCCATCACATGTTCAAGCAAACTGTTCCAAATATTTACCACTCTCCGTTCGAAACATAGTGGGTGGGGAACTCGCTTCACATGCGGCACCACAAATTTGTATCTGTGCCCGCGTGTGCTGCATCGCCCTCGTAAGTGCAGCATTGGCCTCATCATGGAGAAGTCACCGAGATGTAGAATACGGTAGGTCATAATGAGGTCGACTCGCAACCGACGGTAGGACAAGGTGTAGAGTCCCAGTTTCTCGCACCAGTCTTCATACCCCAAGCCACATAAACTAGGGATGAACCTGATAGAGACGTGTTGCACCCGTTCGATCTTTCGTGTCTCACCTCGGGTAATCGGAAACCAGGCGGGCGAACCGTACTCTAGCATTTGTCTAATGAAAGAAAAGAGACGAGTGGCAACCTCTTCAAACCATGTGCCGAAGCTACGTTTCAGCGCCCAAAGCATGCACAGTCCGTTACGATATGGTCTGTTCGTGGTGCACACTGACTTCAAATCGCAGCGCCAGAGTACACCTAGGTCCTTCACGGAGGGTGTGGAATTTAGTTGTTGGCCGTCAAGGGTGTAGTTTCGGCCGTCAGCACTCTTCTCCAGGCTCATAAATACAGCCTTCGCAGGGTTGACCGGGAGATGAACTGATGCAGGCCATGTGGATAGGCGGTTGAGGTCTTACGGAAGTAGGCCACAGTCGTCGGGAGCGTCAATTCCTCTCTAAATATGCATATCGTCCGTAAACAAGGCACACGACTTCCGGAGAAGCTGAGGTAGATCGTTTATGTGGATCAGGGACAGAGTGGGCCCAAGCACAGTGCCTTGAGGCACGCCACTTTTAGAGGGATACCAGTCAGGTAGATGGTCGTCGACCTCTAACCTCCACTTTCGACCAACAAGAAATTCGCGGATCCACTGTTGCAGCGAGCGACCGACACTGCACATCTTGAGTTTGTGAAGGAGAACCTCATGGCTGACCTTGTCGAAGGCTTTACTGAAGTCGATGAATATCACGTCGACAGACTTCACCTTGCTTATTACCTTCAATCACTCATGCATCGTCACAAGCAAGATTTTAATGCATGAGCGGCCTTGCATAAAACCGTACTGTGCGGGCATCAGGACCTCTTTTGAGTAACCCCCTTTTTACAATTTTCGTAGCAACCTTTGCCAAAATAAGTGTCAGACAAATTGGTCTGTAGTTGTCTACTTTGCTGGGGTCGTCGCCTTTCGGAATAAGCTTCAAAACCAAGCATTCCCAGTCAAGTGGCAACGAAACTTCGGACAGTGACCCGTTAAAAAGATCAGTCACAACAGGAGAGATGAGGGCGGAAAGTGACTTGAGAATTAGTTGGTGAAGCCCATCAGGTCCGGCAGGTTTGGTGCCGTCAAGGTTGGCGAATAGTTAACATAACTCTTCAAGGCCGCAATCCAGACTGTCGAGTTCGGTAAAAGCGGTACACGTCGAACTCGGAAAAGACATTTGATCATTTACAAATACAGAAACGAAGTGCGCCGTCAACACGGACGCACGCTCAGTGCTGGAGGTTAGGGACTGTCCACCCGGACCATCCAGCACTAGCACATCACCTGTCGGCTTCAGGCATCGATTCACGTATGCAAAGATTATCTTTGGGGCGGTCTTCGTGGTTATTGCAAGCTGCTCTTCAAAATATCAGCGCTTATTCTTTTTTGCACCGTTGCAGAGGTTCCGCTGACTTTTATAACCATCGTAATCATTGGAAGAGCCAGAGAGAAGGAATCTGTCCCACAATCTACGCCGCCTCTGAGTCAGATTTCCATACTCCTTGTCAAACCAATGAGGCTTAATCGGTCCAACCTTCCGACATTCAGTGCCACAAATCGGGAACACAATGATGTTAATCTCTTTTTTACGAATATCCAACAGTCTTCCACAGTTGCACTTTGTGACAGAGACCAATCCACTTGACCCGCGGCTCAAGCTAGACCGTCGAATTCTGTTTTCCAGTAGTTGTAAGCTGGTTCCAGCGGACGTGAATAGCGCAAAAGTAATTCCATATCAGCTATGAGCACTGAGTGGTCGATTGCAGCCAGGGGCTCCAGGATCCGAACGTCACGCACTCGTTGTTTGTAGCTCGTTAACATCAGGTCGCGACAGGACGGGGTTAGCGTGGTGTTATGCAGATGTGACTCGCCACAAACTAAAGTCACTGGCCCCTGGACATCCGGAAATGGTATCCAACCCACGGACATCAGTCGTATATTCTCACATTCCTGCCGATAACAAACAGTCAAAAATTCTGCGGCACATTCAAAAATACAAGCTACATTCATAGACAATTACATACGTATATACACCCATACACTTACATTCACTGTTATGCCAAACATGTACTTTTTGTACATTTTTGATCATACTATGTTAGCTAAACATGATCATGCCTGTAAAGGTGTGCCTCGCATTGTCGAGAATAAAAGTTTATTTATTTATTTATTTATGTGTTGCGATGCACCAGTTTCAAGTACCAAACCCACAAACTTTGCTTCAACCTCACCATATCCGGGCATCAAATGCACATCAGATCATCGTTTTCGAGGACAGTTAAAGTCGCCCATAAGTAGAAAGTGGAGACGACTCATGTGGGTTCAAAGATGGGGCAGTCAATCCAAACAACGACTCAGGGGGCTGCGATAGATTGCGCCCACAGGTAGTTCTCCGCGCCTGAGGCGGATGGAGCACCAGAGTAGCTTACACAAACCATCGTCACTTCGGTAGGTGCTCACAAGTCTCCAACGCAAGGAAGACGGAATATAGAGCAAGACACCACTGCGGTCATTCGTTAGTCTCTTGCATCGGAAACACCAGTAACGGTTGAGTTTCAGTTTATTGGGTGTATAAATGAACGTAGCCATGTCTTTGCGGGTCCCACTACGTCTGGCCACTCAGACGTAACAAAACGACAAAGCTCATCGCGCTTGTACATAACACTGTAAACGTTTTTGTAGGCTACTCGCAGGCCGCAGCAAGAGCCGCCGGAGATACTTGAAGTGTGAGCAGATTGTTTATCCTTATTCAGATTCTTGAAAACCACCCGGAAATTTACTATACAAAAATTTGTTTCCCCTCATCAGTAAGTCTTTTTAGCTCAATAATGGTAGACTTGAGCAGCTCCCTGTCTACTGCGTCCAGGTCTGGACGAATATGGATCTTCAAACCTTTCAGCCTGTTTAGGCGGGACAAGATCAGTCTTGGACTGGCTTCGTCCACAAAAGTGATTCTCATAGGCCGATATTGTTGATCAACTTGCTTTCCAAGATGGGTACTTTGCCTCACATTTTCCGAATCCTTACCATCGTCGACGAGTCTGTCAATTAGACTCTGTAAATACTCTACCTCGTGATGGTGGCACACTTGAGGTGCTGAAACACTGGACTCCGGCGCGTGGAATATCACGAGGCTATAACGTCTCTGGTCGGACGAGGTTGCCCTTGCAGGGCGAAGTATATTACCAACCTCACGTGGTTTGGCTAACTGTTGAGTTACAGAAGTTAAACGCCCAACACCCATTCGTATTTACGTTCTTTCCACTGGTCTTCAGCACTCAGACTTTCACCTACTAGGACATCAGTGCTCGTTGAAAATAACAAAGGTAAGCAATTTATGCCAGGTGAGACTGGTCTTCTCACAACAGTTGGACTTCATTCCGGTGAGTTTGCAGGGGTAGAGGAGGAAGACTGAACTGAAATCTGAAGGCTCTTCGGGATGGGTTGTTGGGCCAAATACACGGAGCTGTCCGCAACGGAATAATAAAACCTTACGTCGGTTTTGCTTTGCCTGGCTTTATATTGTTTCGCCAATTTTCACATCAAGTTTGCACGAAGTCGTATTGGATTTCACGAAGACGAGGAAAATACTCAAGTAACAATCCAACACATGAAATGTGGTATTTAAGGTGGTATAAAACACACGTGAGGGCATTTGCATAGTATCCGACTATCTTGTACCAAGCACTACAGGGCGATTGCTTCGGCATTGTGAATAATCCGATAACAAGCTGGTGACCAATTGCTGGAGAAAACGGCGATAGTAAGATCGCCGAAACCAGCGGTGAAAACACAAGCATTTCCGGTCGAAAATTTCAGAATCAGTAATGTAACTGAAGTATACCTAAATTTCCACGAAATGTTTCCAATGAACGAAGAAATCCAACACAGTGATCTTGTCAACACAGCCAAAATAACCGACGGGAGGTCGCTATCCGCAGTCTAGAAGTCTACCAGATGCTCTACTCAAGCATGACCATTACGACATCTTTGGACCTCTACCACCATCCAACGGTTTAGTTCCCTGTTGAGAAGTGTCGATGGCTTCACACTTTCGCCATACGCCGTGTCTCTGCGAGAACTCTTAGTCGAGACGGCGGTCCGAACTTTCATTGAAACTTGGATACGCGTGTTTGGCACCCCGCCACTGGCACCACGGATAGATGGCCCCAATTTAAATCTGCATTGTTTCACGACCTTAACCGCTTGCTTGGCTGTTCTAGTTTACGCACCACAGCACATCATCCGACTGCTAACGGTTTAGTCGAGCACTGTCTCCGCCAACTCAAGCACTCACTGCGACGCAATCTAATATCCAGTGCACGGAGCCTTTATCGAGCGTTCTCCTTGGTATCCGCAACATTGTGAAGGAAGATGTCGGTTGTTGTCCCACAGCATTAGTCTTCGGTACGGCACTGTGACTTCCTGGAGAATTAGTACTAAATTCCAGGGTCCGCGGCGAAGTCGATCCTACTTCATGCGTTAAACGACTGGAACAATACTTCAGCGCCATTCGTCCAAAGCCACGATTCACTTCTCGAAACCACCACATTCACCCCGACTTGCACACGTGCCCCTTGGTTTTCGTACGCAGCGATGCGGTTTGCAAGCGTTTGACACCGCCTTGCGAAGGCCCCTTCATAGTCATCGCTCCAAAGAGACGAATTTCATATTGGACAGAAATGGTTCCAAAGAATCTGCAAGTATGGATCGCTTGAAACCAGCGTACGTCGAATTCCAGTCACCGCAACAACAGACTCCCGACACGGACACTGAAAAACTCTGCCACAGAGCACTACACCCACCCAACCGATGTGCGGCTCCAATGCTCCCTCTCCTCCCTAACCAACACTTGTCACAAACTCAGACAGACAAAAGAGTAATCCGATAGCCTTCGTCTTCAATATGTTACCCCCAAATAAAATCAGAACAGCAGTATGGTAGTAGGAAAACTTGAGTAGCAAGCGTGAAGCGGTACACTCTACTCAAAATATGTGCGTACGTATAGATTGATTGCCACAAAGTCACATGAACGCGAGAACGAGTCCCACTTCGAAGCGACTCAATGGCGACGGTGTTTGGTTGGCATCCAAACACGCACGCACACAGGTACTCGCGCTCTTACTCAGCAGGCTTTTTGGCTGAATAGCAGTGGACGGACGTGGTACGACCAATGACCGTAGCATGCATTGAGAACGCAGATGGAGAACTGCGTCGGTTTTCCGGTCATCCAGTTGTGTTTTGCTTCTCGATACCAGCAAAATAAAGTGAAACTTCCATACGTGGACCCATCAAGGGATTGGATCAAAGTGGTCAGAGTAGAGAGGTGGACGTGGTATACAAAAACTTAACGCACCTCAATTTCCTGTTATTTGTAGTAGAGAATAAAAATTGTGTTCAAACACACCCTGTTTCCAATGTAGTAAATGAAATCTTGCATAGTGGCATAGTTATATCATAGGGTTATAATTAGTCAAAACGCAGTGCGTGTTTCGCAAGTCGTATCATTTTTTGAAAATAGTTAATCTTTTCTTGCTTCTTTCTTACACAAATCCAAACCCAAGCACAAGCTATACTATTCAGCATACTTAGACATTTGCCACAGAACTTAACTTCAGTCGCACTAGAAGATGCCTGATAGCATTTGTTGGAGTTTCTGTGCTTTCCTTGTCACCGTAGTTCTTCATCATCAGACGTTTCTTCTTTGCTCCTCTTGGGGGGGGGGGGGTACTGCGGTCACTACCTCCTGGATAATTGTCCCCGGGGCTGGTTCAGTGTGGGTTGCCAAATCACCATCCATTTCGACACACTTGAAAACTTTTTCCCTCACAAGCTGTAATGGGAGTTGAAATGTCTATTGAACAAACAGCGTCCTGCTCGAAAGTTTGAACAAATCCAGCTATATTGAAGTACTTCTGTGCTGTTTCTGACTGAACTTTGTGCCCAACGGCTGGCTCGCCGAACAACCTCCTCGTGGTGCCAGCTGGGCGGTTCGGGCATTTCCAGTTCCGGCGAATGGTTCGGCGGCAGTGTTCCAGGACGTGGTGAGTTTTCGCCTGGCAAGCGTTCTCCCAATAAAAAGCCACGAATGTCCGGTTAACAACACTGCGACGTGGTGGATGTGACTAGCCACTAAATAAAGTCACTGCCCCTTGTCTCCTTTGGAGACATTGTACACCGGGCAAGCAATCCGAGCATTGGATCTAGTCTCTGGATTCGGGAGTGTTGTGCCCCCGGCATAGCTTATCGTCATCCGAAAAGCGTATAAACTAAGTGTCCAGTCACCGGCCCTCAAGGGGGGTGGAACCCTCATCTTGCCCTGCGGCCTTGTGGGTTAGGACCTTTGGCCAAAGCTTCGGGGCAGTGGTCTCCTAGGACAACCTACCTACTGCAGCCTAGTCAAGCGGGTAGTACCTCGCCTACTGACGAACCATGGACTTACAACTACAACCATTTACACGTCCTTTGCTGCTACAATGCCATTCACGCATGCTAATTCGCCAACTTCAGAAGCACACGCCACCATTTTACCTACCCTTCCCTTGTACCATTCACACCCATTTTTACCTGCTTCTTCTATGGCGATCGATCCTACCTACACCGGTGAACCTGTTCCGGTGACATCTGCCAACTTAACCACACAGGAGTCAACCAAGAGCTGCCGGTCCCGAGCTCCCCCATCTTCTCTCCTGCAAACCGGAACGCTGTTCAAACTTGCAGCCTTCAACATACGCACATTACTGCAGATCTGTCAGCGATCTGGACTTACACGCACGCTAGCGAGTCTTGGAATTGATATATGTTGCCTGAATGAAACACGACTCCAGGACTCTAACTCGGTCTACCAGCTGGTGTCACCGCTCCACCCATGCACCCGCTTCGATCTACGCCTCTTTGGTGACGTCGGGTCTGCCGCATTTGGGTAAGCTGGTGTTGGTATTGACCTCAGTGCTAGAGCCGAGACTGCTCTGATTGATTGGATTCCGATCCAAAGTCGCCTTTGTGCTGAGGCTCCATGGCTCTTTTAAAGTTAGCAGAAGTCGACTGGAAAAGCGTACTCTCTTCGTGATCTCTGCCTACGCGCCCACTGACTGTAGCTCTGACACAGTCAAAGACCAGTTCTACTAGAACCTTCATGAGCTGCTCCTCAGGGTTCCTAAAACAGACATCATTGTTTTGGCAAGTGAGTTCAACACGCGTGTTGGTCGGCTCCTGCCATGTGGATGCCACCTCGGGGACCGCATAGATATGGTGATGTACGATCAGACAACGGAGAGAGACTGCTCAGTCTGTGTGCTGATCATCAGCTTTTCCTCTCTAGCACGAGCTTTCATCATCCTGGACGCCAGTACGCTAGTTGGCGCCCCCCATCAGCAACCCAGTGCTGGTCACAAATTGGCCACATAGCCATAAGTCACAGGTGGCGCGGCAGCGTACGCCACTGCCGATCATTTTTGGTAAACATGTGTCGATACCGATCATGCGTTGGTATCTAGGACCGTTTGTATGCGTTTCGGTAGTTCACCTAGGTCCAAACATACTCGACTGAACACTTACATGTTGGAGGATCTAATGGTGAAGAAGTAGCAACAAAGGCTTCGTGAAAATCTCGCTCTCTCTTCCACTCTGGATGTTGATCAACACTGGTCAAGTCTGCAATAAGCCTTGCTATCGGCCGGTTTGTGCAGCTGTGGCCTCGCGCGCTCCCCTCCCAAAAGTTTGATCTCGAGAAGATCCTCGAAATTGCTGGATCGCCGACGGGCGGTGCCTGCTGGCGAAGATCACAACAAACACCACCGGCCTATTACGCAACAGCTGAAAGCAAGTCTTCACTCTGATCGTGAATCATGGTGGTCAAAACGAGTTGATGAGATGGAAACCGCTGCATCGGTTGACAACTTCCGCGTCTATTTTGCGTCATCAGGGCTACCGGTTGCAATTCCCACGCTATCAGTCAGACGATTTACGAATCAGACGACACGAAGATCACCAACCTTCACAGATGATTGGGTCGCTGGGTAGAGCATTTCGCTTTTCAATTCAACCATCCAACACACTCCCCGGTGCCACCTCCAACCCCAACGGATGATCCTTGGCCTGTCTCCACAGCCTCCCCCAACTGAAGAAGAGATCCGAGATGCAATCAAAGCTTTGAAACGCCATAAGGTTCCTGGTCCCGACAGCCTACCACAGGCTCTATTCAAAGATGGCGGGAGTGTACTTGTCAGCCAAATCCTATCGCTGTTCACAAAAGTTTGGACTGAAGACAAGGTTCTGAACTCTTGGTGGGAATCGGTCATTGTTCCGATTTAGAGAAAGGCTCCCGCGACGATTGCTGTAAGTACCGCGGAATATCGTTAACCACTCTCGCGTCCAAAATCTTCGTGTCGGTCCTACTTCGCAGGCTTTCAACGGTTAGAGTCTTCCCGAGAAGAACAAGCCGGATTTCGTCCAGGCCGGGGCCGCGTCAACCAAATTTTCACTCTCCGTCAACTTCTCGAACTCCGTCATATCCACCGGCGACCAGTAACCGTAGTATTCTTGAAAGTCAGAGCGACGTTGGATTCAGTAAATAGATCTACGTTATGGTACTGTTTACTGAATAATGGTGTGCCCGACAAGTTTGGAACCATCCTGTAAGAGCTTTACAGTCACACATCGGGCAAACTCAGGGCTTGCGGCACGTTCTCTTCATCGTTTGCTGTGAAAAGCGGTGTTCTCCAAGCTTGCCCTATTTCACCTTTCCTCTTAAATGTTGCCATCGGAGATGTCGTCCAAGGAGCACTGGAAGGTGTCCAGAACTGCAGTGTTGAGCTCCACCCTGGAGACAGAGTCACGGACTTGGACTACGCCAATGATAGTACCTTGCTGGGGGACGACCCACAAGAGCGCTTTGGACCACTTAGCGACGTAGGCGTCTAAGTACGCCTTATACTTCACTCCGAGAAAATGTAAAACGCTACTCCAGGACTGGCAGGTGCCTGAACCTGCGCTCACCATTGCTAGACATATTCTGAAGCAAGCCCCTTGCTTTACTTATCTAGGGAGTTGTATCACTGTTGGTGGTGGTGTTGGAGATGAAGTTACAAGGGATTGCAAAGACCCGGCTTACATTCATCAAACTGAGACACCTATGGCGTCGTCGCGATGTCAGTCTCTAGCTCAAGGGCAGAGTGTAAAATGCTTCCGTCCGTGCAGTACGCTTTTACGGCTGTGTGACTTGATATGTTCGCTCGGAAGACATGAAGCAGCCGTCAGTCTTAAATAATCACTCAACGAAGGATTGTTCGGGTGTGGTGGCAACACCAATAAAGCAACGCAGAGGTCCGAGACCGAGTGCTTGGAAGGAGTCGTGTCAGTATTCAGAATCTCATTCTCCTACATCGCATGCTTTGGCTAGGACATGTTTTGCGCATGCCAGCCCATCGCCTTCTACGTCGAGCGCAATTTGCACTCCCAGAGAGCGATTGGAAAATGTGCCTCAGTGGACAGCCAATGATGTGGAGAAGGAGCATGAAGAAGGCAACCTCAAGTTTGGCGGCATTCGGACCAGTCCGTCTTCAAGGATGGGGACCACGAGTTGCGTAATCTCAGTGGTTGGAAACATTGGATGCTATGGCCCGCAACAGACATCAGTGGTGTCAATATTGTATTGACATTTTATCCCCCTGTAATACACACAAAAATCTCACGAAAGAAAATCAACATGGCTTGTGCAAAAGCAAAAAATCGTTTTCCATTTTTCTCGCATTTCATGTCGCTCTAACTTTTTCTTCTGCCATGGTTCTGATGACACAATGTCTGTTAACAGACTGTGAATATATATATATATATATATATATATATATATATATACCATCCTAGGCATTAAATGACGCAGACGATGCCATTTTCACGACATGTTCAGTTCATTGATTTGATCTGATATCAGTTTTCATTGATATGCCTTTTCACTTCAACCCATCGGATGAACTGGTTGCGTAGTGTTTCGAATATCTTGGAGATTCATAGAAACACTGAGAAGTGGGACGAAATAGCACACACACATACACACACACACACACACACACACACACAAGCGAACAGAGAGACCATGCTTTGTCTGCGGAGCAGTAAAGGGCAGTGATTGTGCGCCAGGTGAACTTCACACATCACGCAATCTCGCTAAGTACGCTTTATACCTTCGTACACAAACAAGAACTTTGATCCAAAAAATTATTGTTGGTGTTGATTGTGATGTACTAGATTTATTGACAGAGAAAGAAAGATGTTGCCCGTCGATTGACAGATTGCCAAATGAAGGTAGATGCACATTTGTAGATAAAATTGAAAATAAACTTTAATGCGTGTGTTTATTTGTACACATTTTGTACGAAGGGTTTTTTTATTTGGACAAACGTCGTTCAACGACCATTGCACAGTATCCCTTCACATGACCAGCTTATTTAGGTTAAATTAGTAATGATAATCATAGCTCAAGTGGTCAACATACAACTTACAGAGGTGCTAAATATATATCGTCCGGTTCCAGAGGATTTTCATGACGAACGTTCAAGTTATGAAAAAGCGGTCAACTTTTGAGGCATTGCCGTGCGTTCTTCTGGCGAGTGAGTGCGAGACAAACTAACTCCTCGATCGCCCATGTTAGCCACGTGCTCGGACGCTAGCACTTGCTAATGTATATAGCTTACATGTTTCGACGTCTGCGCAATGATTCGATAGTTGTAGGTTGATCACGTGGTGTGATGGGTGGGCACCGTGCCAAGGTCAGAGGAACATAGGTCGGATAGAAAGTAAGATAGCGAAAAGCGAGAATGTTTAAAAAAGCTGTCAAGAGAGACCTAATAAGAGTAAATCAACTCACCATTTAAGTCCGTTTCTTGCCAATCGTTCAAACTATATATATATATATATATATATATATTACATGACTAGTGGTAAAATTAGCATAGTGCCACAACGTATGGAACATATAACAAACATACGAAGATAGAAGAAAAGAAAAACCCTATGTTCATGGGAATAGTGAGTCACAACAAGTCCGACATTGTGCACGATTTTTTGCCATATCCGAGAGCGTTTCCAGCCATGCGTGTTCCGAACCCTTCACACTCCAGCCAGGAAGCCGAGAACGCCCGACCGCGGCTAACTTTGACGTTAGCTTTTTCATGCTCCTGGCCCAAGTCATACGTTGGCCACCTTGTTTTCTCTTCCAGCCGACTTCTGCGTGCGCGAAGGGGGCACGGCGAGATAAGCGATGAGTAGGTATGTGGAGGACGTGCCCAAGCTACTGAAGTCTACGCAGAGAAATTATACTGCTCAGTGGCCGGCAAAGTCTGTCTGATCTAAAAACCCTTCGTCGAATATCTTCATTCCTAGTGTGATGTTGCCATCGTACATCAGCAATACTTCAAAGGCAGTGGTGATCAAAAACAAACAGCCCCACAACATCCTTTGCGCGAACGGGCCAAGTCTCGCAGCCATAGAGGAGAACCGCTCTCACTGTGGCATTGTAGACTCGGCTCTTCAGAGCTAGACTCAGATCACCTCGACGCCAGAGATGCCTGAGATTGGCAAAAGCAATCCAAACTTTTGAAACCCGCAAAGAGACCTCATTCGTTAAACCATTAGCGCTGAGGCAGCTTCCGAGGTACACGAACCTGTCCACCATTTCCAATGAATGACCTAGAAGGGTTAACTCAGGAGCAGCGCCTAGTCAGTCCTGCAGGAAAACCTTGCATTTCTACGATGCGAAGGCCATTCCAAACTGTGATACAGACATCTCCAACATACACAGGACATTTTGGACGGCCTGTGAAGAAGCGCAGATTACGGCGATGTCGTTTGTATACTCCAAATCCCGAAATCAGTCCCCCGGGAGCAGCTCGACGCCGCTGGGTTCGCAGTTCTCCAGAGCACTCTTCAAGATTTCCTCTATAGCGAAATTGAACAAGAATGGGATGCTAGACAACGCTGTCTCACGCCACACGTGACACCAAGGGGGGAGGGCCAAAATCCGCCGTACACCCACACTCGGCCCGAGGTTTGAGAGTAGCTGGCTTGAAGTAAGGTGACATACTTCTCGGACACTCCCCTTCTCGGTAGACAACTCTGGAGAGCAGCTCTGTCGACTGAGCGAAACGCGATTCGTATGTCTAAGAAGACAACGAACGTTGGCTGGCTAAATGTTTGACGAAGCTCGAGTATTTGACGGTGTAAAGATGTGATCGATGCAACTCCGACTTGAGCAGAACCCAGCTTGCTCTTCACGTATGCTATGTTCGAGTACCAGGCTGAGGCTTCTTAGAAGCGGAGCTGCGAGCACTTTGGAAGCCACACAGATGAGATTAATGCTTCTTTGTTTGCCGCAGTCAGTTCGGGTACCCATTTTGAAGACGGGCACGATTTTCGCTAGGCTCCAATCAGATGGGATAACTTCAGTGACCCAGACATCTTGGCGGAAAAAAGTAAACACCTGCACAAGTGATGGGCCGCCATCTTTGAAAAGAGCCGGAAGGAGTTCATCTGAGCCAGAGGCTTTGCAGCGCTTTAAGAAGTGAAGCTCATGGACAACCTCAGCCTCGGGTGGTGGTGAAGGGTCTACACACCAACGAGTGCACTGGGCTCTAGAATGAGAACTCAGTG
The DNA here is from genome assembly GCA_944474145.2 of Dicrocoelium dendriticum. Lineage (NCBI taxonomy): Eukaryota > Metazoa > Platyhelminthes > Trematoda > Plagiorchiida > Dicrocoeliidae > Dicrocoelium > Dicrocoelium dendriticum. The sequence goes on along the minus strand of OX104062.1, from coordinate 20,708,531 downwards.
GTGCTGCTTGCCAATTAAACTGCTTGGCAAAATGCTCGGCCTAACGCTCGAGTCGGAACTTTTGACAGTGGATTGGGTCACCATTAGTTTCGCATAAAACGTAGCTTACAGTCGGCCTTTTGCCGCCAGTAGATCGGATCAGGAGGAAAAGCTTACTGAAATCCCCCTAGGTGGCTGCTTGCTCCATCTCAATGACGCGCTGTGTCCACCAGGCCTCGCGATCTTCCCGGGGAAGCTGTTTGAACACAGCGTTATTAGCTTTGCTTAGTGAATGGTATTTAACACTAGCAGGAATTGCTCGAGGGGTTTCGAGAAGTTGGAAGGATCGTGCAGAGATCCAGTGATTGACAGGACGACTCGTGAAGCCACAGACCAGGGTTGCAGAATTGTACATGGCGCCGCGAATGTGTGTCCAGTGCGTTTCATTGTTCGTGTGTGGGGCTGTCTTTAGCCGTGAGGCCAAGGCATCCTGAAATGCGCGGAGGATGTTCATGGCACAAGCTTAGCTACGTCTAGCCGTTTGTGGCAACGCTGCTGGGAGCCACCACAACGTAGCGCAACCTTGGCACACACCAGCGCGTGATCCAAAGTGGGATAGGTACTCCAGATTGATTTGCAATCCTGTATGCTACCACGCTAGCGATAGCTAATTGCAGTGTGAGCATTTTGTGTCCACGGATAGCCAGGTGATGGGGATCTCCAGGTGGCGCGTTGGCGCTAAGATCACTGACAGCTAGTGATCGACAGAAAGAGGCTGTGATCTACATAAAGCTGAAGTAGTCGATCACCGTTGTCAGTTCTGAGAGTGCCGTGACCGTGTTGGCCAACAAGTTCACTTTCTTCAACTTCAAGTCTACCGACGTGTGTTCAAGTCCACGGCGAGGACCATGATGTCGGTACGGCACTTTTTACGGAGAAGGTGGGCCAGCTGACCATGGCACTCATCTTTAACTGACTACAGGGCTGCAATCTATAAGAGCGCACGCTGGGACAATGAGTAGACAGCGTATGACGTCTTCGCGCCTGGACAGTTGCACTGAAGTGTCAAGTCGGATCGCGCATAGTCAACTGTTAACAGGGATCCAGTCTAGTAGCGCGTCCTCAGCACATGTGCTCAACACCATCCCCACGCCAGCATAACCAGCGGCTTCGGCGGTTGAGTCTCCAGATAGGCGCAAAGTAAAAATGCTAGTCGAATTCGCAGACAGTGAAACTAGTCGCAGCGTCGTGCTAGAGTCCTGTGAATAGGTCTCGCTGAGATAGCAGACATCAATGGCCGTAGTTCCTAGAATGGGAGCAAGGGCTGTCTGTGATCCAACCTGCATTAAAGTCCGAACATTAAAGGTTTACAGCTTGAATTAGGAACAGGGCGCTAGAAATGTCTTGTCAACAAGATTTGGTGCATCTTCGAACTTAGGCTCCTGATCCGCATAGCGAGAACGTTGGCCCAAGGTCGCACAAGGTTGTGAACTCGAAAAGGAAGGGGAAGACAAAGAATGGGGGTTGAACATACGTGGAATAAAATGCCTAAAAGGCGGTGCGGTAAAACGTAGTCTGGCAGCTTCAGCCGCTAGCACCTCGGCCAATGAGAGCAGTTCGAGAGAGTGAGAGCAGATAAAGCGAGAGCGGAGAGAGTGAACGAAGAAGTATTGAGACATGGATGCGTGCGTTGTGTGAGCATGGTACTTCATGGTTGCCCAGGCCGAGGAATACAGTTGACTTAGGGGACCCCACCCGGAGCCTTGGGTCAAAAATACCTAACCAGCAAGGCAACGTGGTGATTGACGGCGACCGTTGGAAGCCGGCTCTCTAGGTGAACGGTTTTCGAGTACAGGCAAACTAGTCAGGGTGCGCAAAGAGCCCCAGTGAACCAGCAAGGACTACCGAGCTCGCCGGGAAACACGTAGGCCGCTAACAGGCGGGTGACTCGTACGCCTTTGTAGAAGCCGGTGATCATCGAGGTTGTTCATCCGCCCTTCGTTAAGTACTTACTTCTGTGACCAGAAGTGTTCGGAGTTGCTCTACGTCAGAAGGTCAAGGAGATGAGAACATTATCCAAATACGCCTATGTGAAATCTATGTGAAATGTGTATATTTTAATAAAGCATCCGTGATCCTTTGACAGTTTCCAAGGGTAGGATTGATGCCAAATGGTTAACGATTGTTTTGAAAAAGTTCTGTGTGTGTTGTGATAGTAGTAAGTTATCGGGAAGGCTCATCGAGCTCTATTTGTAAATATGCGTGAGATCAAGTTTGGTGAATTTTTCACCACCTGCAAGTGTAGCCTGCAAGCCTTCAATGTGTGGTAATGGATATCTGACTCATGGAAGGCTAGTTAGCTGTCATCCTGTAGTCACTGCAGATCCGCACAGAGCCATCCGGTTTGGCCACCGGTAGGACTGGCGTTCACCAGTTGGAAAGTTGCACAGGTATTGTTATTCCCTGCCTTTGTAAATGGTTTAATTCTTCTTCAACTTTTGACCTTACGACATACGGTAGTGTACTTGCTTTGATGAACTTGAGCTGGGCACTTTCCTTCAATCATATTGTAGCATAAAAGATTTTTAGCTTCCGCAACTCCTCCGCAGAACTCCCTGCGTGTTGTTTCAAAACATTCTCCAGTCTAACGACTTCATTAACTGTTTTAAGAGCATGCAACGTAGTTGAGAATGCGTTTATCCAGTCCTTCCCGGGTAGATTCGGTCGGTCTTCCAATATAACGTAGACAGGAAGTTTGCGTGTCGCAGTGTCAAATGGTGCCTGGTCAAGGCATTTACCAAGAACACGAATCGGCTCACCTGTGTACGTCCGAACCTTGAAAGTGCATGATGACGAGGAGGTAACTGCTTCACAGCGTTTGCCCTACTTATTGTCATCGAGGCTCCCGCATCTATCTTGGATGTGGAGCTCAACAGTGTATGGCACTGAACTTAGACTGGACATACTGAATATAACTCTGATTGCTTTTCTTCAAAATCCACCCCTTTGACTGCTTTTGCCAGTGGTTTACGTGATTCCGGTTTCGGCTTGACTGCTCTACATTTTGATAGCAAATGACCCACATTCCCACGATATCGGCACAATGATTTCTAGTGCTGACATTCAGATGCGCGTTCATTTTGATCACATCGGTAGACCAAAAACAGTTTTACGTCAACGGACGTTTTTGTTAGCTGTACCGTCCTTTTCACCAACTGTACACTTCCAGACGGAGCTGAAAGAGTAAATGCGAACAGTTGTTACCCTTGATTTTCTCTTTGATGGGCAATCGAACAAGCCGTCTCCTAAGTAAGTGCATTGTCATCCTGTAAAATGAGTTTTTCAGGGTATTCTGGTCTGATACTCCACTGATCGTACATTGAATTAACATTGTTTCTTCGAATTTCACCGGAGCAACTTCATTGTATTTGCACTCGGACATAGCCTTGTGAATAGCCTGGCGATTAACTCATTTACACTTTGTTCCGGGTTCTGGCAGGGTTCGAAAAAGGTGTCCCGTTTTAAACATGGTTTGTAGAACACCCTAGAGCACTGAACTTATCCAAGGCACTGGTTGCGGTCGCACAGATATCGTCAATTCGGAGCACGTCATCGTATCCCTAACCTTCCTCACCAAGGGACTCTCGTAGTAGCTTGATCATGTGTTGCTCTATAAGTGCGACAAGTGGATTCGAGATTGGAAGTAACTCCAGGTAGTCAGAAAAGCTTTCTCACCATCTATCCCAATTGGCCACAGATTGTTTTTCTGTAGAACATGACCAGAACTGCGTGGGTGCATTCAAAATGGACATAATTCCACCTCCGCCGCCAAGTGCAACGTATTAGACACCATAAGTAAACGTACGATAGCGTATGCTTTATTGGGCTCAGAACCTTAGTATGGAAAGCATGCCTGTATAGAACAATGTGTAATCAACAATTCACATGAATCTCGACATGAATGCATTGGTGACAAGATGAGCTGACTGTGTGTGTGTGTGTGTGTGTGTGTGTGTGTGTGTGTGTGTGTGTGTGTGTGTACGCATGCGGGTGTGTGTGAGTATGTGTGTGGTGTCCATCCACTGAGTGGATTCGAATATCCCTTTAGTGCGCATGTGGCAAGTGTAATAAATGTTAGTAACGATTCTCATTGCTTATTAGCGAACAACTTCCTCTGATAATCGTCACATCGTATCGACTGTTGATCCTAAATTATAATCCAAAATGTCCGATTGGACATCGCTCAGTTTTATTGGCCAATATCTATATCTCCCACAGTTGTCCCAACTCGGAAGCTGACAAATTTTACAATGACTTTACTATTGCTGGTATTGGGAAAATCGACCAGTCCCCGTGCATATTTTCGGGTGATATCAGTAGACTTGACATCACATTCATCATAACTCTGGGGTTAGAGAATATTGTGCAATTTTCCACCGTCAGAGGCAAATCTGGATTTAGCATTGGTCAATAATCTAAAGATATTTTCGGTCTGCAACCGGGCGTCACTTGGCAGCTCTGATCATTCCGTAGTCAAGCTATCCCCTGTTGTTTTCAGTAAGACAAACCACATGAATGTCGCTCGCTGCGATGACCATCCATGGAAATGGAGAGAATCCCTTCCTTCGAACAGAACGCGACTGAAAGGAATGGTTACTTCCCCAGACCAGCTTGTTATCAACACAGATGTACCAACATCCTGTGACAAAGTGACAAGTTAACCGAACTTCTCTTAGAATATCAGATGCCGATAGAAACTATCTTCATCCGTGCTGATCGGCTTTCTTCACCTCATCTCAAACAGCTTCGTAGGCTCAAGGAAAAGCTTTTCAAAAGCAAAGACTGCGTTGGTGAAGTCCCTTTCGGCTCGCGTAAACGAAGAAGTTCATCACCACTATCATGTCTATGCCCGGACAATTCTGGGAAACCCAACAAGAAGAAACAACATTTCAACAGAAGCTACTGAATTCATCAATTTTGTATATTCTCCTCAACTGTTTACATACCATTGGTGAAATACACAGGGTACATAGCAGACAATCAAAATGCCATGTTAACGACAAGAAATTCAAAGCGGCTGGAGGTCCTTAGGCTCACGTGACCTGTTCCCGTGGAAAACGCAATCAATAGCCTCATCAGGGGAGGGCTAGCGTGGTCACGAAATCCGTTTGCTTGCACAGATTTGGTTTCAACCGCCGAATTGCTGACGCCTCCGTAAACGGAAGTAAGCGATGAGTAACTTGTTTGCTAACTACCCTGGAATTGCCGCATGGGTTTTGGCATTCACGGCAGCCGCCGGGCTTCAATTTTTCAGTTCTACCAAACAGATGTGACAGAATAGGGTTTGAAGCCCAGTTTGAGCGTCTGCATTAGCAACTGTCCATTTCAACACCGATCAGCGAGGATACAAACGGCTGGTTTAGAGCTAAACTGGTAGATTTGAATAACTAGTTCTGTGTCGGGGAAACGGATAAGTGTAGAATCCTTACGAAAGCTCATTGGTTATCCTTGACGCAACTGCGGCGAAAGGAAAATCTCGTAATACTGAGACCCGACAAGGGATCATGAATTGTGATTTTGGAAAAGCAACACTAGATTCAGAAAGTCCAATCAATTCTTGCGGATTCTAATCGCTCTGTCTATGATTTGCCAAACCGAGACAAAACCAAGCAGATGGAGAAGTTAATAGTCCGTGAATTGAAGAAATTAGTGAAGGCCGGGTTGATGGATGTCAAAACCATGACCCAGTTACACCCTGGTGGTCACGAATACCCACAGTATGGCTTACCATTATATATATATATATATATATATATATATATATATATATATATATATATATATATATATATATATATATATATATATATATATATAGTCTGTGGTACAGCTATTGTGCCATCGGAATCATGGGTGAATAGGAAAACAGGCAGAATAATAAGAAAAACGAAACCACAAAAGCTTTTTTTGTCAATGTTACCACACCGTTTTTGAACTTTTTTCAGTTTGTTTTTTTGGGGGAGGAAGAAGAGACACCGCAACAAAACAATGCATACGTCCGCCATTGACATCGATCTTGGGCCATGACTTCCAAGGTCTTCAAGCAGCAAGCACCCGCATCTCTCGGACCCTAAACTGGTAGCCGACAACAACCGGCAGAGCCCTACTGTTTTGTCAACTTTTTCATGCAGCTTCTCCATGTTGTAGGCTGTCCGCCAGACCGTCTCTTCCAAACCCGTTCAGCAACCGCAAACAACGCACGACGCGGGTGACGCTAGACAGGCATGCGCAATAGTGTCCCAACCACCGTAGTTGATGCAGTGAGACGAGCTCCTCGAGCGAGTGGCTTCCACGTCCCAAGACACGCTGTCTAACTTCCACATTGCTTACGTGGTTCTGCCACCACACACGGGCAACTGACCGCAGACAGCGATGCTCGAAGACGGATAGCCTGCGCAAGTCATCTTTACGAATGGGCCAGGTCTCGCATCCGTACAACAGTACAGCACGAACAGTTGCACAATAGACCCGCCCTTTGATGGAGAGACGAATGTCGTGGCGACGCCACACATGCCTCAGACTAGAAAAAGCGAGGCCTGCTCTGGAGATGCGCACCGAAATCTCGTCTCCAACAGCCCCGCCAGCAGTGATGCAACTTCCCAAGTAGACAAAGCGTTCCACAAACTCTATTGTCTCACCAGCAAGAGTGGGTGCAGGTAGAGGCACCTGCCAGTCTTGAAAGAGAGCCTTGCATTTGGATGGCGACAAGTACATACCGTACTTTGATGGTTCAATCGCCAAGCGGTTTAATGTAATTTGGACGACGTGTGGATCGTCACCCAGCAAGACGATATCATCAGCATAATCCAAATCAACAACTCGACTACCTGGGAGGAGCTCAACGCCAGCGTTCAACGAATCGCCTAGAGCGTTCTTCAAGACATCCTCGATGGCAACGTTGAATAGGAACAGAGAGATAAGGCATCCTTGTCGAACTCCACTGGAGACCACAAAGATAGGCGAAAGCTTGCCTAAGTCCTAACTCTGCCCGAGGTTAGACTAAAGAGAGCGCGCAGTGTGGTGACGAACTTTGGGACACCATTCCTCAGTAGGCAGTGCCACAGTACTGTACGATCGACAGAATCGAAGGCTGTACGGACATCCAGTAACACAGCAATCCTTGGCCTCTGATACACATGGTGGAGCTCGAGGATCTGGCGAAGTGTGAAGATTTGATCGATTTAGCCGCGACCAGGGAGAAACCCAGCTTGTTCTTCTCGTTGCAACGATTCGCGCTTTGGGGGTAGCGTGTGAAGTATGATGGACATCAGCATCTTGCAAACGAAGGGGACTAAACTTATTCCTCTGTAGTTGGAACAGATTGTGCGCGGGCCCTTTTTGAAGATAGGGACGACTATCGATTCACCCCAAGATGACGGAACTTTCTCTTCCGACTAAATTTTCGAGAACAAAGCGGTGAGTTCTCGAACCAGCGATGCGTGACCATCTTTAAATAGAGCCGGAGGAAGACCATCAGGGCCGGGGGCTTTATAACGCTTCATGTGCCGGAGCTCCTGCTCGCTTTCCTGGGAAGAGGGAGGATCTGTGGTAGTAGACCACTCGGCCCCACCGCGAGCGCCAGAGGTAACAAATGGAGCTGGGGGCCAACAAAACTGCGAGGCAAAATGTTCGGCTCATCGCTCCAACCGTCGTTGAAGATTGGTGATTAAGGTGCCATCCTCTTCGCATATTGTTCCACTTATTCCAGATTGAACACCTTCGGGGACTCGAATGAGATGGAAAAGTTTTCTGGTATTACCAGAGAGAGTAGCAAGCTCCATCTCCCTAGCACGTTCACACCACCAAGCTTCGCGGTCCATTTGCAGAGTCCTGCGCAACTCTCGACCAAGGCACCGGCGTTCTGCACTGTGTCTGGAATCCGCTGGGATCAAGCGGCGTTTGTCCATCAGCGACAAGGAGTCGGCGGAAATCCAATGCTCGGTGGGTGACGGGCAACTCCACAAGTGTCGATACTGGCGGAAATTAAAGCAGCTTTGATTTGCGCCCACTGCAAATCGAGATTACCGTCAATAGTTGAGCCAAGCAAGGTTGACAGTGAGGCTTGGTACCTGGTTAAAATCGCAGGGTTTTGTAGATTTGCGACGTCCGGTCGGTAGTGAGCGCGCTCAGGTGATCCTCCGAAACGCATGCAAATCCTAGCACGAACCAATGCGTGATCGGAGTCTAGAAACGTTGACCAGTACGATCGGAAGTCCGTTACGCTTCCGCGCCATCTGTAGATGATTGCTATGTGATCAAGGTGTAAGCACTCTTGTGTTTGTGAGGGCGGGCGCCAGGTGGCAGTGTCTCCTTGAGTGCCGAAAACTAGTGCTCGAAAGATACAAGCGATGATCAGAGCAAAGAGCAAGCAATCTGTCTCCATTGTCTGATCGACTGCCACCGAGACCAAAGCTACACCCAAGGTGGTGCTCGCTCGGTTGAAGGCGGCCAACCGGTGCTTTAAAGTCCCCGGCAAGAATGACTATATCAGCCCTTTTGGAGGAACGCAGAATTTCATGTAGCTGCTGGTAAAAGCTATCTTTAACTGCATCCGGGCTGCGGTCTGTAGGGGCGTAGGCGGAGACGACAAACAAGGCACGCTTAACGTCTCGACGCCTGCTTACGTTACATGAACCTCGTAGTCTGATTGCACATAGCCGACTGTTGATTGGGATCCAGTCAAGCAGAGCTGATTCAGCCCTGGTACTCAGTACAACCCCAACACCAGCTTGATCAGTGTCAGCAGCTTCTGCGTCTCCGGAAAGCCGCAAGTAGTATTTGGCGTCAAAGTTTACCGGAGAGGCCATTCTGACAACGGTGCTAGAGTCTTGTAGTCTGGTCTCTGAAAGGCAACAGACGTCTACCAAAAACGTTTCAAGAGTACGGGCCAGACATGCTTGTCGTCCGATCTGCATCAAAGTTCGGACATTAAACGTTGCGAGGATGAATGGGGAACCAGGTCGAAGAAGAGCTGGAGCTTCGGTGGAGTGAGAGGCGGTTGCGATCGCAGGACATTGAAAACCGGGAGTTTGGCTGTTGCTTCCATCAGTTGCGAGACGTGGGTCGTTTGTGACGGTGACCGTAGAAGACATAAGAGTAAATGTGGGTGGTGGGGTGATATGTGAGTGGAGGCTGAGCGGTTGAGTTAGCACGAAAGATAAGTATAGCAGGAACAGTAGTAAGCGGTGTGGTCCATGATTCGTCAGTGGGCGTGATACTACCGGGTTTCCCAGGCCGAAGTAGAGGGTTGTCTTAGGGGGGGGGGCAAGGGGCAGTGACTTTATTTAGTGGCGAGTCACATCCGCCAAGTCGAGGTGTTGTTAAACAGACATTTGTGACTTTTTATAGAGAGAACGCTTGCCAAGCGAAAACCCACCACATCCTGGAACACTGCCGCCGAACCATTCGCTGGAACGGGAAAAACCCGAACCGCCCAGTTGGCACCACGAGGAGGTTGTTCGGCAAACCAACTTACCGTAAACTCATAAGGTGGGTATTCCACTACATTCAATCATCCCATTGGCAGACGCGAGATGGCTAGCGAAAGTTATCGAGCCCATCTGGAGGGGACTGACGACTTACAACCTGAGACACATTTGAATATGTCAACAAGCTACGTAATTTAAATGTAAAGGGAAAGCACATTGTTGCTTCCCATGTATCTTCATTGTTCACGAACGTCCCTTTAGGTGAAACATTGGAAAAATTAGCCAGACACTCTGACAAAGTCGGGTTCCCAGTGCTCCAGCTCAAGTCATTACCGCGCCAATGCACAAAGGATATTCAGTTCCGTTCAATGAAACCCTGTATCGACAAATCGACGGCGTGGCCATTGGCAGTTCATTAAGCTCAGTTTTGGCTGACATCTTCATGGGCCACCTGGAAAACACTGAGTTAGCTTCTTACATACAAAATGTACACTTTTATTGCCGGTATGTAGACGACACATTCATCGTGGTTGACACACCTCAACAGACGGATGGCACATCCAGCCATCAATTTCAAAATGGAAAACGAGTCCGACGGATCTTACCATTTTTAGATGTTAACTTACAGAGAAAGCCAGACTTTGCACTCGTTCAATCTGTGTACAGAAAACCAACATGGACGGGACAATACTTGAACTTTAATGGCTTCTGCCCAGTAGACAAGGTCAAGGTCCTCACTTGCCGGTGAGATTTCGTTGCTGCTACGTTTTCCTTGTTCTTGAAGCTGGATATTATCGCATATTCACCCGAGTACGCTCATTCGAGCAGACTTGGTCAGTCCTACACAGTGCGTAAACTTTCTATTCTGTATTCCTAAAGGATCGTCGTCTACCTCTGCTTGCCAATTTCCGCAGCATTTCGGCATAAACAGAAGTGGACGAAGTCAACACCTTTACTCCTTCCATCAAAGTTCGTAGAAATGTTGGAAAGTATATTACGAGGCCCATCTATCAAAGCCGACTCCAGCCAAATCGGTAACTCTACAAAGCGGCCACCAGCACTTTCATCCTTCCTCCCAGTTTTCGCTGACGTCAGCGAACTCATGGCCTAGTTAAGTCTAACCTCCAAGCGGAATTGTCAGGCCGTTCAATCGTCCCACTCTTTGGTTGAACCGAACGTATGCACGCCCAGGAACAAACGAATCGACGCATCGCGGAACGGCGCAGAGCTTACCTCAGAGCTAACCTGTGCACAAGACTGACTAACAAAAGACACTCCAGCGCTCTTTGAGATAACCAGCCATCAGAAAGGGGACAAACACTGGTTGGTTTGTACCGCTCTTTGCAGCTGACACGGTGACCATTTTAGTCCACTGTCCACTGCTCGTTTGCCTTAAGTAAGTATTACAAACCCTGAACCCTAGGGCTAAATCAGCAACTGCTCTTTAGCACGGTCAAAACGAGCAGCTCTAGCCTTGGTACAAGTAAGGAAGAGGGATGCACAGAACAACTTGCAAAATTCCCTGCCTATAACCAATCCCTAAACATTCTGGAAACTAAAGCCTAATGTTCTGTTAATTCACCTGCCATTAAGCGAAATTTACCAAAGCGTAAAGTGACTTAAGACTCGCAAATCTCCGATCACTTCTAAAACTATGAGACCTGATAATTCAACTGAAGCAATAATGTGTCCAGTCTATTAATTTACAAAACATCCAAGACGAAGTTACCCAACTTAAAGTCAAAATTTTTAGGATTGATAGCTCTCTGTCTCGAATGAAACACGGGGAATGCTGATCTTCAGCAATCCAAAAATTCCCATTTATTACAATGAATCAATGGAAGCAGCATCTGTGCAAATAATTCTCTTCGGCAATTCCCATCAGACTCAAACATTACATGATGATGACAAAGTGCTAAGTGTGTCGGATTGGGCTGCGTATTGATCAGAATATTTAATTCCAACAGGAACAAATCAATGAAACACGGGGTCATTGAAGGTGGCAAAGTATGTACAAGGGAAAACACAGCCGAAGTTGTAGGCCACGGTAGAAGTAAAAGATGTACAAACTGCTTTTGTACCTACCATTCTGACTTGAGGTGTCAGATGTAGATAACTTCCACAATAGATAGGAGATGCTTCCGGAATCCGCGCGAGTAACGTTCAGAGATAGTATAAAGGACTCTGAAATCGTTTTCCGTCCCTGCTTGACTGCACTGTAGAAGGTGAGACAAGTTAGAGCTGTTGCTGGACCTCGCTTAGCCTTTGTAAAACCACCGGGATGTGTTCGCGAATCCTATGAGATAGGTGCCTCGTAGTAGGACCCAAGCATCGTACACCACAGGAGCACGAGTAAAGATAAATAAGCATTGATCGAGTCACCGGAGGCAGCCTGTCTTTCAAAGGTTTTGTGAATAAGGACTTGTTGTAACATACTATGCGTACACAAGTCGCGAAATAAGTGTTTTCAACAGCGTCTGTCATACGTTTGGACAGGGCATCATCCGCACTGTCGCCTTGGAAAGGAGTATGCACAATTACTTCTTTCTTGGGTACGTTCCTCCTCGGTGATTTTACCTTGCGTTCCTTCAAATGTTTGAGGATGAATTTATCTGGATACCCATTCGCTCTTAGAGAATCACCGATCCTCTGCAATTCTTTGGTGATTGTATCCAGTGTGCGAATTCTATGTGCCCGGAAGGCAAAAGTGCGGACTAGATTGCGGTTGTACTGTGGCGGTACCGCACTATAGAAGTTGATGTATTGTCCAATCCATGTTGTTTTCCTATACACTGCTCTGCTGCACGATCCGTCGGCGTTTCTCACGAAATCAACTTCCAGGAACGGTAGTCCGTTTCCGGACTCGTGCTAACATGTGAATTGTAGATTCTGATGCGCATCATTAAAGACTTCCAACAGTTCCGCAGCCTGCCCTTTCGATTTGCAGAGTATACATGTGTCGTCCACATAACGCGTATACATCTCGACTTTGTTCATGTGCGATCTTAATACGTTAAGCTCCAATTTTTCCATGAAGACATCTGTTAGAAAGGGTCGCAATGATGATCCCATGGCAACTCCATCAACTTGACGCTACCTCACCCCGTTGAATGTGAACTGCACGTTTAAGGTGCATCCGAATAACAATTCCCTCAGAAGGTTTTCCGGGAGATTTATAGGTACCTTCAGTTGCCGTACTAGTTCGCAAACATATTCCACTGTTTCCGACAACTGAATATTGGTAAACAACGACTGCGCATCAAATGATACCATCCATTTGTTGTTAAAGTTCACGCCCCTTCTCTTCTCAATGAACTCGAAAGTGTCTTTCACGCAGTAAGTGCAGACGGTTTTACCCAGCGAATCCAGCTTCTCCAACATCCATTTGGCAGCAAACGTTGCGGAGAGCTAACCATGTCCAGTATTGTACGCATTGAAGCGCCCTCCTTGTGAACTTTAGGTAGGCCGTCCAACGATGTTGATGTCTGTCTGATGGTCTCAGCCTTTCGAATTCGCACTTTGAGATATCATTCGCTTTCATCATTCGTCAGAGCAAATTGGTCAGTTATTTTTCTAACTCTTCCGTATTATCTTTTTCTACTGCTAGCTTTTGAAACTTAAGTTCATCACTAAGAATATGTTGCATCTTACTGACATAATCAGTTCCATCGATTAGAACTACACCAGAACCTTTATCCGACTTAGAGATAATTAACGCTTTGTTTAACCATTACTCTCTAAGTGAGTGCATATGTTCACTTGTAAGAATACCACAACTGTACGCTCGGGCCTTAAGGTAATCATGACAGGTGTTTACTAAGTTGGCTAACATGTTCCCAACGTCCACTGGTGAATTTGGTGACAGTGCGCCTCTGCGCTATTAAGCTGTCACATTGCACCTTTAATGATAAAACATTTAGTTGTGTTGGGCTAAGCGCGATATTAGAAAGGTTAAACACTTACCGCTCCGGATTAGTAGGAAAGTTCAGTTACGGCACTTGGCTATTTAGCGAGCTAAGCAACTTCTTTCTTTTCTGTGTACCCCTTTACTTTTCAACCTGTTCTACATATACTTCAAAAGGTCGTAAGTCTTGCGATAGGCCTACGACGGAATGTATCTGTTGTGAGATGATTCTTCTCAGCTCCGAAATTTTCGTGCGTATGTTATCCATGTAGCTGAGCATGTGCCGCCTCAATTTGCGCACACTCGGATAGAGACCACATCGGCGTCTGTCTGTGCTCCGAGCACTAGAGCCTATAAGTGCCTTAATGCAAAAGAAGATGAGCCCCAAAATAGTGTGTCTGTTACCCGCAGGATTACTTATCGATTCGAGCGCCGCAGAAGTAGTCTGTAGGATGTATCGTTCTAATAATACAGTTGTCTTTAAGGTCCCGGATACTATCCCGCTTGCAGCCTTGCGGGATATTCTACTTAAAGCTGGTAACATGGTTGGCACGGTGTATAACTGCATAAGGCTCAAAATTGAAGTCCAGCGCCACTCGTGTCCAATCCTGTTCAAATTTCATAGTACGTTAACTGCCAGTGTATTTATAAATAGACTTGATCAAACAGTTGCTAGCACTATCTTTAAGACCCTGAGAGTAGTCGCTGATAGAACACTATTACAAAGATTACTCCTGCATGGAGATTCTCACCCTACTCTACCAGGCGAGTCACTACCCTCAAGTGTGGCCGCACTTACAACAGTTGCTAGTTTTGTTGCTATGTGACAAACTGATAGCCGTACCTTAAGGTTACCTGTCCACCTTGTCACCTATAACTAATCAATCAATATCGTCATCACTCATCATTATACACGTTAGCTAGAGAAGTAAAAGACCTCAGCTACTGTGCCGCAATACATAAAAGAATAAAGGAAAATAAATGCAACCGTTATCTGCCAGCTGAGCTATCAGCAACGGATGGACATCTTTCCAGAAAGCTACCAGCTGGCCATTAGGCAACAAAAAATAGTAGGTAAGGTTACATTATGCTACGAATTGAGAATGTGGTAGGAGGGGGTGGCTAAACGGGATGAAGTGGGACAAAGAAACTCACAGCAGGAACGCCACTGAGGTCGGCTCTTTGCCATGTCAGCAAATGTATCTAGCCAAACGTGTTAAGCGTCTTTTGGACCCCAAACAGGGAGTCGTGACGCTCCAACCGAGGCCAGCTCTGAACTGAGGGCCACCATTCCTCTAGACCAAGTCATCGCCTGGCCAACTCTCCTCTTCTTGCATCCACACCCCCGGCGAGCAAAAAGCGCGAGTTGCGGGAGCCAGTGGGTTGGCATGCTTAACACGTGGCCTAGCCATCGGAACCTGTTGCGTGAAATAACGGGGCTGAGCGGTTCAGTTCCTTTTCCTGGGCCGTAAACAAGGCGTCAAACACGCTCACTGATCACGCGGTGTGCCCACCAGATGTGAGTCAAACTGCGAAGGCACCGGTGGTTGAACGTAACTAGTCTCTTTATGTCCGCTGATCTAAGGTGTCAGGTTTCGCAACCGTGCAGTAAGGTCGAACACATCGCTGCATTGCACACTCTGCCCTTCAGGGCAAGAGTGATGTCACGCCATCGTCCTAGGTGGCGAAGACTAACGAAAGCACCTCGAGCTTTTGCTATACTGTTCATGATCTCATCTTCGTTCCCAAGGGCGCTGATACAACTTTCCAGGTAGCTGAATTCCTGAAGGACTTCTAGCTGATTCCCTCCAAGGGTCAGCACAAGAGGCAATGCCTGACAATCTCGGAGGAAAGCTTTGCACCGCGATGGTGCAAAGCAAAGCCCGAAGCTGATGACAGCAAGTGCTGATCTGTCCAGTGCAACTGGGCACGTCTGGGAGCTGTCACGGATGAGAGTAACATCTTCAGCATACTCCAAGTCAAGAAGTCGTTCTCTTGGTAGAAGATTTCCACCTTCTAAGTCGTGTCCTGTAAATGCAATCTCCATAACCTCGTTGCGAAACAAGGACACATGCCTACTAGCCGTGATTTATCGCCCACCAAACTCAACTTCAGAAATGGACTCCAAACTGAAGCACGTTGTTCAGTTTGCTTTGAACAAGTCCTACACCCACATTCTTATCGCGGGAGACTTTAACGTGCATGACATAGAAACGCCAGCAACCGACGGTACGCAGTTTAAAGCCTGCTTGAAAGAGCTTATTGCTAGCCACCCTCTTTACAACCACGTAACCTCGCCCACAAGATTTCGAACTGCTAACAAGCCGTCTATACTGGATCTTGTGCTCACTAACGAAGAACTCATAGTTGACGGGATAGTTACAAGCACACCACTGGGTCGTAGTGATCATGTTCCTCTACTCTTTGACTATTTACGCTATGCGGAGTACTCTGAAAAGGAGGAGGATAAAGTGCATACTGTCACACACTACAATGTGTTGTCTAAGCTTGTTAAGGATATATCTTGGACTTTCTTAACCGAATGCTCCCCAGATGTTGCCTGGGAAACCTTTACAAGGACGTTTAATACACTGGTAGCGTACGCATCAGAGCAGAAGTCCTTCCAACCTAAAAACAAGCGTACTTCATTTCTGAGGAGCAGGACGCGTAAATGTATGTCCCAGAGGGATTTGGCATGGCGAGATCACCGGGACTGCCCGAATGCCGAAACCTGGACTGCATACGTGACACGTCGTAACTTCTATGTGAAACTGATCCGCGAAGACAAGGTCGCTCATCAGCAGAAGTTAATGAAGTGATTCTGCAAGAATCGCAAACTCCTGTACAGGCACGTTAACGGCCTTCGAAAGGTAAAGCGAGGGGTTCCAGCGCTAGTCACGGCTGATGGGTGCACGCGATCAGCAATGGAAGCGGCTGATCTCCTACGGCTTCATTACTCCCGAAGTTTCCAGCAGGTAACGAGCACAAACATCCGCCTCCTTTCCACTACTTCACCATCTGGTTTAGAAAACCTCACCTTCACTGCGGAAGCTGGGTTGAAGAAGTTGTTATCCTTGCGTATCCACAGTTCTCCCGGAGCTGACAAAATCCGACCAAAGTCTCTACAGGCAGTAGCTACTGATCTAGTAGAACCAGTGGATATTTTCTCTCAGCGATGTCTAGAAGAGAACCATATTCCACCAGTATGGAAGCGAGGGGTCATCACTTTAATTCATAAAGGAGGTAGCCGCACTGATCCTGCCAACTACCGTCCAATAACACTACTTCCAGTACTATCCAAAGTGATGGAATCAATCATCGCAGATGCGATGATGGAATACCTGAAAAGCTACAATTTAATAGTCCCAGAGCAACATGGATTTCGTCAAAAGCATTCATGTAATACTAACCTATTAATTGCACGTAATAGCTGGACTGAAGCTGTTGATTATGGAGTAGGGGTCGGTGTCATCTACCTTGACTTTTCAAACGCATTTGATCGCTTAAACCATCGCATTCTCCTTCAGAAGCTTCGGAATTACGGTATTGGCGACCCAATCCTGAGTTGGATTGACAATTTTCTACAAGAACGACGGCTAGTGGTGAGAGTCCGAGGATCATTGTCTGATGCAATCGATGTGGCGTGCGGAGTACCACAAAGCTCGGTTCTTGGACTTCGTCTGTTCTTGGTGTTCATTAACGATTTGGCGAAATCAATTACTTCCGATTTCCTATTTTTCGCTGATGATATCAAAATATGACGAAGGATCAGAGGACCGGAAGGCCATGAACGGCTCCAGTGCGATCTTAACAGTGTCGAACTGGTCACTTCAAAAGGCCCTATCGTTCAATGTAGACAAATGTCGAGTCGTACAATTACGCCATAGTCATAACTACACCTATTCACTTGGGCCCAACGGACTGCAGAATAGCTCCCAGGAACGTGACCTTGGTGTGATCGTACAGAGCGACGTCAACTTTTTAAAACAGGCTGAGGTAGCTGCGAAAAGAGGCAACCAGCACGTCGGCATGCTGCGAAGGGCATTCGGGAGATTTGGCCCATCAATCTTCACAATGATGCACAATTCCTACGTGTGCCCGCATGTTGAATACCCTATCCAAGCTTGGCAACCTTGGTTGAAGCGTGACCTAGAAGCGATAGAGGCACCACAACGGAGAGCAACAAAGAATGTAAAGGGCCTGCGCTATCACTCTTACCACCGAAGGCTGAAGTTGCTGGGAATTTTCAGCGGGCGCTATCGAAGGCTGCGCGGTGATCTCATATTAGCGTATCAAATATTGAGTGACCCCAACCACGTATGCCGCCATTTGCTGAAACTTAGCCACAACACGCAGCTCAGGGGTAACTGCTTAAAGTTGAAGGAACAATACAGCCGTCTAGAGTGTCGACGGAATTACTTTTCCCTTCGGGTTTGCAAACCTTGGAACGCACTCCCAGACTCAGTTGTATTCTCTCCTACCTTGGATGTTTTCAAAAAACGATTAGATGTTGCTCTTAGCTCACAACATTTTGTTGCCTAAACTCCCCTACTGTGGATTACGCCAAGGTTGCATTTCAACAGGATCTATGTATCAAATGGAACTAAGTGAGCGACCATATTTTACGTTTCTCACTCTTTACCTCAATGATCACTGCACTCCAGAGTCTTTCTGAACGTTTACGCTCGATAATTTATTTTAATTTTACACTGATGTTACTTATCAAACTATTCATCTCGGCAGACGTTCGATAGATGACCCAGACATATTTTGATTTCATCATATTCACCTCAACCATCCTACGGGACGTGTCAAGTACTTGCTTTTATCCCGTGATAAATCATTGTTCATTGTTCACTAGCGAAGTTGAAGAGGATAGGTGAGAGCAGGCATCTTAGTCTCACAC
Source organism: Dicrocoelium dendriticum (assembly GCA_944474145.2). Taxonomy (NCBI): domain Eukaryota; kingdom Metazoa; phylum Platyhelminthes; class Trematoda; order Plagiorchiida; family Dicrocoeliidae; genus Dicrocoelium; species Dicrocoelium dendriticum. The sequence continues at coordinate 20,690,254 of OX104062.1, read as the reverse complement.
GGCTGGAGATATTGAAGGGTGGGGCAGCTTGCCATAAGCCTTCACACTACTCGTGCTACGCGCGTATAATGTTCGGACGATATTTGTATATTTCTCGGGCAAGGCTTTCCTGAGTAGGCAGTTCCGAAAGACAGATGGACACACCGAATCGAAGGCACTTTGGATGTCGAGGAATTGTGTGTACGGTGGGCCGCCAATATGTGTGATGGAGCTCCAACAATTGCCACAAAATGAAGACGTGGTCTACGCAGCCACGACCCTGACAAAAGCCGGCTTGCTCTTAAAGAATCTGGCTTTCGCGAGTGTCAATCAGTCTGCAAAAGAATTACAGAGACAAATAATTTGGAGACTATGGGGATCAGACTGATTCCTCCATGCTTGCCGCATTCCGAACACGCGCCTCCTTTGAAGATAGGAGCAATAACCGAGCGACTCCAGTCGGTTGGAACAGTTTTCTGTTCCCACAGTTTCACTTGTAATTCAGGTAAAACATCAACAACAGCAGGTCCCCCGAAGTTGAAGTGGGCTAGGTGAGGATCATCTGGTCCAGCGACTTTGTTCAACTGCAACAGTCCGATCTCACGTTCGACATCTGAGCGAGAGGGCGGTTCCAAAGGGAGAGCCCAGGGTGCAGGGCGATACCTGCCCAGTGAGGAATCTAACAATTCCTGCCGATTAAATTGCCTTTCAGAGTGTTCAGCCCAAAGCTCCAAACGTTTGACCAATTGCGGTTAGGCTGTACACTCTCGTCACAAATTGTTTCACTAAGACCAGATCTCCTGCTACCCGTTCCCCGTATCAGACGGAATAACTTTCGATGATTACCAGGGGCAGTAGCTACTTCCATCTCTGACGCTCGAAGAGTCAACCAAGCTTTGCGGTCTCGGTTCAGGCTGACATGGAGTTGTGCCCGAAAATCTCGCCGATTTTCATTGTGTTCGCTTCCAGCCGGAATATGCCGGCGAGCGTCGATAAGTTCCAGAGACCGCGAAGAGAACCAATGTCCATGTTACCACATGAGGACTTGCCTGTTACTATTAAAGTCTGGTGAACATGCGACCAGTGGCATTCAATTGTCTCCAGTGAGCGCTTACTCAACCCGCATGTCAGCGTATTTCGATACGCATTCAGAACAGCTGACTTCGCCAGTTGTCTGGTGTCAAGGCGCTCACAGCGTCGTCATGGGCTCCCGCCAAAACGCATCCGTATGTCAGCACATACAAGTGCATGGTCGGTGTCCACACATCTGCTCCAAATCGAGCGACAGTTCTGGAGGCGGCCTCTCCATCGGTAACTTTTTGTAATGTGATCAATTTGCGTCCATAGCTGATCCGAGGTTGGTGGGCGCCAAGTCACCCTCCGGCGGGTGCTGTGTCGGAAATTATTGCTCGTAAGAAATAGGCGAGCATCCTCACACAAATGAAGTAACCACACACCATTATAATTACGCGAGCTTACACCGTGTTGACCGTCTAGATGCAGTTCATCAGGGGACAACCTTCCAACTTGTGTGTTCAAATCCCCCGCCAGCAAAACAGTGTCTGTGCTTCTTCTGTGGCTAAGGAGCTCAATCAGCTAGCGGTAGAAGTCGTTTGTTACCGAATCATCTCTACAGTTTGTGTACGCGTAGGAGGCGATGATGAATAGATATCTATTAGTCCAGCGCGACTTCGAAGCTTTAAACGAGCCAGCCAATCGGACCACACACATCCGGCTACTGATTGGGATCCAATCAACCAGAGTAGCTTCAGCCCGAGGACTCAGGACAATGCCAACAACAACTTGTCCTATGCTTGAAGCTGCATCGTCACCGGATAGACGCAATGAGAAAGTGCTGCTGGTGTCATCTGAAGGGGATGGCAAGTGAGCACAGACCTCGAGGCTTGCAGGCGGGTATCCGATAAGCGGCAGATATCGATGGAGCGGGTCTCCAAAGTTCGGGTAAGGGCTGCCTGTTGACCGATCTGTAGCAATGTGCGTACATTGAGGCATGCCAATTTGAAGGATGATCGAGGGATTCAAATGGATGCTGATGAACTGGGGTGGACCGGTTGGTTAGAGCTGAGCTTGTTGACAGGACAGGAGTGAAGCTGCGCGTTCACATGGGAGATAAAACTAGAAAATAAACGCCTAGCAAAGCACATTGGGGGAGGACCAAGAATCGGGGAATTGAAAACGGGGGAACAAAATATAGTAAATACTCTCGATTTTCCACCGATGACGCTGCGCGCGATGAACATCCTAAAACCTTCGACTTTTAAAACTAAGCGTCACCGTCGCTACGAATCTGTGAAATCGCCTCCAGGGGACAGATGCGAATGGCAGCAACAGAGCATTAACTCTCAGCTTGTCGATTTGGACATGGAAACCACAGTGCCCTGCGACCTGATTGTTTTCCGTGATGACGAAAGACGAAGTACACTTGATAAGCCGCTGGCAAACGTACCACTAGCTGGGGACCTAACTCAGGTATCCAGCACCCCTTCTTCCCTGAACGTCGCTTCTACTGATCTTACCCCCAAAAACCCGAGTTGGTTGATACTCAGAACCACTCTATCTCACACAAACTTACAACCGCACTTCCAGTTCCAGCGGTTTGGCCAGCTCCAAACTATCGCTCCATAAACTTAGTAACTACCTCATACGGTCTAAGAAACCATTAGCTTTCAGTGTACTTGCTTGCAATATACCTGACTCAACTGACCTCTTTGAAGTCGTTACAACTTTCGGTAAACTAGCTGATGTGAAATCGCAAATGATAAACGCCAACCGGGTGCCTAAAAGAACACAGGCCTACCCAGCATCAATCAGATTTACTTCTATCGGCCATTCCACTTTGGAAACGCTTATTAACAAGCTAAAAGCCATTCGGAAGTCCCTCATCGAATGTTCACTTCAGTTATTTGCTTGACCATACGTTTTAATCCATACGAAAACGTCGGAAGCCTGCATTCTGGGTAAAACTTATATGCTCAGTGGCTCTTTCCGCAATATAAATCCTACTTATATCCCTGATAGACTAAATGAACCGTTATTTTTTGGCCACTTGGGAAGAAAACACAGTCACATCGCTCCCCATCAAGCCTACAGCTTTTTCTGAACTTTCTCAAAATGACCTAAACGTAAATTCGGCAATTAGTTTTGCACTATCAACAAATTCCATTCCTGCTTAAAATTACTCCAACCCTTGGTCCCTAACTTATAATGACGCATGGCCAAACATCTATCCCAATTTATTCAACCAGCTAGCATATCTACCTATCCAGACACTATCCACTAACTTGCTTCTTTTCAATAATCGCTCACTTCAAAATAACATGCCCACTCTTCGCTCCTTGCTGTCTCTCTTGAAACCTGACTTTATCTAAGCGACAGTGACATGGCTTGCATCGAAACGCCACAGTCCTGCTTCCAACTTGACCATTATCACAGTTATCTTGCTTGTCGAACCTCGGCACCTGGAGTTGGTTGCATCATATACGTCTCTGATAACTTTCGAGCATCGCTGCTATGCTCTTCCCTTCAAGATAGTAATATTGCCAACATGATTCTACCCGTTGCTCTAGGTAGAACCTCGATGATTTTGGGTGGCATTTACTCTCCTCCGAATCCCAGTACAGATGACTTGCAAATCCTGGAACACGATTTGTTACTTAGCAGCACTACCCTTTAACTGCGAAGTAGCAGGAGATTTCAACATGCATGATCTTGACTGGAGACCATGCGCCACACCTACCAAATATTCGACGCTGTTGTCTTCTATATATATCTATGGATGGGCGTAACATTTCCATCCATGCACCGAAGAAAACCACATCCTTGATTTATTCCTTACGCTAGACTTATCCAATGTCTCTGCTGTCGTCCAAGACGAATTCCGTGGCCGTGATAGCAAGACGGTCCAACTCTGCTTCGAGAAGCGAGTTTCTGATCCCACCCGGACAAAACCTGCACTCTTCTATAGACCATACAACTCCATACACCTGGAACCGTTTTCCGCCCTCCTGAGATTGTTGCATTAGGAAAATTTCCTCATAACGGATGATTCACACGTGGCTGCCAATGAGTTGTATCAGAGTATAGAGGCTTCTCTTGACGCTCTAATACCAATGAAGTATCGGCGTTTTCCACTCCGAAAATTTCTTACACTGACTCACATGGCTACGAAATTCCTATTTGCAACGAATGACTTTTCCATACCATTGTAACCGCGACCAGCCATTGCCGAAATCGAAGGATTTCGGTTTATCGTGGGAATGAATGTTGAAAGACACGCGCTCAATAGCTATGATTAAAACCTTGAACTCACCAAGCTGACAAAGTAGAGACAAGAGTACGGGAATCCCAAGCATCTTGATTCATGGCAACCAAATAACCAGCAATGCAAATATAATAAGCAGCTGTTTTAATAATTACTTTTGTTCCACATTTAACACCACTGCGAGGTTACCTCGCAAATCCTCCCTCTGCTTACTGATGACAAACTCCGCACAGTTGCTTTGAACTCCGTGATATTAATCGACTTATTTCCCTACTAAATTATCATGGCATGCATGACTGACCGTTCACCACCAACACATAAAAAAGGTGGATCCGACATCCCTGTACTACTACTGAATCGTTTTTCTCCATGCAAACCGGTACTGTGTCATCACAATGGAAGAAGGCTGTAGTCATTCCTCGCTACACGTCAGGCTCACGGCATTAAATGAGCAACTACCGCCCAATAAGCCATATTCTACACTCTCTAAAATGATGCAGCGTCACTTAAGGTCCAAAACTGTTGACTTCATTATGACGCAAAATCTTATCAACACCTCACAACACCGTTTCCTAAGTGTGCGCTCCTGAATCACATGTCAGATCGATATTCTCAATCTCCTGACTAGTGCGCTGAATAGCGGTTCATCAACAAAGGGCGTTTACCTCTGTTAGGAAGGAATACACGAGTCGAACAAGCCAGGACCCCATCGCCTCGGCCGGCTGTCCAAACTCATCCGCCCTGATTGGGGCGAACAGAGAGCCAACCAGGAAAAGCGGCCAATGAACGCTAGGTTGAAGTTTCCTTATTGGCTGTAAGTTAACCTTTTCAGAGCTTTCCACGGTCGCTTTAAATATCCTATTCACGAACTTTCCAATTAACCTTTATAATGAGCGGTGTGATTTGCTAATTAATTCCTCTTGCTCTGCTCGTCCGATTCGTATTATGTCTGTCCTGTGGGGGGGGGCCAGCGACTTCGGGTTTGATTTGCCATCAAGCGTCCATTCAGGCGAGGGACAAACACTTCACCAGGGAAGCTGGAGATCCTGGACCAGCTTCTTCTGTTAGCATAAGGACGGCTGGAACAATCGAATGCATATTGCTTCAGCCGTCGCAAGCGTACGCAGGCGATAACCTTTCGTTCGGTGCGGCGGAACCTTGTAAACTATTCGGAAAGCGCGTTTCCAATCCACTTCATGGCCGGTGTCCACAATGTGGGCCAGAATGGCGCTACTAATGGTCCCAGTGCCTTGTTGACGCAGCCAACGAGGACAATGTTCGTTCACGCGTTTTGATAACTGGCGCGCCGTTCGACCAATGTACGTCGCGCCGCAGGCGCACACGAACTGATAAATTACCATTGATGTGGTCAGCATCGGCAGCTTGTGCTTGTTTTGTGAACGAATGAGTGGTTCCGTTGAGAACACGCACTTCAACGAGGCTGCTGGATAGGTCGACTTTACGGCAGCCGAAAGGCTTCTGGTTAGACGCTCGGTAGTCGCGTCCCCTTTGAATGGCAAGCGGATAAACAACTCTTTTTTGGGTGCTGTTAACAAGGGCACTGATTTGGATTTTTCTTGCAAATTCCTTAAGATAAATCTATCGGGATAACCGTTTTCACGTAGAGTGTTCTGTATAAACATTAACTCCACGTCTAGGGTGTCTTCCGTACAGATTCGATGTGCTCTTGACGTAAGACAGTGAACCAAGTTGCGATTGTGTCTCATGGGAAGGAAACTGCAAAACTTCGTGTACTGACCTATCCACGTTGTTTTTCTGTAGACCTGACGCTGGATGGATCCGTCTGGTCTCCTAGGCAACAAGACATCGAGATATGGTAACCGATTATCGCTTTCCTTCTCGTAAGTAAACTGCACTGCTTCATGCACTCAGTTGAAGTGGTCGAGAATTTCCTCCGGATTAATATGTTTGTCCATCACAACAAATATATCGTCCATGTATCGATGATAGCGGTCAAAAAGGTCTATCTCCGCCCGCATTTCGGTCCTCTCCAGCTCGCGACCTACAGCCTTCGTGACAGCTTCCATTTCGTCGAAAGTATCAAGGATGATGACATCAATGAGAATTTAATGTTATCTTTCGGTGTCGTCTCACCTTTTACAAACTTCCCACTGGTTGAGACAATCGATTACATTTGCGACTATATAGCCCAGTCAGGAATAAAAATGTGTATACTTACGCGTGAGCTCAAGGGCCTACTGTTACGCTGCACCTGGAATGTGCAGTTGCTATTCAACAGGAAATACTACCGGCAGACGGACGGCGTGGCCATGGGATCTCCTCTCGGACCACTATTAGCGGATATCTTCATGGCAAAGCTGAAGAGAACCGAAATGCGGGCGGAGATAGACCTTTTTGACCGCTATCATCGATACATGGACGATATATTTGTTGTGGTGGACAAACATATTAATCCGGAGGAAATTCTCGACCACTTCAACTGAGTGCATGAAGCAGTGCAGTTTACTTACGAGAAGGAAAGCGATAATCGGTTACCATATCTCGATGTCTTGTTGCCTAGGAGACCAGACGGATCCATCCAGCGTCAGGTCTACAGAAAAACAACGTGGATAGGTCAGTACACGAAGTTTTGCAGTTTCCTTCCCATGAGACACAATCGCAACTTGGTTCACTGTCTTACGTCAAGAGCACATCGAATCTGTACGGAAGACACCCTAGACGTGGAGTTAATGTTTATACAGAACACTCTACGTGAAAACGGTTATCCCGATAGATTTATCTTAAGGAATTTGCAAGAAAAATCCAAATCAGTGCCCTTGTTAACAGCACCCAAAAAAGAGTTGTTTATCCGCTTGCCATTCAAAGGGGACGCGACTACCGAGCGTCTAACCAGAAGCCTTTCGGCTGCCGTAAAGTCGACCTTTCCAGCAGCCTCGTTGAAGTGTGTGTTCTCAACGGAACCACTCATTCGTTCACAAAACAAGCACAAGCTGCCGATGCTGACCACATCAATGGTAATTTATCAGTTCGTGTGCGCCTGTGGCGCGACGTACATTGGTCGAACGGCGCGGCAGTTATCCAAACGCGTGAACGAACATTGTCCTCGTTGGCTGCGTCAACAGGGCACTGGGACCATTAGTAGCGCCATTCTGGCCCACATTGTGGACACCGGCCATGAAGTGGATTGGAAACGCGCTTTCCGAATAGTTTACAAGGTTCCACCGCACCGAACGAAAGGTTATCGCCTGCGTACGCTTGCGACGGCTGAAGCAATATGCATTCGATTGTTCCAGCCGTCCTTATGCTCACAGAAGAAGCTGGTCCAGGCTCTCCAGCTTCCCTGGCCAGCGAAGACGGAAGACGCCCAGGTCGACTGCCTTCGGTCAGACGCGGTAGCAAACAACTAGCCCTCTAAGACCTAATTCGTTTTCTCCACTCTGACATTGACCTTCACGTGATCAATTCGTTTTGAACTAACTGGGTCGATTTCTCATTCTAGCCTCCATATGATTGTAATGGTCTGATGATGAATCATTGAAAGCAATTGCTCACCAGATGGTCTTTTGTTCTGAAGACTTAAATGGGCATTTTCAAATGACATAAAAGTGGTTTAAAAAAAGTTGAAACAGTTAATTCCCTTTAGTAAATTGAAAAGCGGATTAAGAAAATGAATGGTGGCAAATGCACTCATTTCGGTTTGTCTCATCAGTGCCTTTAACAATAACTCGCAATGATATTTATTTAGTGAAGGGTGCTACCAAACACACGAGCAAACAGACAAACAGACCAACACACGATAAGCGAGACACGGTTATCACCCCTATCCCCAGGGCAGTCTAATGCTGACCGCTAATTGTTTCTGAACACAAAGCAGCGGCCTAATCCGGTTACTTGCAATCGCCTCTGCGAAACGAAGGAGACGAGGATTGGTGTGCTGTAATAGGATTGTGAACGCCGAATTGACCTCGACTCGGTGACCTGTGGTCAATAGGTGTCGGCCGATCGAAGAGGCTGGTGGTTTACCCAAACAAGCAGCTTGACTCTGGCCAGTTTCCTGCGCGGTCGAACGTTGAACTCATTTAGGTATATGCTCCTTCATTCGGAACTCAATGTTCTATCGGTCCTGCCAATGTAACTGGCGCCGCAGTCACATATGATTTGGTAAATGCAATGCGATTTTCCCCCGATAGACTGAGCCTCCTTTACGGAAGGAAGTGGCAAGTTTTGGGTTTTGTTAATGACAACGACCTTGGCGGCATAGTGAGTTGTCTGCATGGCACAGATCAGACGCCTGGTGGTCCTCAACGAGGAGACGTCACCTTTGAATGGCAGTGTACTGATTACAGGCTTCTTAGGTACAGTGTGAACTTGATCGCTTGGTCGCGCTTGACTATGTTTCTCGATGAGTCTTCGGGGGTAGCCGTTTTCGATGAGCGTGTTGCTAATCAACTGCAGTTCGTCAGCCAGGCAATCAGCGGAGCAGATTCGTCTGGCACAGCTAATCATGGTTCTCACGAGCGTCCGTTTGTATCGCATTGGTGGGAAGCCAGCGGAATGAAGATACTGCCGGACCATGTTGTTTTCCTGTAGACAGACCTCTTAATCTGTCCGTTTTCGCTGCAGCTGATGAGGATATCTAAGTACGGAAGGCAATTTTGCTTCCCTATCTCACAGGAGACCCGCACGTTATAATGTGCAGAATTTAGTTGCGTTACCAACTGCTCCATCTGATGCTCCGATGAACAAATTTCCAAAATATCATCCACGTAGCTTTTGTAGTATGGAAGTCGAGATATTTCTGCAGTCATACCTCGCTCTACCATTAACGTAAATAAATCAGCAAGTACTGGGTCCAATGGACTGTCTATCTCTACTCCATCAATCTGACAGTATAGTGCGTTTCTGAAGTGAAAGTTGACGTTCTCCGTACACAACAACAATGAATCTCTTAGTAGCTCAACTGGCATCGGTATGGAACACCGCCAACTTTCTGCTAGTTCACAAATGTAATCAACAGTTTGGTGCAGGGGAACATTGGTAAACAGCGAGTCCACATCTGAGGAGCTCATGCATGTATGTTTGGTCGCACCCTTCACTAAGTAAATATTATTGAGAGTTATTGTTAAAGGCACTGATGAGACGACATGCAATGCGTGCGTTTGCCAGTCTTCGTCTTCTTACTGCGATTTAAAAAATTGTTTAAAAATTGTTTCAATATTGTTTAAATTACCTACCGAGGGCCAGAAGCATGTGCGCAATCTGTCAACAGCTGGGTTCACGCGAGAACATCTCGTAGTTCTTTCACTTGGATTGGAATACCGAATTCCGCCGAAGAATGTGAAGAGGTTCCACACACAGATTAATTTCGAAAATCTGTACGATCAACTCAGCGACCTATTGCCGAAATCCACGGATGATGCAGGATGGTTTCGGGCACATTATTGGGCATCTCACACCAGTTCCTGAAAGCGCCTACTAGTCAGAGCTGTTGCTTGAAGTCGGAACACTATGTTGCAATCAAGGAGCTTCAGAAAATGAAGGACGTAATTTTCCTGCAACCGGATAAATGCACGGGTGTGGTAATAATGGACATAGCTGATTACATCGCAAAAATGTAGTCGATTCTCGGAGCTGGAGGCAAGTTTCGTATTGACAAGACGGTGGACAACAATATCTTGGTGAAGAAACAAATTACAAGACATATACAAATTCTTTTGCTCCATAGTTATATCTCCGAGTCATAATATCGGCAGCTAAAACCGACAGGGACGGAAACACCAAGAATGAGGGGTGCGCCGAAGCTGCATAAGGCGGGAATTCCACCTCGCCCAATAATATGTATGAATAACTCACTCTGCCACAAAGTAGCCCGGTGGTTGGCAAAGCTCTTAGAACCCGTGCGTAAGCTCCTGAGGACGTATTGTTTGAAAGACTGCTTTGAATGGGTGGATATATTGGAACAAACAACAATCGATGCGGAGCTTAAGTATTCCATCGACGTGGAATCGCTGTTCATGAATGTGCCCCTACGTGAAACGGTCGATGACCTATGCCAATTTCTTTTGAGTCAGAACCTCACTGTGGGCCTTCCTCTGGAGTTCCTGCGAGACTAGATATTGTTGTGCACTGAGTATGTACCATTCCAGTCTGAAGGGACGGCATACAAACAGATTGACGGCGTCGATATGGGTAGTCCTTTGGGACCAGTTCTGGCAGATAGCTTCCTGGATATGATTGAAAGGAAACTTGCTGCCTGCCTAGGTGAAGCCAAGCTTTACAAGCGTTATGTAGACGATATTCTCGTCCTCACAAATGATGAACAGTTTGCTCGTCTTTCTGCCCTCCTGAACTCAATTCACCCGAACGTTTCTGTATCACAGAGAGGAAACAAGAGGACTGGCTGTCGTTTTTTTGCCTTGCTCATCAAGAGCAGGACCGATGGCACATTACAGCGCACGGTGTACAGAAAAGTGACCTGGAGGGACAATACCTACATTTTTCCAGCTTCGCCCCAGTTGCATACAAACGCGACGTAGGAAAAGCTCTTCTACAGGGCCAGGCGGATTTGCAGTTCAGAATTGCTCAAGGCTGACAAAGTTTTTATACCGGCCTTTGCTAGCCAATGGGTATCGGGAGAAATTCATTCAGACCCATAGCAGACCCCCCCCCCAAGGTGAAGCTGCCTGTACAAAATGCGGAGAAGAAGGATGTTTATTTGTTCTTACCGTTCAAGGAGGATCACTTGGCAAATGAAGCTGGTCACAAGCTCAGGTCCGCTCTAATGCGCACCTACTCTACCGTCCAACTAAGACTTATCCACATTACACGAAGGATTCCCCTCCATAGCCGTCCGAGCATCTCGCCAATCAGTTCGGCCTCTAACATCATCTACCAGTTCACTTGCAGTTGCGGTGACACTTGGATAGGCAAGACTGGTCGCCGGCTGACTCAAAGGGTGGAGGAACACTTCTCATTGTGGCTAAGGCAGTTTCTGTCTAACCAAGGTGGAGCGAACCAAAGAATGAACCGGAACCCTGCCTCGTCTATCACCAAACACCTCATGATGACTCGTCACCACGTGAACCCAATCGATTCATCAAAAGTGTTATTGAGCAACGGGAACCCGACGTTGTTGACAATTGGCAAGGACGCTACTAATAAGGTTGAAGTGTCCCTTGCTCTGTGCCCAGAAACAATTGAGGTAATCAATTGGATTGCCTTGGACCTGATTACGTCATTCTCATCAGTTTTATCTACTTATGTATGTTACTAAGTGTGGCCCCTATTTATTACGTGTTTTGTTCTGTCTGTATTGCGTAGTGACTGACGAGAGCAATCGAAATGTTAACATATCAAAACCTATATCTTCTTACTGCGTTAATGAAGTGACTGTAGGGGACTCAGTGTTTCAAGTTTCTTAAAAGAAGACCCCCGCTGACGTTGTGAGGTTATTGGATCGACTGTTGTCGTTGCGCTGCAACTTCACGGTGGAAAGCGTACAGATTAAGTTTTATCAAGAACGTTTAAACTTTAACTAATATCAGTCTAGTGCTAAGCGGAATTCAGCGTAACTTAAGGGCGCTGGACTTCTGGAGCTTGAAGGGGATGATAACATGCTCTGCTGATAAATGACCCGTAGTATCCTACAGATGTGACATCATACCAGGTTCGCTTACCATTGACGGCACATCATTGTTTCACTGCCACACTATTCGTGACCTAGGGATCCACTACTTAAACACTTAACTTTGCCGAACATGCAGCACGTACTGCAGCTCAGACCCGTCGGAGCACTGCACTTCTGTACAAAACATACAACTAGAAAGAACCAAATAATATTATGGATAAAATAAAAACATGTTCACTGTTCGATTATAGTTTCATCCTGTTCTATAATTCTGGAGTGAGTGATTGTATGGTATTGGAAAGTGTACAACTATCATTTACTAACCGTCTACTAGGCTATTCCACCACCTTTTGTTATGTGGATCGTTGCGTTGCCTTAAAACTTGGTCCACTGTGGCTGTGAAGAATGAAAATTGACCTTTTCATCTTGTTTGATAAATTACATCAAAAATACACTCTTCTCACTGAACATTACAACGAGCAGAATTGTCAATGTATCGCACTCGAACTAATAACAACAAAGTAAAAGTGCATTGATCACGAACAAAACTGTCCAACTTTTCCTTAACCGATACTCCGTTTTATGGAACAGACTTTCACCTAAGACACGTGAAATCCAGTCAGGGATAAACTTCCGACACGTTTTACATTCATTTCTAAATTTAAAAACCGTGATTGCTGTACTGCTACCTACCATAACAAAGAAATCCCCGTACAAAATTGGTGCAAGATAGATATAGCCTCAATACTGGATACTTTTTCTTTCTGTTGCTGCCAGACTTTGCTACCCTCCCCAAGTCTATCAGTAGATAGAAACGGTTTTCTACATAATATCCTGATTATCATGAAGTTTACGCTTATCGAAGCGGAAATGTGTCCTAGAGTTCCTCTCTAGCAAACAGCCTCACATTCGTTCTACATTTTCCTGGAACCCACCCCCTAGGCGCGTGCTGCAGTTCACCGTGCTCCGCGAAAACAATGTAGATATTCGATTTTGACTGGACTCATCTAAGCGCACTATTAGAAAACCTACCACAATCATCTATGCTTACAATTATTCTGAAAGTTTACCTCTTTCAAAATCGACTTCTACTCTTACCGAAGGCAGCCAATCTGTCGGAACCACAGTAAACTTGCTTTACACTGCATACAGTTTTCGCTCCCTCCCTCCCTGGATAAAAATATCTTTTGTACCGGCGGCATTGCTCAAAGCCATATAAATGCATTTCTCATCACCAATCTCGCAAATTTGATCTCCTACGACGGTTGGAGCCACCACAATTATTTCCTCCGAAAATTCCTTTAAAAAAGTGCGTTTCTGAGGGTTTATTTCTCATGTGATAATTTGTACAATCTGTATCGCGCAACGTCGGACAAAGCCCATCCGCTTCTCGTTACTGTTCCTTCATTCCTGTTCTGTTTGTTTATTTCTCTCCTATCACTGTTGGCCACGACAGGTCTCCGAGACACGATTCCATGAACGGTCGTATTAGTTTACTTGAACAGACGACTAGCTATGTTTATTCCTACTGTCAACTTCTCCATAGTTTACTACCATTAAATGATTGAGCGCCTCAAAGACTTTATTGAGAACAAAACAAATATTGCAAAATCCTTCCACTATGCATCTCTGCTGTATCGATTGTCCAGGCTGATAAATTGCCTGTATCACGCATGTCGAGAGATATACCGTTTTTTATTTAACTGCAAACGATCTAGTCAAATTTGCTTTTTAGACACAATCGAATGTGAACTAGAACCAGTCACCTCGACACTACAATAGGATGGATATCCCGAGCGATATATTGCATGGAACGTGAAAATACAATCCAGAGAAAAACCACCAAGCGATGTTCCGAAGAAAAAGCTATTCAATACACTGCCGTGCAAGGGAGGTCAAGTTGATAGAAGACGCTGGCGTAGCCTGTGTCAATCGATTAACATATGTTACTATGCGGCTGAGCAAGTGGCATTGCATCAAGTCGAAAGGTTGCTCAGTAAATCCAATCTGGACAGACCGGACACTCAAGTTATCGCCTCATGCGTTTACCTCTGTGACTGTACTTGCGATAGCAAGTACATAGCCCAAACTGTGAGAAGGCTGTGAGCCAGAATTGCAGAGCGCGTTCCGCGTAACAAGATCGCTAATAGCCCGAAGCTACCGACTGGCTACATTGTCCGCCACATACTTGACTGCCCTGAACGCCAAAACTTCTCGCTTACTTCCATTTACGGAGGCGTCCGCATTTCGGCGGTTGAAACCAAATCTGTGCAAGCAAACGGATTTCGTGACCATGCTAGCCCTCCCCTGATGAGGCTACTGATAGCGTTTCTCACGGGAACGGGTCAAGTGAGCCTAAGGGCCTTCGGCAGCTTTCAATTTCTTGCCGTTAACATCGCATTTTGATTGTCTGCTATGTACCCTGTGTATTTCACTAATGTTGTGTAAAAGGTTGAAGAGAATATACACAATTGCTGAATTCAGTAACTGCTGTTGAAATGTTGCTTCTTGCTTTATTGATGATCTGAAGGGAAATGCCTGCATGAAATTCTGGGAAACAATGTTTGTTGCGAGTTTTGACAGTTGGTGAAACAGCTCAGTGGAGTAACTGGTCAAAGCAGAAATTCTGCTATGGACATAGGAGAATTAAATCGAGGCTTCCGCAGCATTAGCATAATTCTTTCTGCGACAATAATTACACAGTTTCAGTGGTCTACACAACGCAGAGGCCCGAGACCGAGTGCTTGGAGCGAGTCGTACCAGTATACATAATCTCATTCACCTACATCGCATGTTTTGGTTAGGACGCGTTTTGCGCATGCCAGTTCATCGCCTTCTACGTCGAGCGCTATTTGCACTCCCAGAGAGCGATTGGAAAAAGTGCCGCGGTGGACAGCCAATAACATGGAGAAGGAGCATGAAGATGGCAACCTCAAGTTTGGTGGCAGTAGGACCAGTCCGTTTTCCAGGTTGGGGACCACGAAATGCGGAATCTCAGTGGTTAGAAACATTGGATGTTATGGCCCGCAACAGACATCAGTGGCGTCAATGTTGTTCTGCCATTTTATCCTCCTGTAATGTGCACAAAAATCTCACGCACCAAGAGCAAAAAAGCAAGATGGCATGTGGAAAACTAAAAACCGTTTTCCATGTTTTTATCGCATTTCGTGTTTGCATCTTTCTTATTTTTTCTGCCATGGTTCTGATGGCACAATGTCGGTTAACAGAGTGTGAAGATTATATATATATATATATACATATATATATATATAGGTCTACGGACCCACTGCCACTTATCGACGTTGCTTCACTGTAAAAGAAGCTAACCCAACTGAAACTCAGATAACTCGTGCTGAACTGACAGGTTGTCTCTCGTCGTCCTCAAGCAGTGTGCCGATTCCTTCACAAGGCCTCTGATCGAGCTATACACACTGCACTTTAAACAAGGAAAATTCGCGGATGACTGGAGGATTGCCAGCATAACGCCAGTACCACATAAAAGGACAGCTAAATATCGGCCTATTGCATCCACCTCGAGGACTTTGAAGGCTTCAGAGGAGATCATACTTGAAACTTGCTATTCCAGTCCCGTTTGGATGACGAATTTTAGTTTGCGCACGGAATTTTAATCTCCACATAAGGTACAGTGGCTTATCCAGTGCACTCAGTGTTGTCGTCGCTAGACAGTTACAGCAACTTCACCTGTGTTTGCTTCCTCTACTACAACAACAACACCTTTGGTTGTCTCTACAAAGTAAGAACAACTAGCATTTCGCGAGATAGACTTAATTGGGTTTATTTCGTGTATTCTCAATCAGTCGCTTACAAACGTTCCTTGGGAGGATTTAGTGTGTGCTTGTGACGTGGAATCAACAGGGCGATTGGGATCATCACTTTCAGTGGCTGATCCTTTGCCTTACCATGACAAGGCTAAGCTGGATACGAGGTCCACTTGATTGTATATGTTGGGCTTCAGCCGTTGGATTGCGGAAGCGTCGTCATACCGGAACAGTGTTGGACTGTTCTGCTACTGAGTTATGGGGGTATTGGCACGCATTGTAATCGAGTATGTGTCGAGCAATAGAGCTGCCAGGTAGCTTAGGGTGGCTTATCGCTAGGCGTCGCGGAACATGCTTAATAATCTTTGTAGATAACCTTCTCACTGTCCGACCAATGTATATGCTACCGCACGTACAGTTAAATTGGTAAACGCAGGAGGCGGCGGCTTGAGGGAAAGGTTTATCTAGGTTGGATTGGTGCAGTAACTTTCTGGTTTGATGCAGTAGCACTAGCTCTGCTGCGTAATAACACCTCTTTATGGATTGCTGTGGCCGGTGGCAGAACTCCTTGTCAGTTTGTTCGCCTTTGAAATGTAGGGTGATGAAAACGTTCTTGGGAACATCAGGATGTTGCATCTTCCGAAGATTTCCCTCCCCATATCTTGCCATAAATTTACTAGGGTACCTATTATCGTGGTTATTTTCTGAAATTTCTCCAACAGAAATTCGACTAAAAGCAGCAGGTTTACGACCAGAGGCTACTGGTTACTCATTGGAGAGAACCAAGTCAGTGGGTACACCCGTTGTTGCAGAGTCCACCACAGTGACTGATCTGACAGCCGTCATAGCATCCGGCGAGACACCACAGGAGGTGGGTGACCATCAGGATCATCATGAACCCAACTGTATGGTGCAGAGAGTTATTCCAAGTCATTCTCGCGAGCCGAAGACTATCCAAAAAACGAGTAGCAGCCGACCTCAAGTGAGTCGGCCAAGTCTCAAACCTGTTGCCTACATCCACAAACAACCTTCTAACATACTAATCACTCTCCTGTTTTTATACCAACGCACAATTTCTTTTAAACAAACTGACGGAGCTTCGTCTGCGTCAGGCCTCCATGTCAAGGGACCTCGTTATGATAACCGAGACCTGGTCGAGTGACGTGAGTGAAATCGCACAAGCTGCGATGTTTATTCTACGCAACTATCGACCAATAGATGAGGTGGACTACTACTTTGATCTTGATCTCATCGATGTTCCAGAGGCTCAGACTGTCGATCCGCTTTGGTGCCTTCTTCACCTAAGCCGTGGGGAAGAATGCTTGTTGAGTGTAGTGCATCGCCCTCCGTCGGCTACTTTGGAAACGGACAACCGCCTAGCCTCCACAATGAAAATCATTCTCTCACAGTCGTGCAGCCACATTCTGCTGGTTGGTGACTTCAATATTCACACCACAGAAACCCCAGCCTGTATCAACGAACACTTCAAAATGGAAGTACAGGAGATAATTAGTGGACTACCACTCTGCCATCACAGCACATCTCCCACAAGATCCAGGAAGTGAAACAAACCGGGTGTACTGGATCTCGTATTCACCAACGAAGAGCTTATGCTCGAAACGGTATCGATAAAGAGTCCTTTGGGCCATAGAGACCATGCAACACCCATGTTAATTACATCTGTTATGCAGAGTATTCCCCAGAAAACACAGAGGAGCGCCAGCTCGTTACCGATTACGACGCTCTAATCAAACTTATAAATGCTACAAACTTGGCATTTCTAGCAGAACGATCCCCCGATGTCGTCTGGTATGATTTTTCGTACCCATTCAACACGTTAGTAATTAGTGCATCTAGGAAAAGACCTTCACGAACGAAGATAGTAAATTCATTCATACGCAGCAGGACACGAAGTGTATCATCACGAGGAATTTACTCTGGCAAAAATACAAGAAGTCCCCGATTGCCGAAACATGGGAAGCCTACACTATCCAAAGGAATCACTGCGTAAACATGGTACGTGAAGATAAAATACATCACCAACAGAATCTAGTTGAGAAATTCCTTTCAAACCCCAAGCTCCTGCACAGACACGTTAACAAGCTCCGCAAAGTGTAGCGAGGAATTCCTGCCTTATACACGGTATGTGGACTCGCACAAACCGCAACCAAGGCGACCAACGCCCTATGTCAAGAATTCGCTTCGAACTTCCAGAGCGAGACATCACCGCATTCATTGTTCCCGCACGTTGTACCACCACCAGGACTTAGCCACATCACGTTTACGACTGCGGATGTTATGAAAAGGCTAATTGCTCTGCGCGGGCATACCTCTCCCGGCGTTGATAATATTCGTCAAAAGGCGTTGAAATTGGCCGCACTAAACCTTGCGGACCCACCCTGCAAATTCTTCCAACGATGCTTCCATGAGATGCGGGTGCCAACAATGTAGAAGCAGGGCATCGTCACTCCCGTCCATAAGGGGGAAGTTGTACAGATCCGGCCAACTATCGCCCGATAACACTAGTTCCGGCGCTCTCCAAAATCATGGAAGCTATTGTTGCCGAAGTGCTCATGAACTACTTGGGAGAACGCAATATCATAGCATAAGAACAACATGGATTTCGCAAGAACCGATCTTGCACTTCAAAGTTGCTACTTGCTAGATCCAGTTGGACTGAGACCGTCGACTGCGGTGTAGATGTGGATGCAGTATATCTGGACTTCTCAAAGGCCTTTGACCGTCTAATAAAAACTAAATCGCCAGCTGCACGTCGTAACGGCGCTTCGCTGTCACGCGACCACCACCAGTCGCGCATGGACTGAGTATACCGCGAGGACGCCCGCCCCTACGCGGATTCGAACCGTTGACCTTATGGTTGCAAACGAGACGCGAATACCACTCGGCTCCAGCCGACCTTTGACCGTCTGAACCACCGTATGCTCCTTCACAAGCTGCAGTGTTCTGGAATTGGTGACCCAATCCTCAGTTGGATAGGTAACTTCTTGCTTCAACGACATCTGAAGTTCGCGGTGTCATCTCTGACTCAATCGAAGTTAAGTGCAGAGTGCCCCAGGGTTCAATACTTGGTCCACGACTATTCCTGCTTTACATACACGATCTCGCGACATTAATCATCTCCAACTCCTTACTCCTCGCTGATAATCTCAAGATATGGTGAGCCATTAGTACAACCAGCGACAATGCAGCACTTCAAGATGTTCTGGACAGGGTCTACGAATGGTCGACTCAGAAGCTGCTTCAGTTCAACGCTACTAAGTGCAAGGTGTTGAGCATACGCCATAAAGCCACTTGCGAATACAGACTGGGGGATCAAATATTGTAGCGCACTACAACGGAATGCGATCTAGGAGTGATAGTGCAGGAAGATCTGGGCTGTTCCCGTCAGGCCGAGAAAGCCCCCCCAAAAAGCTAACCAACACCTTGGCCTCTTGCGAAGGGTATTCGGGCGCTTTGATCCTTCCCTCCTTTCTCAGGTGCTCAATGCCTACATTCGGCCTCATTCTGAGTACGCTATCCACGCCTGGCAACCACGGCAAAAGCAAGACCTTACCGCTCTTGAACTGCCACAACAGAAGGCGACCAAGAACGTAATGGGCCTGTTTCATTCTCCTTACCGATTGAGGCTGAAAACCCTCGGAGTCTACAGTGGACACTATCGACGCCTGCGTGGCGACTTGATAATGACTTACATGATCCTGAGGAATCCAAGCCATTGTTGTCGTCACCTACTGAAGCTGGATCGTAATGCCACACTCAGAGGACACCAGCTAAAGCTGACCACACAATACAGCCGGTTGGAATGCCGTCGGAATTTCTTTTCCGTTCGTGTGTGCCAAAACTGGAACGCTCTTCCCACATACGTTGTTTCTTCCCCCACACTAACGGTATTCAAAAGACGTCTGGATGATTCGCTTATCCACTTACATTACGCTATATAATCAGTGATGTCTACGTTAACCAAACACGAAAAAACGGGGCTCATTCTCAGTTTTTGTACTTTACTACTTACACGCTGCTGCTGTGGAATATAGTTGTGGATATATTACTACTGAATTCATCAATTTACCTCAGTCCAAGAAAATGACGCACGAGTAAGCGTTGTCGTTTCATTTTTTCTTAAGACATTCCTCCCCCGTATTAATTCCCCATAGTACTCTACAGTAACAATTCAATACGCATTCGGAACTGTTTCAAGGAAGAAGGGCATCTGAATCGCTAGACACTTAAATTGACGATTTACACTTATGTTTGCTTTCACTTCAACCATCCTACGGGACTTCTAAAGCGATCACTTTTTTACCTGTAATATATCATTGTTCATTGTTCATGTTGTCTTTCTCCAACCGGACAAAGGCTCAGGTGTTGTAATCATGAACAGAGTGGAGTACATTGCCAAGATAGAATCAATCTTCGGGGATAGAAGTAAGTTCAAACTTGACATCATACGGGACACAACTCCCCTAGTTGAAAAGCAGGTAACTAGGAAACTTCAAATCCTTCTGTTGCATGGGTACATCTCTGAAGCACTACCATCAACTGAAACCGACAGGAACGGAAACACCAAGAATAAGAGGCGCACTGAAGGTACACAAGGCGGGTAATCCCTTACGACCAATTATGTACATGTACAACAACCCAAACCACAATGTTGCTCGTTGGTTAGCGAAGCTGTTAGAATCAGTCCGTAAACTCCAGGCAACGCACTGTTTAACAGACTCATTCGAAGTAATCGAGGCATTGGGCCATACGTTGCTAGATGCGGACTAGCTTTTTACAAATGTGACTCTGCGTGAAACCGCCGACGAATTACCCTACTTTCTCTTGAGTCAGAACCTATCTGTGGGACTCCCACCTGAGTACCTGGGCGATCTGATATTAATTTGCACAGAGCATTTTCGATTTGTGTTTGAGGGAACTGCGTACAGGCAGATCGGAGGTGTTGAAATGGGAAGCTCTCTGGGCCCGGTTCTGACGGACATATTTCTTGGACTGATTGAACGCAAAATCGTTAATATCAGTGATGAAGCAAAGCTGTATAAACGTTGTGTAGATGACATCCTAATACTCACCAGTGAGGAACACTTTCGCCGAGTGGTTGCCCTTTTGAATTCGATTCATCCCAATCTCTTTATATCATATGAGATGGAACAGCAAGCCAGCCTACCTTTTTTGGATATCCTCATCAAAAGACGGCCCGGAGGTGCACTTCCACGCACGGTTTATCGTAAAGCAACATGGAGCGGGCAATATCTGCATTTTACCGGGACCGTCGATCAGCTCAAAGGGTAGCTGAGCACTTCTCTTAGTGGTTCAGACAGTCCATAGTGAAACAAGAGGGGATGGATCAAACGACGAACCAGGACCCCGTCTCGTCTATCACAAAACATCTCGTGATGACTGACCATCACGTGGATCCATCAAAAGCATTCAAAGTGTTATTGATCAACCGCAACTCGAAGCAGCTGGCGATAATTGGAGCACCACTGATTGCGGTGAACCGGCCGGCATTGTGCGTGCAAAAGGAACTGAGGCAATCTATCAGACTGTCGTGGTCATGATGTTTCAGTTCAATGTTACCCATGTGATTTCGTTCCACTTGTAAATAGGTTATTTCTGAAATGTACTGTGTTTACGACTGAGGAGAGCAGTCGAAATGTTAACATATCGCAATCTATGTCTTCTGTTTGCGTTGACTAAATTACATATCTATCTCCTTGGTCATGCAAAATTAGGGAGCAATATATCCACGCACGGAAGCTTGTGGTTTATCGGTCATTCCCTATTTAGCTATATTTCTATTTTAACAAAGCCCTACTACTCAAGAACTGGTCTGTATTTTCTACCCGTGAGGTTTTGTTTCTCATTGGACCTCCTTTTTTCGTTTACTTTTGTTCTATCGCTTTTGAAGTGCTTTGTTCGTCATGTCGATAGCATGATTGTCAAAGTTGAAAAGTCACCCGCCGCGGGTACAAATAACATTCTTACAAACTTGGTAATGTGTTCGCGGTTCGTGAGGTCCACAGTATTTGTGGTGGTGAAAGGGTTTTGCTACTTAATAAATACTAGTAACGTATTTTATTTAAAATTTTACCCATCAACATTGGCGTTCCATGACATCATGCACCAGAACACTTGTTTTCGCTAGTTTCGTACAAGACGTCAGACAATTTCTCCCTCTCTTGCCACTGTACTTTCTTCCTGCAGCCCGCATGATGTCGCACATTAAATTTTGTTCGCAAACTGTATTTATTCGCAGTAATACTTTGGGATAATGCCATGCATCCCTATGTGGTGTCCCCATATGCTAGCGTGTTTCCACCATTCACAGAAAGAGGAAATATAAAGTGGTAGCTCCATTTTCACCCTAAGTTACGGACCGATGTCTTATTTTTGCAGTGTGTGCATCCGAAGTGTTCGGCTATTCCGAACCGTAGCTGGTCAGTAGTGAAAGTTTTAGCAGAATTAAATTTTTGCTTAAATGTTAAAGTTAGTTAACTACCGAGAGCGTTTACTGGATAGTTACCTCCTGGTAACGAATGCCCTGTTTGATTTAGCCAAATCTGCTAACAGACAGGGTACCATACCATCGTTTTAATGCACGTATATATTTGTGTGATTTTCACTCTTCTTTCCTTTTTCTGACTTCGCTTTGATCGCTGGCTGGATTGTCCGCTTTGATCTGTCACCGCGAGCCTTTTGGAATGCAACGCTTTATCTGGTTGTTGTGGCTTGGCTTTGTAACTCAAATCGGTTCTGTACATTTACTAACAACTCAAGGCCACATTCCGTGGCTACATCCACGCGTTAATATCACGTGATAAGTCGTGTGGACAGTTGGTGGATTAGCGTGAAATTTAGCGCTGTTTGTGAGTTTAATAAACAATCTTACTATCCTGTACAACCCAGATGCTTGTGATGTTGCAGCCTTCGGTGCTAAACATGCAGTGTGAGTTGCCCGACCTCACGGTAATACCTAGACTTGGTTAACCTTGGGTTTGTAGAACTGTGGTAGTGGAGACGGAGGTTTCCAGTTCACAATCAACATTGCATAACTTATACAGTCCAGATGGGCGCGGTACTTCTCAGCAGTAATCAAGCGTTGCCCGGTGGTTTACAGTGCGTCTGCTCCTGCTTATCTCTCTGCTGTCTATCATGTGTGACTGACGCACCTACAAAAGGGATTTTGGGTCAACAGGCAATGCTTTCACAATTAAGACATAACCGTTGGCTCAAAATCCGGAACGCCCTACGCATACCCATCTCAGATGTGACGGCTCTCTACTGCAATGCCTCTCAGACGCTGTTTAGGAAGTAGCCTACGTGGTCGCTATGTAGCCACGACAACGATGCTCTTAATCGAACTAAATTGTAGCAGTAGGCTGCACATTGATTGCGTTGGTAAATAGTTGATGTACCTTGCACTCATAAGTTGAATATATGGTGGTACTCTGTATAACTGACTGCTTGCTTCCATTACTAGGTCTTCACGAAGTATAAGCAGTTAAGTTACCTGGTTTTTCCTGCTGATGTAGGAAAGGTGTACCACCAGTGACGTTAATAATAATAATAATAATAATAATAATAATAGGTATATTTCGCAGAAAGGTGAGACACGTTCCAGAGACCCTGGACCGATCATTATGTACAAGTTTTCTCTGAAACTGAAATTGTTTATCGGCTGCGAGGAGATTCGTATTGAGTGGGATTGGATACAAGTTGTAATTTATTCTTATGCAGATCCAACTTTCTTCGGTAGCAAGTATCTCATCATACTGTTGAACGAGTTGTGGTCCGGATCAACGTAAATAGAAGGGAAATAGCAAGTATTAGTAAGCATTAGTGCGATGGAGGCCGAAAATTTCCTAGGGAATTATGTACATGTGTGGAATCGAGAATAATTTAGTGTGGGGAGGGTCTCGCAACCAAATTTCTGGACTCAGCATAAGGAACAGCAGTATGGGTCTGGCTAACAGGGAAAAATAAGTTCACATTACACAATATTTAAGCAACTACCTTATTGTTGTATTGCAGATGTTGTTTATAATTAGGAGGCGCAATACGGTTTTCGGATTACTTAAGATGTGTGGGTTGTGGGCTGTGAACAAGAATGCCGAACCTTTAGTAGTTTGGCTAACTGCGCTAAGAGTTTGATTATGCAGGGAATTTGTCCAACAGAACGCTAGTGATATGTTTACGAGGTTACAGTAGTCCTGAGTGGCAAACATGTCTATGTTGACAATGTGTCGGTTGATTCACCAGCAAGATATGGTCAAGTGAAAACCGAAGCTAAGTGTTGGGGAGCAAGGTGGGTTGAAGATGTAAAGAAAGGATCCGGGTGCTTTACCTACCAAAGCGTCAGTGCTTTCACAAACGAATGGTAGGTGTGCCAGCGGGTGAAACGGAAGTGAAGTTACGATTGGAGAGATAGTTAACGGGATTTGGGAGTCCAGCTAACCAAGTTGTCAGTGATTCAACTGACACATGGTTGCAGTGGAGCCAAGTAAAATCAAGGGGAAGTATAGTGAGCCAAGATGGGATGAAGAGGATAACAGAAGCCTGGACCTCCAACCCATCGATGTATCAGTGGGGCCACTAATCAGCGGTGAGCTTTCGGGCAGGCAGATCAGGAGTGGGCAATAAAAGAGAAGGGTGAGCAGGGAATCAACGGGTGTTTGTTGATCTGACTGATACAGTCATTTGCAACTTTCAGTTACATGTTGTCTGGACCTTGTTCATTCGTTTGTTGAATAGTTGTAGGGCAGCGCAGGAGCATGATCACATTGCTGACTGTAAGATATTCGTCAAGCTTTCTACGAAAGTCATACTCAGATGTGCTAGTACGAATATCGGTCGGCAATTTGTTCCAAATACGGGAGTACCGATTTAGGAAAAAGTTTGCTGATATGTTGGTCTTTGACCTTCTTACCATCACAGAATTTTCTCTATTGCGTGTATTGTATCCATTTGGTTTCATGAGTGATAGATCAATACTAGGGGTGTGGACATTTTTGTGCAGGATATTGAAAAAAATTGCTAAGTTTACTTTTAGGCGTCGACGCTATATTGGGTAAAGCTAAAGTAAGTCGCATCGCTCAGAATAGGGTAACACTAAGCTCGTACCAATAAGACGCTTTGTAAACGCTCTTTGTACCTTTTCTATGGCGATACCATCATGCTTCCTGGAATTGCTATACACCATAGAGCAATATTCAAGTAAAGGGCGGGCGAATGATTCATACATTGAACAAATTGAATCTCGTAGAGTAAGATTTTTGAATAGTAATACAGTGCGTTGTTTAGCTCTGGCTGTTGCATAAAATGCTTGTTCTGAGAAGTTAAGGGAATATGAGTAGCGAAGCCCTAGGTCACAGATGGTCTGACAGATAGTAAGTGGTTTGCTATCTAGGGTCAGAGCATTGTGCTTAACATTGCACCTGTATAACATCGCGCTACATTTGTCAGTGCTGAACGACATTTTCCATGTGTTGCACCAAGCCTCAAGCGCATGGAGGTCCAGTTGGATTTCCATTAGAGTATTGCTGAGGTTGGTAGGATGGAAGGAGTACACTATTTTGATGTCATCGGCGAAAAGATAAGGTGTGCCGCATTTAACTACGCTGAAGACGTCGTTAACGTAAAGTAGAAATAGCAATGGACCAAGAACACTGCCTTGTACCACCCCACTGGTAACAGCCTTGGGTTGAGAGTTATGTTGTTGGATTGGTACTATCTGGGAGCGATCTGAGAGATATGAGCTAAACCAAGCCAGTAAGGGGTCCTTTATACCGTAGGTTTGGAGCTTAGCTAGTAGGCGACTATGAGGTACGCGATCGAAAGCTTTTTGCATGTCGAGATAGATGATGATTGCCGATAAGCCACGATCGTGTGAACTGACAAGGTGATTTAAAAATTCTAAGTGACAAGTGATGCAGGACCTGGAGTTCAGGAATCCATGCTGTGAATTGTTTACTAAGTTTCGAGTTAATAGGAATTCAAGCGTTCTAAGTGAGGAACAGTTATTTCTTGTGTGTTGAAGCCAAGCTATCCGTATTTGTGAACGTACACACTCAAATGTGGTCACCGTGTTAGAATGCTGTCATTGGGCACATAGTTACCCATAGCTGCTTGCGAGTAGTGTGTCGGTGTGACACCGAAGAGCTGCACCATGCGCTTAAGTCCAGCGGTAGACTGTGTCACACTGTCAACTGTAAACTCGACGACATAAAACCAAGGGGTAGTTCACTAGGGTCACGACTGTGGTATCATAGTAAGTACATTAGAGGTATCTCCACCTCAGCCCTCGTAACATGTACGGTGTATCCTTTAAAGAACGGACAGCGAAAGCATCCCGGATTGTGCGTAAGAAAAAGTGTCCTCGGTCAAACGTCCACCCACTGTTCAGATCAAGTATATTGATTCCGTCAACCAATGAACGTTATTCTGATCACCGAACCCTTGCAGGCTGCAGACTCACTCGCGATGAACCGAAGGCTGGAAAAATGGGCGCTGGTGCTTGCAATGTTTGATCAGTGAATCCGTATGATATCGCCTCATCATCAGAGAGAAGTGCATAGACGGTAATATAAGGTGTACCAAAAAGGCGAATGTTCTCTACATAACTATTGGACTCTTGTGCACTGGGTGCTTGCCGGCTATTCCCTATTGTACAGTAGGGTAAAACCTGTGTGCCGAAAGCGCACACCTAGTGACGCAACTACCCTTTGAGCCTAAGACCATCACAGAGGCCGTACCTGTCCCCTAACTCTCATGACAACGATCAACAGTTTTCTGGGGCCCGTAATCCGGGTTGCACATTTCGTATCAACACTCACATTGAATGTTATCATATTCGACCGGCGGTGTTCTACCAGACTGTATTTCAAATGGATATAAGGAAGGACTTTTCATAAATTTATTAGTCTGAAAACACATTTAACCGACATCTAGAATGTGGGGAAAACCTTAGTGTACTAATTTTTCTTCGCTTTAACGAAGACACTATTTGTGTTTGAATGAACAATTTCTGAGATTTTGCATATAAGGGAAACTTTCTGCTTTCGGCCGTAATATCTAACTACTGGCCTTGGGAGCGAAGCATATATACTTTTTAAGTGGTTTATAGTCCTATACACCCACATAGTTCACCTTAGCAGCCGTTCATTCATTTAAAACATCCGCTTTTGCTATTTTTCATCTATCGCGACGGAGCTCTTATTTGCGTTCACACAGCAAGTTGTATTCTCTTATTTAAATTCATACTGAAAAAGTTTAAGGATAGAAATACCATGAAGTAACATAATAGAATTGTTTATTGTAGGGCAGCTGGGATCAAACCTTATGTTAATGGAATCACTCTTTTCTCGTTTATTATTTATACTCGAATTTTTGAGATATATAGACTGGTGGTGTGCTACTTATCCGGCCCATCAGTCCAGGATATGCACAATGTGTGAGAAAACCTTATTATGTATTTACAAATCGCCAGGGTACAACAACCAAACGCACCAGTTGCTACATTCGCACATATGTATTGTCTCGTGTTGAGTGAGTTCCAGTCACACATTTGGGCTCCGTCCAAAGTCGGCTACTACCGTATAACTCAGTGGTTCTCAATCGGAGGGTAATTACCCCCAAGGGGGTACAATAACATTCTACTGGGGACAAATATAAATACAAGGATTGGGTCATCAATCTTTCGTCAAAAAATAATGACAAAGGTATATGTTTTAAAACCTTTAACTAACTGTATTATTGCCATTGATTAGACATCAGTGACTAATTATTAGTGCGTGGTCAGCGCATTAGACAGTTTTCAATAAAAGATACTTTATTATATAATCTATGAACGGAAGCCTGCAAAGCAACGCAGCTAGATGGTACCTCCATCGACCAGCTCGTCAACCGTGGTTCCTTTGCGTTCGTCATTCGTCCGGTCGAATTTAAGAGTTGAATGAACACTAAGGTAGGAGCATATCTCAGCGAACCAGTAAAGGAATGAGCGAATGTTTCCATGGTAGAAAGGACAAAACTAGCTATTGGTGTACAGGACGTATTGATACAGGGTGGTGGTGGGATCCTGTCATCTACCGCGGACTTGGAAAGGATGACGGAGACAAATGAGAGCCACGGATACTTGTTCATGTTTGATCAGGGCTCACGCACCAAAGCAAGGAAACGAATGAAATCGACGCATAGCGTACAGTCTGCATTAGCCGAAACCGCACTAAATACCACAAATTATTGGAACCTTGCAATATCAACAGTCTCCTTAAGGTACGTCACGTCTTGCTTTAATGGAAAGTTGCACATCAATAGCTGTTTTCTTTATCTAAATGATAAAAGGTAATTAACAATAATATTCATTTTCCCTAAGCTAATACAAAAATTTTAATAGCTAAGTGGCTTTTGAAAATATAATTCTTTGAGTGGTACTTGTTCATAGTGAACCCGTTTTGCGGATAACAACCTCGAGAACGTTGAGAACAACTGGTCTAACTGTCATATATCTGAGTCCGTGTCTATCTTCACCCCATTTCCTTTGTTGTGATGGTATCGGCCCAGGGTTGCGTTTGGAGATAGCTTTAAACCTCAACTTGACTATACCGTGTTTCATAGGTTGACCTTCAACTGAGAAGCTGATGGAGTAATCGAGGTGGAACCACCGGTTCCATATGGATGGCCTCCAGTCAGCTACCGCAATGGGAACGCTCCGCGAATTTGGCATGTACTTGGGTGATAGAGTCCAGAAGCGCTTCATCATACAGTTAGAGTCGTGTCCTAAATGACTGTATTTTTGTCTCTGAACAAACATGGTACAAATGGTATTGCATACTTCAGTTGATACTCCCGAATATGTGGTGAAGCAGACGGTGTGTTGTGCGATAAAGTGCCCGTTTATTATCTATACTTGTGGACTTGTCCACTGATCAGCTGGAGCAGCTACTGCATATCGGATGCGGTTGTTTATATACAAACACGGCGTCATGCGTTATTGTCCTTCAACAACGACGAGCTGAAGAACAGTTTGTGAACGTATTTTTGTTCGTCGCAATCAGCCGACAATTCAGATATGTCGACCAGCTATCCGGAAAAGCACCAAATGGCCGTTTCGCCCTATTGGGGCTCATCAGTAGTGCGCACCAATGATGAGCCCCAATAGGGCGAAACGGCCGTCTGGTGCTTTTCCGGATAGCTGGTCGACATATCTGAATTGTCGGCTGATTGCGACGAACAAAAGTACTCGCCAAAATCCTTCCACCAACAAGTTTGTGAACGTGTACTGAGATACTATCAGTCTTCGTGTCCTCAGTGTCGAATAACTTGGACTCTGTGATACAATACCGATTAACACATATGGAGGCCGAATAGAGTAGAGCCCCGGAATTCCACCGCACGCGTTTCTTCAGGCCGGCATCCCGGGGGTTGCGTGGTTAACTCGAACTGTCGGCATATTCACCAGCTGATCCACCAGATGATCGGAATCCTGGGTATTGCTGCTAGATGAAGACATTTTTAATCAAGCTTACTTCTCACACCTCAAACTCGTACAATAGACAATCGTACCATGACTTACTCGGGGCCACAAAACGATACAGTTCAACCTACTATGGCGATCACCTGTCTATGGCGACTAGTCAAACACATCCACCTTTTTTCTTTTGTGAGTAGTTTCCCTTTGCATAAACCTGCCCATGGCGACTAGCTGTCCAAGGCGATGGCATTTTGTTGGTCCCTTGAGTGGCTGCCTTAAACAATTTTGACTGTAGCTCTCGTGAATAATGCTCGCAGATTGGCTGGCGACTTTGAGGTCGACGGATAGACTGGTTACCACTATACTAGAGAATAAGAAGGAAAGCTAAACTGACTACAAAGCGCAAATGGGCCGTCAACGCCATAGACATTTACATGAACGAGAGCATCTGTTTGGCTTGCTGGTAGGTGGTTATTCCACGCAATGGAAGGTCGGTCTTTTAAGTTCCCCGTCTACTAAACACTGTGTTTAAATAATTAAATAAACAAGGGTTATCTTCCTCGACGGTGCGGGGCGCAGTCCAACTGAGTAGTCTGATCAATTTGTACTACGAGATGGAAAAAATAATTTATTGTTCACGTTTGATACAATGGATCCACAAGTTTTTAAAGTGCTTGGCAGTTTACTTGTAGATTTCACCAAAAGTTCAAGCAAAGTAATACGGCCATTCATGGAACCGTCCCCAGAGGACCTGCTTCCATGTAGTGCATTCCCTAGATAGGTTTCACTGGGCTTATCCATGCTCCAAATGGCTGTATGCCGGTGTGGCAAATTCGTAAGTAAGCCATCACTTGTATAGTGAATGTAATTAGAGCTGTTTTATGCATACATTACGCGTAATGAAACAGTCCGTTTTGTCATGCGAATCATTCGAATATGGCACGGTTTTGTTATACGCCAGTGAGTTAATGTGTCTTGTTGGCAATATGTCTTACATAGGTATGCTATTTTTAATTTGGAAGCTGTACTCCGTCACCTCGGGAGATCAATACAGTCGTGGCCAACAGTAACATTAGGAAGAAGTTAAAGTACGAGGACTTTAAATGACATTCTAATAACTCCAATCTGTGCAGATAGAACAATCCCAAATTGATGGGAAATCTTGGTGAATAACGCCGATGGTACAGAGATAACAAGAGAAAAATTGTTGCATTCCGGCCAGCGGTTTATAAAGAATAAACAGCAGTAAAGACAAACTAAATTCAGTTTATAGCCTCACTAGAGTTGTGGGTGTTTTATTACCAAAGACAACCAACAGAGGTTATCAGAATTAGAAGGCGAACAGTTCATTAATTCCAGACAATCGACCGCAAAGAAACTCTCCGTTACGTGTCACTCACTGGAGACATGAAAAAGAAATATGAGATGTGCGGATGAGTATAGAAAGTTAATGTGGAGCAGGTTTTGAGTGATGATGAAAATCAACCGCGGAGATAGTTTAATACTCCTCGACAACGGACTCCCGTGCACTTTGTGTTTCAAACTGACAGTCCTTCCTCAACCGATCTATCGTGGTTCATCTGCAGTCTTAAGAACTTCTTCACATTCGCTGGTGTCAGCCAAACGTAATCATCTTGTTGAATGCGCGCATTCTTTATATACATCGTATACAATTAGGTAGCCTATTCCATCTCAGGCTGAACCTTGCAAGATGAGAATTCTCTCTAGCTGTGGTGCTGAATGGATGTACTACAATCATACATTCAGTGTCGCGTATTTCCTTTCTGGTTTCCAAGCGAAATTGCATTGAGCGACGTACACTATGAACGTTATACCGCACAAGTTTATGTAGGAAACTAGGAGTTAACTGCTAAAAATTTTGCCATAATGGCTGAATTGTTACTTTCTTACATCTATCCTTATAAGGAACAAATGTGAAGTTACGAAAGATGTGTTTGGTGAAGGCACGTTATATGGCCTTCAAGTCACCTTTACTTAGATCGCTGAAAGTTAAGCAACATTATGGTAACAATGAGCTTATATTTTATTTTCTATGTCATGTGCCGTCTCTTACAGCCTTAGTAACTGACTAATATCTATCGATACTTGCATTACTGTAGTAACAACATAGTTCGCATGTTCGCTGATATTTAGGGAACTGTAATACCTCAGTCCTAAATCTCTAACAAAAGGACAAACTGGAATGGAATCGCCATGAAGATGAAACACCCCTGCCTCACTATGGTATCCACAAGTCATGATATTGCTTTTTGATCTGGTATAGTGTATCTACCACTTTTCAGCCCTTCCCTCTATGGTTTGTAGATCACATTTAATATTTGCTACATTAGTTATGCATTAAGATGAGTAAAACGAATACACTACTTTCAAATCATTCGCGAATCAGTAGGAATTTCCGAAACATAAGACAGGCATAAGATCGTTTATGTACTATAAGAATAGAGTAGGTGTTAAAACGCTGTCTTCACTTATGCCAGCTATAATTTGCTGGCGCGTAGATATGAACCCATTTATGTTCACTGTCTGGGAGCATCCTGTCAGATGGGATTCAAACCAAGAAAGTAGCGGACGTGATATACCAAAACCGCCGTTTCGATAATAACCTTTTATGCGGGACTCAATCGAATGCCGCCTGCATATGAAGATAGAAGACAATGCATTGATGCTCAGAATCAATCGCTCCGGTGAGATTATTTAAGAAGCGACTTTGACAAATTCTGCAGGAACGAGACTTTAATAAGCCACGTTGCGAAGATAAGGAAGACTGTACGATAAGAGTAAAGGTGTGAGTTTTTACAGTGCTCTCCATCAATCATGATAGATTGGAAGTGCAAACAATGGGGGGATAGTTATCAATATCTGTTTTGGGCTTAGATTTATACCGCGCTATAACTACAGATTTCTTCCATTTCTCAGAATACCGGCCCGAATGTAACGACAGGGAAAAATTAATCATTAATAGTGCTGGTATATTAGCACTACCACATTTGATTACAGCTAAAGGGACATCATCAGAATCAGGGTTATAAGTTGGTCGAGATAAGTTAATCCTATGTTTAATGATTGTGGTGTTGTAGTCAACAATTGAAACAGTTTCGGGAATGACAGATGGGACTAAAAGTATAAGGATCACTATTTCTTTGCTAAAGCATTCAGCAAAGTATGGACTAAAAGCATCTGCCATAGCAGTAGGCGTGTCGACAATATTGCCTTCTGGTGTGATAATATGTGTGCGTAGGTCTGTTTGTCACCCTTTACTCTTTTTCAATAAGATACATAGCTCAACAAATTTGTTTTGTTGTGTAAAAGGCATTCTTCTTCTTGTCTAAGATGCGTAGCTCACCTGACGTCCGTTTCAACTACAAGCCTTGGGAGACGCAAAAGCACGCTGAAATTACGAGTTTTTACCGTACGTTTGAACTAGTGTGCGCATTTCTTTCTTATATCAATCAGCGACCGTGAAGTTAGCCGAGTGCCTTGCATAAGCTTTCATTTTGCTGTGAGTCTACAATTGCAAGTAATAGATGATGCTGTGATAAAATATAGAAATAGATCCTTGAGTACAAGGGAAAGAAAGAAAAAGTCCCAATTTTGAGACCGGAGTACAGAATCAAATGTGTTCCGGTTTACATTTTGAGGAAGGAAAGAGTGTATTTCTGAATGCACCTGTGTGAGCTGTACCTTTCTTTGTAAGCGACTAATTCATGGTCGCATCTTGGGAGACCATGTCGTACAAAAGTGACAATGGAAATAGGACCTAAAGTAAAAACTAGGTCCAACACACTTTACTCCTTGTAAGTGAAAGGATGTGCTGAGTCCATCCTTCATTCAGAAGAAAAGCAATAGAGTTTGCGTGATTGTTAGTTGGTACTAATCTAGACCAGCAAATGTCAGGCAGGTTGAAGACCTACAAATAATCTTATTTTGCAGAGTAGACCCCGAAAGGTAGCTAAACATATTTACTAATTGAATCTCTTCATATTTGCTAACATCAGTTGGGTGGGATATGCAATCTGCAATAGATCGGTTTCCACCGAACGACAAGATTAGCCAGACGGAATCAAGGGAGTGACAGCGAAGCGGAAATATGTACTCGGAAATAAGCAGCTTTTGTGAGCACCGAATTATACAACCTCCATCCCTACCGGCCTTCCGATCACTTCTGCTCAGTTTATATCCTGCAAATGCAATCATTTGACTTGACACATTTGTGTTGCACCAAGTTTCAGTAAGCAAAACGAGGTTATTTTTTATTAAGATACGCGAAGGTACAGAGTATGCGAATCTTATTTAACAGTGAATATATATTAAGTGACACAGTTCGGCAGACATTCTGACTCAGTTTCGATTCACAA
Source organism: Dicrocoelium dendriticum (assembly GCA_944474145.2). NCBI lineage: Eukaryota > Metazoa > Platyhelminthes > Trematoda > Plagiorchiida > Dicrocoeliidae > Dicrocoelium > Dicrocoelium dendriticum. The sequence goes on along the minus strand of OX104062.1, from coordinate 20,656,734 downwards.
TACTCATTAGAAGTTGGGAGTACGTTAATAGTTCAATTGTTCAGTAGTGTGTGATGGGATAAAAACATAACTTTACAAGACCGACAGAATGGATACGCAAAAGAAAATTAAAATCAGAATGTTCCAATGTTGAACGTGAAGTATCAGTGGTTAAACCACTTCACTAGCAAACGGTTGTGTAGCGTTTATCACTAATATGAAAGTCTAAGAATCTTCCGAATGTCGTCATGTCTGATGCGTTCATCACATATCTTGGCAATGCATTCCAGTGAGAACAGATTCTAAGTGAGTAAAAATCCTTTCTGCAATTTAGACGGGATTGTTGCGTCATTAGTTTCAGGCGGTTGCCTCGACTTTGTTCGTAAGGGGCTAGGGTCAACAGGGATGCTCGCTTTCAGTTAGTATCCGCTAAATGAGAAGAAGATTTCCGCGAAGCCGTCGGTATTCTGATGAGAACACACCGAGTACACGATGATCCGGTCCATAACTTAGACCGAATAGTCCACGTGTTACCTTTGTGGCTCTTCTTTGGGGTTGTTCCAGTAGACGAATGTCTCGTTTTAAACATGAACACCAGGCCTAAAATGGCATATTCAACGTGAGGGCGAATCTAGGAGTTAATCAACATTGGTACTAGCCGTCGCTCAATGGTACCGAGAGCTCGCCTCAAAAGTCTCAAGTTCAAATTCGCCACACTTGCTGCTTTCGAACATTGGAGTGAATTGTCAAGACTCTCTTGCACTATTATGCCTAAGTCGCGTTCACTAGTCACGTGTTGCGTGGCGTGTTGCCCCAAAAGGTATGTGTTAACGAAGCTGCTGCTCACCGTCAGCAGGTGGTACTTTGCAGGGCTCAGTGGGAGATGGTTCTTTTCTACCCATTCGTTAATCCGAGTCAGCTCATCCTAGAGGTAGACACGGTCGGCTGCTGAGCGAACTGCTCTCCATATTTTAGCATCGTCTACAGTTATTTGCATCGGAGATTGAATGTCTGCTGGATGGTCATGAATGTAGACTAAAAACAGTAGCGGGCCGAGGACGGATCCTTGTGGTACCCCACTGGAGACGCACTGGCTTGCAGAGTGAGTGCCGGCTGCTCTTACCCTGATTACTCTGTCGTGTAAGTAGTTTTCTAACCAGGGGAGCAGGGAACCGTTGATACCGCAGGCAGCAAGCTTTTGGAGCAGAAAGAAGTGCTTGAGCCTGTCGATTACTTTAGAATAATCCAAGTAAATCACATCTATCACATCCTTTCTCAGCCGCCGTGGTCCATGAGTCCCGAGTAAGCAGCAAATTGGTGAGACAAGATCGTTTGTGCCTGAAACCATGTTAGGTATTAGAAATTATCTGTTGACTTCCAAAGTATCGCATCAGTTCATCTGCGAGTACCGATTCCATCACTTTTGATAAATCAGGAAGGAGAGTAATAAGTCGGCAGTTGGCAGGATCCGATCGTTTACCTCCTTTGTATATTGGAGTGATAATTCCATTTTTCCACTCAGTTGGGAGTGTATGGGAGTTAAGCAGACCCTGAAAAAATGTTGCAATTGGTGCTGCTATGGTGGGAGCAAGGGATTTTAGTACTTTTGAGCAGGTTATGTCGATTCCAGGAGCACTCTACTCCCGGAGAGACTGTAATTTGCTTGCAACAGCTGCTGGAGTAAAGATGACGCTGGATAAGCCAACGACGTTTGTTGGAAGTTGATAGGGCGAAGATTCCATGGTATTCGTAGCTACCGAGCCAAACTGCAGGAGTAGAGCGTTCGCGGCACCCACAGCAGTAGTTGTTAGACCACTAGCCGTCTTGAGTGGTGGTATTCCGGGTTTAACCTTTCTTTTGACACTCGCCAATCTGCATAGTAATTTGGTGTTACTCTTAAATTTCAGCAGTATGGTCTCCTGCCATTCGTACTTATCGACTCGAATCAGCGACGTGCAGTAGTCTCTGATTGCTGTGTTGTGCGGCCATGTGATTTCACATGGGCTTAGCGAACGTGGCCGCCAGCTTTCAGTTCTTCTGTTGATCCATTTGGGGGTTCTGCTTCGGATCCACGTATTGATTCGTAGCGATGCTCTTAATGGTACAACCTTCAATGCTGATTGTATGACCCAATTAGTTTTGTCTTTCAGTTCCTTCTACTCGTCATTCGCTGAACTGTGCGTCTATAGGTCCCAGGCAACGACTGCTGCTAAGTTGTGCAGCTTAAAATAGTCCGTAATAGTTCCTTGAGTTGCTCTTTCTTTAGCAACAATGCTGGCATAACACACACAACCAAATGTTAAGACGGAATGGTCGCTACGGCCTAATGGAGGATCGTATGCTACTAACTTAACCATCAACCCTTCATTAGTCAGGATTAAGTCCACGAGTGATAGCTGGTTTGAACCTCGGTGTTTGGTTGGTCGAGGCACAAGGTTATACCAAACTGTCATATCCATGAATTCAAGCAGCTTCGAGTTACATTATGGCCCATTAAGGAACATTGATGCTATTGCACAGCTATCCGCAATAACTCCTTCCCAGTGCGGTTTATAATATCCGTTTGATAGTAATGGGGGAAGCGGAATGGGTGAAGCAATTTCAAAAGTGGTAAGTAAGATGAGTTTCGCCTTGTTCTCCTTCCAACGGATCGCACAACATGACATCATATTTAGGCTGCGGCGAGTACAATGAAGGACCTGGCAGTGTACAGCAGGCAGTATCGACGTCCCTTTGCATGTGCGGCAAACTCGGGCTTATGCCAGCTGACAGGTGCGTAGTTATGACACTCAAATTGTTACCGACTTTTCTACTCTCAACGCTCTCTCAGTATAGCCACCGTACACTCATTTTAATCGGCTTTACGTGTACTATTCACTGAGCCATCATAGGTGGAATTATCCTTCACGACTCAAGCTTCCAGTCACACCAACCGTTTTAAACGGCAGTCGTGTTTGCATCTGCGTACATGAGTTATTCCCTTTAAACCCTATCCTCAGCTGTGTAACATCTTTTGCTACAGAAATCTTGAGGATTTCCAACGACCCTAAGCTTATTCCAACACGGTGTTCCTCGAGACGGCTATAAGGGACCTTGCGCTGTCCTATTCTGTCCGTGCACATGGCTAGCATACAGCTACAGAAACAGCCAGCCTTTTCAGCCTTCGATCGGCCAGCCAACAAGTGCAGTCCGGCAATTGTGCATGACCTGGACACGTCATTCATCCCACCCCTTTGTGAGCTTTGGAAAATCGGAAGGTTGATTCCTCATACGACCTGCGCAAGACCACCAATCGCATGTCAGCAATGAAGGTGGCCCAGTTGATGGGTAATGGTGACACTTGCTCGAGTCATCCATATGATACTAACGTGGTTTAACTGCTCCAAATCATTTCACTCCAAATGTATCGAACTAAGTCCATTGAAAACTAGATACTACAGCAGAAAAACGAAAGCGTTTTGTATCCGCCAAGTGCGCAACGCCCTCCCAGTTGTTAGTCGTTTGTTCGTTCTAGCGTAGACGTGTAGAAAGATGACGAATGCAGTGGAGCAAGTAATGAACAAGTTAGACAAACATGTGGAAGTGAATAAGCTAGGCTTGCACTTCAGTGGACCTCACTTGCTTCCCTATCCAGCCTCAAGGAGATAGCCAGGCGTCCCAACCAGCTTCACTCCCCCAAGTGGATAAGTCATTAGCAGCTTGCTTGCTTCTACTTCCCTCAAGGGTGTAGCAACCAGTAATGCACTTTCCTTACTTAACGTCCAAAACTACGGTCAGTCCAGTGAAAAAAACAACTAGGCATACTACGCGTCGGTTGCTGCCAAGAAAGCGCTTGAAAAGACTCCCTTGACTCCACTTACTGGACTTGGCAAAACTGAAGCGCCGCTGCACGGATTGTCAATACCAGTGCCACTCACCAATCCACAGAAAGCAATAGGACGTTGTGCTCTTAAGCCGATAACCACCAAGCTCAACCATGGTGTCCTAAGTTTTGTGTGCACTAACTTGCCCGAAGCCAGATCCAAAACAATCAGCTGTAAACTGATGGACGCTAGTAAGCAATGGGAGATCATTTGTAGTTTCATCGGTGTCCCTGCTAATCACCAATAAACTTAAACGCATGGCGCGCCACCCTAACTCATTGCATTATGGGAAGTCTCGATGGCTTCCAGCAAATTCCAGTTCAAACTGCATCAAATGGAGTGCGTGTACTACCGGACATGCTGTGGAAGGAGCTCGAAGGACCTGATCAACCAAGTGGGACATGGAAAACACATTACCAAGAAAACCGTCTTTGTCCACGGTCACCTCAAGTCCCAAGTTCCTCTCTTGAAGAAGCTCAGGCACATGTCCGGATTCAGTGGCGATGCATTCGTGAAGTACTCTCTGTAGAAAAGCTCCTTTACTTAATACTGACAAACCCAACTCACCCATGTCGCAATCTGTTGCAGCTGAGCCAAAATACCAACTTGAGAGGACATTAGCTCAAACTGGCTACGTAATACAGTGGACTTGATTGTCGACGAAACGTTTTCTCCCTCCGTGTGCTCCATGCCTGGAATGCCCTTCTGACTCACGTTATCCTTGCCCCTACATTAACGCTTTTCAAAAAACGCCTTGGTGAAACGCTTTCAAACTTGCGTTACTTGATATACTCCGTTCCACTTGGAGCACGGAGCAACGCAAACCTAACCATGTGCTTATCGGCCTTCTCCGCAACGTGGCGGTGAGGATATATGCAGAAGTTTCCAGGTGATTAGTGTGGATGTAGCTAAACTGGATTAACGCCACATCTGTCAAATGAAGAAACAAAACAGTGAGGGCTGTCGTTCCCTTTTTATTTCTCATGCACTTACTGAACTATAACTGCTCTCTACACTATTTTGTGTATGCACATCCCATTCCCACAACAAAGTATCATTATCCAGTAGTGCATTTAACTCGGTGGACGCTTGAAATAACGATTTACTTATTCGATGATCCTACAACTTTTAATTTTTACTCCAACCATCCTACGAGACTTATGAAGCACACGTTTTTTTACCCATGCTAAATCGTTGTTCCTTGTTCAGTGTGCTGACAAGGATGCAGGTGTCACCGAAGTACAGAGGAGGTTGTCCCAGACTGCGGAAGTTGGCCTTACAGTCTGAGCTAACGGTACAGACCCTTGTGGAGGATTGGCCTAAGTTCCGTAACATGCTGTCAACAGCGATTGGTCTGAAGGCAGCAGGGAAAAGATCACAGACTACTGATTGCTCAGTGGTGGTGGTAAACTCAACGAAAACATCTGTTGTGGTGTCCAGCGCCACGACTAATCTAACAGCAGTCATAACATCAGGAAGATTATCGCATTATGCGATTAATGATCAGCGTCATCATGAACTGGATTGTTTGGTGCAGCATTCTGTCCCAACTCCATCGCAAGAGCACGGGGCTCCTCAAAATCACGGGTAACAGCCGACCTCGCTAGTTTCGACCAGGTCTAAATATGCTATCTACAAGGTACACTAATCTTTTGACGCATAAGGCACTCTCTTGTTTTTATACCAACGCACAAGAACTCTACAGCAAGCGGACAGGGTTTCGCTTGCGCCAGGGCTCTATATCGCGGGACCTCATCATGGTAACCGAGACATGGTTGAGCGGAACGATCACTGATTCCGCACTTGTACTACCTGGGATGTCCACTCTGTGTAACGATCGACCGAATGGAGGAGGTGGTATGCTACCCTGTTACTGTTGTTAGCTACATTTTGGTCTTATCAATGACCCGGAGGTCCAGCTTGTCGACGAACTTTGGTACCGTCTTCACCTAAGATGTAGTCACGCTTATTTAGTAGGTGCCGTATACCGCTCACCGTCGTCCATTCCAGAAATGGACAATTTCCCAGCCTACAGTAGGAAAACTCGCCTCACACAATTACATAGTTACATTCGCCTGGTTAGTGACTTAAATCTTCACACCCTGGAAACCCCAGCCTATCTCTATGAAGACTGCAAAGTGGAATTGCAAGCGTTACTTTTGGATTGCGACTCTACACTCACATTACTTCTCCACCTGATTCTGGACAGGGAAGAAACCAAGTATTCTTGTTCACCGATGAGGAGCCTATGATCGAAACAGCATCGATAGCTAGTTCCTTGGGCCGCAGCAATCATTCAGCACTCTTGTTCAACTACACCGGTTGTGCAGACTATTCCGCAGAAAAAGCCCATGTGGCTCAGCTCACCACCAATTACAGCGTTCCGATCATATTCATTAATAAAACTAGCTAACCCTTTCTAGCTGAACGGTCTCCAATATTGCCTGGTGGAATTTTGTTCATCTGGTCACCAAGTTCGCAACCAGAACTACAAGGAACTGGTCTCCGCGCACAATGAGATCAGAGCCATTCGTACGCAGCAGGACGCGGAAGTGGCTGGTCACATGAGGTTTACTCTGGTGTAGCCATGATGTCACACGGTGTTAAAGCATGGGAAGCTTACGCTAGCCACCGAAATAACTGAGTGAACCTGGTACGCGGGACTAAAAGGTATGGACAGGATCTAGTCAGAAATTCTCCCCAGACCCAAGCCTCTTTAAAGGCATGTTAAGCAACTCCGTAAAATGCAGCCATTTGGACCACTGTAAGATTCTTCCGGTCCGGCGTGCCAAAATCTTCTGTGTCCGAATAGTAAGGGCTATTAGACTCTTAGAGCTGTGACACAAAATAAATACCTCGTAGCCGGATGGATGCTCAAATCACAACCGCTTAGTAAGAGGCCAATCTAAGCAAGGCAGCGAAGAAAGCACCGAAGCTGAAAGGATAGGCTGTGCCACGAGAAACAACGGTAAGTGGAAGTGGCAACTACATGGAGTAAAACTCCATCGACCTCTTAACGTGTTACCGTGACTCCTACGGACCGATTACACCAAGATAAACTGCAACGGAGGCGAACAACGTCCTATGCCAGCAAATCTTCCTGAACTTCTAGAACACGACTTCGTTGTCTGTGCTGTTCACTCAATTTGTACCACTGCCAGGGCTTAGCCATATTTCTTTTACGGCTGCAGACGCTCTAAGAAAGCTAATTTCACTTTGGCGGGCCTTTAAAGCGGCCGTTGCCTTTTTCGCCAAACACCACATTTTACATTGTCCACTGTAGATATATCAGTTCTGTAAGAATAATCTGACGGATATTTTGTTCAATTCAAGTTCCAAGGTCACTACGACCAATCTACTCTATCCATCTTTTGAATAGAAAGGCCGAGATATTGCGCACGATCACCGATTTACCGTTTGGACACGAAATTTCACGTCAAATGAAAAGAATTATGGAGACAAATTTTAACCAAAGCTTTACAGCTTTTGACTGGATGCAAATCCTGAAGATTTAGTTCAGCATTATGGAATTGTCGCTTGCTCGATCGATCGAGCACAACTCGCGTTACGACAGTGTACTTTTCTCATTTTACTTCTTATTTAAAAACAAGCTTTTTGATGGTTACCCTCTGAACGCGTAGTGGTTGTGCATTGTTTTCGGGTGGGCAACACCCAATTTCCATCTGCTTTAAGAATCTATATGTTTTGCCTGATGCAAGAAACCGTATCAGTAGTGTCGCAGATCAATTTGTACAAATTATCCATGTTCTGGCATAGCGGAAATGCATAAGTGGAATATTGTGGCATGCGATCCATTAAATTACTTTCTAGTGGATGATTAAGGCGAGAGCCGAGTTTGGAAACATGGGCGTTTAGATGTTGCTGGGCCCCTTCTGGAACAGCTCATCGAGAAATGCTTCAAATGTGAATATTTTGATTATATCATTTAGCTCAAGGTAATTGGAGTTGGCTTCTACATGTTGTCACATTGCCGCATGACCTGCGTGTGATTAACAATTCTTTCCACAGATCTACCCAGGCAGTCACTGTTGTTTTGCTCGGAAAACGTCGGATTTCGTTGCCAACAGACCTCTTATTATCACATCATGTAGTGGCTATGGGTAGTCCTCTAGGGCCTTTATTATCCGACTTTTGCTTGATAATGTTTGAAAGAAAACTGATCGGAGAGATTTCGCACTTGCCTTTCTACAAGCGGTATGTTGATGACATACTCGTGTTCGTTCCCTTAAGAACACAGATAGAATCCATGGCCAAACAGCTGAACAACGTCCATACCAAGTTAAAAGTTACTCATGAATTCGAGTCAAACAATCGCCTTCCGCTCCTGGGCATTCTCATTAACAAAAGGGATACCGGGCTTGTTAGGCGGTCTGAATACCGAAAGCCGACATGGTCTGAGCAATACCTGCACTTTACGTGCTTCACCCCAATGGGTTATAAGCGTGCGCTGATGGTGACTGTTTTCCCGTGCCAGGCGAATGGGTTCATGTGACTGTCTGACTGAGGAGATGCAAACTATTACCAGTGCACTTATGAAAAATGGTTACCCGGAACGTTTCTCCGAGAAACACAGTCAGGCCAGGCAGCCGAAAGAAACAGTGTTGACAGCATCTAAGAACAAATTTTATGCTGAACTCCAATTTAAGGATAACTCCACCAGACTGAGGACAACCAAGCGTTTATTCTCTGCCGTCCAAAGAACCTACTACCACGCTGATGCAGTCGCAATTAACCGAACCCAGCTGTTGCTTTGTTTAGTCAAGGAAGAGGAACCCATCGGCGCCAAATCCCATTGCGTTTAAGCATTTGTATGTGACTGCGGAGTCAGTTACATAGGCAGAAATGAGAGGGTATTGCATTTCAGAGTGGAGAAACACCTGCCCAACTGTGTTCGCTGGGACGTCATCCAACCCGCTTCTATTACTACGAGCCCAAGCAAGCCACCAGTATCATCAATAGGTAGGCACATTTGGGAGTCCCATCAGCAGGTTGACCCTGTCTCAGCGTTACGGATTCTACTGCGTCATTCTAGATCGCAGTTCTTGCGATTCGCCGAGGCTGTGACGATAAACGGAATGACACCGGCCCTGTGTGTGCACAAATAAATGGTAGTACATCTGAAATAAATGAGAATATCTGTAGCTCGGGGTGTGGATTCGGATTTTGAGCAGTTCTCCGAGCTGGGTAATTATTTTGCAGATGTTTCGTTGCCTGACTAGGCAACATCATCAGTGCGGCTTCAGGGGCCTGGTTCGTAGTGCCTCATAAGCGACTTCAATGTCCAAGTGCTTATTGATCGAGTTCTGTTTTGAATGCCAGACTTCAATGAACTCACGTGCTTGCCGGCTTTTAGCCCTTCCGAGGATGCTGGCATGCTCTAGGTCTTGGGGCTATAACAGCCGTTCACCCTGGTGCGCGTGACTACTCAGGTGACATTCTTTGATTACTATGTTGATTATTCTGTTGACACCATTTGGTTAGATTGATTATTTCCTGTTATCATAATGGTACTGACGAGACGATACAAAATGCTCGCATCGAGTAATGTTCCTCTTCTTTCTGTGTTATTCAAATTATTCAAGGGAACTGATTGTTTTAGTTCCACAGACTGCTATATCTGACCAGGAAGAAATTAGAGCGAATATTCGTCCTAGCCTTTGGTGTATCCAGTGTAACATCTTTAGTGCGAAGCTCTCGAGTTGAGGTCCGTTGTAGTTCACGTGTAGGCAGACCGAAATAGACCTTTTAGTGTAGCAGATTAAAAAGCAAAAACAGGTTGTGCTTCAGTCGTCGAAACCGCAGTGCTTTGAGAGGAAGTTCTTTGCAACGCCTTCGATGATTCATGGCAGAGTACCTACCAATAAGATGTTTAGGCAACTACCACTGCAGGTGTTCCGCAGCAATTCCGTCCCTCTTGCTCATATTACCGTATATTACGTTACAGTACTCGAAGAGGGGTCGCTTGAGCGGCTAAATAGCCCAACTCTAGCGTGATTTGGGTGGATTTTGTTGGATATATTAAACACACACTGTCTGGTGCGTGCTACTTGGCATTGGACCTCTTCGGAACAATTGTAGATAGATGAGCAAATAATTACGAGATCACTGGTGGATAACTGCGTGGGGACTGGTTCCTTGTCTAGTGCAATAGATCCTATAAGGATGGTGAAGCCGTAAGAGATGATACTTGTTTTCCTAGCCGGGAGGTTCATCACCCATGTGTAGCACCACGACTCAAGGGAATGTAAGTCATCTTGAATGGGCAGTAGCGTTCCGTGAAGTTCGATACTCCGAAGAGTATAGACAACCTTGATATCGTAGTCAAATATAATTAACCGACCATGTTTTACAGATGTAGTGATGTCGTTGGGGTAACAAAGAATCAGCGAAGTACCGAGCACATCCCCTTGGATGACCCCACGACTGATGGCGCGTGGAGAAGTGCGATAGTCACCGAAAGTGACGAGCTGGTGACCACCACTCAGGTATGACTATAGCCAACCTAGTAATATGTCTCGGATCCCAAAGAGCTCCAACGTTTGTAACAACGGCTTGTGAGGTACTCGGTCGAATGCTTGATGTATGTCCCGAAAACAGTATTGCCACTACATAGCCGGAATCGATAGGTTCTGTAATGTATTTCAGGTACTACGATTGGCAGGTGATGCACGATCGCTTGTCAGAAAACCATGCTGCAAATCATTTATTAGGCCCAAAGAGTTGACAAAGCTCATCACTTCCTTGCTGAGCAGTTTACAAATATTCGGGCGAGTACTGCGTTATGGTGTATTGGCCGGCAGTTATCAGTCGTTTGTTTGGGACGTCCTTTGTGCCGACGCATGATAAATGACGTATTCCATTAATCTGGGAAGTGCCTGGCTTCCAGCGATAAGGCAAACATGCTCATCAGGCGCAGTGGTATGAGAGATCCTGTTAGTTTACTAGTGGTTGGTGAAATGCCATCAGATTCCAGCTTGGAGGACGACTTGATTGACGATAACTTGTTGGACACCGTTGAGCGTGATATCAGCTCCACTTAAGGCTCTTGTTACTGTAACCCCTGTGTAGACAGGCACAAGGTCAGCGTCGAGACTCATGAAAGTATCAAAGAAGTCACTGAATGCTTCAGAGGTTGCAGGTGAATCATGAAGTAAGTGGCACTCACCGTCAACAAGTTCAGTAATCAGAGGAAATCGGTCATTACTTCTATAATGCAGTATTTTAACAAGCTCCCTCGACTTACAGCTTCCTAAATGTTCCTCATTTTTTCGTCGTGTTAACTGCAGTTATTTGACTAAGGTGGTGAATTTGTGCATTTGTGTGATAAGTGAAAATTCATGAGCCTTTCTTGTCTTGCAGCTAAGTTGCTGGTTTTCTGGCTGCTTGAATGTTCGAGGGCATCTTGGAGACATCAGGAATACGATCGCATGGTGGAGCAAGGAGGGATACATCGTGGTGGATTTCATTAGGAAACTGCTGTACATAAGTGTACACAAGGATAGAAAGGAAAAATAAAAATTGTTCGTCCCTCGCCTGAATGGACGCTTGATTCCCAATCAACCCGAAGTCGCTGCCCCTTCCCCCCCCCACAGGACAGAGAGAAGACCAGATCGGACGAGCAGAGCAACAGGAATCAATTAGGAAATCATGCCGTTCATTATAAAGGTAAAATGGAAAGTTCATGAACAGTATATAAAGCGACCGTGGAAAGCTCTAGAAAGGTTAACTTAGAGCCAATATGGGAACTTCGACCTAGCGTTCATTGGCCGCTTCTCCTGGTTGGCTCGCTGTTCGCCCCAAACAGGGCGGATGAGTTTGGATCGCCGGCCGCGGCGATGGGGTCCTGGCTTGTTCGACTCGCGTATTCCTTCTTAACACTTCTCCCTTTGAGTTGTGTTGTACCATTTCAGCTTGGGGTTGACTTGCATGGGTGACACGAATTTGCATCGTCGCTTCGGTCTCTGTGCTGCTAAGTTTCTGGGCGAATGTTGTGTTTGCTGTGTTGGGGCATGTTAGGGAGTCTTCGCTTCACCCACGTCGGCCAGTATGTCCAGAGGTAACTGCGCTGACGGTACTTGTTGTTGCAGTTGTTTGCCAGTCCCTGCCTCTAGCAGCCGATTGGCATGTCTTACCCAAATTGCCGTCCCAACCTGGATACCGTATATCACGTTACGATATTTGTATAGCCCATGGCCCATAGCCCATTTAGGATAGTGGATGCGATAATCTCTCGCCAGAACTTGTTGACCAACATTAAAGTTTCGCTTCAGAGCACAGTGTCGGATGTTGAATTGACGTTCCATCTGAGAGTTGTGGGACAGTAGCTGATCCTTCCTGGGGCTGAGGGCATCATGCGGCACACGGATTTTCCTTTGAAACAAAGTTTCAGCCGGAGTTAGGGCTTTCAGTGACTGCGGATTCGGAGTTGTGCGGTACGTCAGAAGAAATGTGTCAAAAATCTCCTCCAAGGTACTTTTCTCCTTCATCTTTAGCAAAGCTCTTTTGAGTGTGTCCATAAAGCGTTCCGTTTGCCCGTTCGATTAAGGGTGGAAAGGTGGAGACCTTACGTGGACGATCGTGTTTCTGCGACAGAAGATGACAAATTCAGATGAGGTAAATTGTGTAATATTGTCCGAAACCAACGTGTGGAGAACACCGAAACGAGAAAATATCTGTCGGAGAACGGAGACAGTGGCTGCTGCTGTGGTTCTCACCATTGGAATCACCTCCGGCCATTTACTGTGGGCATCGACAACGATGAGAAAATGATGACCGTCAATTGGACCTGCAAAGTAGACGTGTATCCTTGACCATGGTTCCGTTGGTATTGGCCAGGATTGCAATTCTGTCTTCCTTGGTTGTTTAGATACACTGGCACATCAGGGACAATTCTTGGTTAAATTCTCGATCTGGGAATCCATATAGGGCCAACACACAGCTTCGTACCAATGATTTCATGCGATTCATTCCTGGGTGGCCAGTATGAAATTGTTGGAGGACTCTTTCTTGAAGGATGCGAGGAATGACAACGCGATCTGAGAACAACAGGCAATTTCTGACGACCGATATTGTTTCCTTTCGTTAGTAGAATTGTTGAAGCTCCGGCGTTGTAACTCTCTTAGGCCAGCCATTGAGGTGGAAATCGATCACTTGTTGTAGGGTAGAATCATGATGGGTCGCTTCCTGCACCATTTCGAATGTTACTGGTAAGACACCGAAAATGTCAGACACAACTTGATGTACTTGGGATTCTACGGAGATTTGAGCAACTACCAAATCCTCTGGTTCTTAATGCTGTGTACCAATTAAACGAGATAACGCATCTGCTTGACCAATATTGTGTGTAGATTGATATTTGACGACGAAATCGTAACCAAGTAGAACAGTTGCCCAGCGTTGAAGACGACTGGCCGCACAGACTGGAATGCCTTTCTTTGATCCAAAGATTGCGACCAAGAGTTTGTGGTCAGTGAACAGCGTGAATTTTCGTCCGTAGAGAATTTTGTGAAATCGCTTGACTGCAAACACTATAGCCAAAGCTTCTTTCTCGATCTGTCCATAGTTACGTTTCGCTGGGGTGAGTGCTCTGGCTGCATGTGTCACAGCTTTCTCCGAACCATTGGGGAAAATGTGAGGTATGACTGCTCCAATTCCGTAGTCTGACGCTTCAGCAGCAACTATGATCTCCAGCTCCAGATTGAAATGCGTTAGCAATAGGTCAGAACACAATATAGACTTGACATTATCAAATGCGGTTTGACATTCAGGAGACCACACAAATTTGCGATCCTTTACCAGAAGTTCCTTGAGCGGTCCTCGTAGCCGATGCATTTCGGGCACAAAAAAGCTGTAATGACTGACCAACCCCAAGAATGATCTGCGCTTCGCGACATTGTCAGGGGGAGGCATCTGTTTTATGGCACTTATGTTGGAAGGATCCGGACGACGGCCATCCTTGTCGATGATGAAGCCAAGATACTTTAACACTTCATGCCGGTTTTGCACTTTTCTGCTTTCAAGTGGAAACCGTAGTCGTTAACGCGGTGGAGAACTGCTTCCAGTCTTTCCGTCAGCTCTGGAAAGGTAGCCCCTTTGATTATGATGACGTCCAAGTAAGCTGCGACTCCTGATAACCCAGCTAACATCGTATCCATAATTTGTTGAAAAATCGCGGGAGCGGATTTGATACCAAACGGCAAACGATTGAACTGATATAGACCTCGGTGCGTATTGATTGCCAACAACCCCTTCGAAGCATCGTCGACTTTAATTTGAAGATTAGCATCTGATAAATCTAGCTTTGCAAAGTAAGCGCCACCACTGAGCTTAGCAAATAAATCTTCTGGGACTGGCAAAGGATACTGGTGCATTTTCAAAGCAGCATTCAATCCCGTAGATTAGCCAGCACAGATACGAACGGTTCCATAGATCTTCTTGACGACAACAATAGGTGCTGCCCACGCTGAATAGTTCACAGGTTGGATGACGCCGGCCCCCTCCAAACGATCAATTTCCGCATCAACAATCGACAGCGCAGCGTACGATACCGGTCTTTTGGGTCGGAATGCGGGTTTGGCACAGTCTTTGAGAGTAAGGCTTGCTTTGGTCTTTGCGCATCTTCCCAATTCCTTGCAAAACACAGACGGAACTTTCCTTCGTAGCTGCTCGATCAGGTTGTTGTTTGGTTCATCACCTTCCGAAGAGGGCCTCGTATATCCGAGCCGGAGGGTATTTCAGACTTGACTCAAGGGAAAGTCGAGCAGGTGGAGCTACTGGATCCAGTCGAGTCCAAGAAGATTCAAATGTGACAGGCGCGTAATGTACACGACACCGTTTGCCCGAGCAGCGCCAAAAACCATTTCACACTGCAGCTCATCAATGAGATTAGGTTGACCTCCTGAAGCATTAAGTGCAACATGTGTCGTTCGGCTGATTGACAGAGCACCAATATACCGTCAAGTTTTGCTGGAGATAATTGGGATGTCGGAGGCTGTATCTAGCTGAAGACGCACTTGTTGCCCGTTCAGGTGAACTCTGATGTACTTTCTGCGAGCCATATGTTCATCAAAGTAGGCCGCTTGAACCGTACTATAGCTGCTGAATCTTTTGGGAACACTTGAATTGGGTCGCGTATGTCTAGCACTCTTGAACTGCAGTCTGCATGGGCAGTGCGTTTCCGTATGGCCCCGTTTATGACACTTGTGGCAGACGTGTTGCAGGAATGGACACACTCGAACAAAATGCCACGCATCACATCTGCAACTGGCAGTCGGGAACTTGGGATTCTCTCTGGGATTCCTCGGCCTGTTTCACTTGGAAGCAGTTTCTTTGAGGTTGTTTTTAATACACTAAGACTTGGAGTTGATTGTTGCTTCTCCGGCATAAGCGTATCATGCTTGAGGTTCTGCCATCGCTGGAATTCAGTAGTCATGGTCTGTAGGGTCATTTGCTGGTCTTGTTCAAGTTTACTCAGCAGCCTGGTGCGAATCTCTGCACCCCGTGGGGAATGTAGGCCGCAGATAAAATCAGGTATTTAAACTTATCTGCCGTAATGGATTTGATGTCGAATTTTTCGCACTCGCGATTGACGATACCAGCGTAAGTAACGTAGTCATCAGCGTCCACCTTGGTGATCTCCAGGCATTGATATCGCGTGTTGAAGATGGATGACTGCTCTCTAAATATTTGGCCCAAGCATTTGACAGTCTCCTCAAAAGTGCGGTCTCGAACGTTCTTTGGCAAAATAAAGTTGACATACCTGGAGTGCTCTGCTGTTCCAAGTTTCCTTAACAGCAATCGGACTTTCCAATCGTCATCATGGTCTCCAAGTGCAACACGGAACGCATTTTCATAACGCTTGAACCGAGATTCAAAAGTGAGGCCGGCATCTGGGTCGTACGAAAATTCGGTAATGCTGTTAGTGATGGCGTCTACCGATGCGGACGGCTTGACGGTTGTAGATAATGAACCGGTCTGGATTGAGAGTTGGCGCGTAAGAGTTTCGATCAGCCTGAGTTGGGATGCCTCAAATTGTGCTTGTTGCTGCAGCAGAATGGCCTGGAGTTCGTCAGCCGATATGGACATCCTGATTAGGGTTCAACCCGTCGCCGGCTGAAGTGTTCGTCCCTCGCCTGAATGGACGCTCGATTTCCAATCAAACCCGGAATCGCTGGCCCCCCACAGGACAGAGAGAAGACCGGATCGGACGAGCAGAGCAATAGGAATCAATTAGAAAATCATGCCGTTCATTATAAAGGTAAAATGAAAAGTTCGTCAATAGTATATAAAGCGACCGTGGAAAGCTCTAGAAAGGTTAACTTAGAGCCAATATGGGAACTTCGACCTAGCGTTCATTGGCCGCTTCTCCTGGTTGGCTGGCTGTTCAGGGCGGATGAGTTTGGATCGCTGGCCGCGGCGATGGGGTCCTGGCTTGTTCGACCCGCGTATTCCTTCCTAACAACATCCCAGTCAAAGAAACCGGTTAACTGCTGAAGGTATTCCTAATTGATCTTAAGGATTGCAAGTCACGGTGTAGAGGCAAGTCTAATGACCATTTTAATGTGGAAACAGTCGGTCTTTGGGCTGGGTATCCCCAATGTGAATATTAATTCAAATTCATCGGAGAACATGGTGGGACTGGTAACCCATTGTGTTCAGTCTCCATTCTCTTATTAAAGAACGAAATACGGGGTGCATGATTACCGATGGGTTTGGTGACAGGTGGCCTTTCGGTAAGTTGCAATCAATGGAAGTTATCTTCTGTCTGTGTGGCAAACCGGATACAAAGTCAAGTTCAGAATTGATTTTGGTGCTACTCATGTTGGACGCATTCGGTGGGTAGTAGATACAGGCAAGCAATATGTAACAGGAGGCAATCGCAACTGACAGCCAAATGGATCCATGGATATTTCCCAGTTGTGAGTGGTCCATATGTTCAGCCATACATGTTTTATGAACGTATATGATACTTCCTCTACCTTTTCTGGTGTAGCTATGTTTTCGAAACAACTGATAGTTTGGAATCATCAGAGTAGGGTCAAATTGTAGCGAGAACGACACGACAGGGGGGTAGACGTTTATTGCACACCGAAAATGGGCACATGAGGGTCTCGCGCGCGCCATGGAATATCGACTAGATTTCCGTCCCACCACGCAACACAGGTACGGATGTTAGAGACGAGCCAGTCCTTTCGCCTCGGGAGCTCTGACTTGAAAGATCCGCCTTCATGTTTTCGCCTCGATCTCCACTTCTCTGTACCCGATTTGGATCCGCCAGGAGTCGTTCGAGAGCTCTCGACTTGCTTGTTCTGGGTTGTATCAATCGGCTCGGCCTCGGTCCTGTGGGCTGCGCTAGCGGAGTATTTGTCTGATTTATTGCGCTGTCCCCATATTCCCGCTCCGTAGTTCCGGGCCCAGGCTCGTCGCTAGCCGTCTTTCGCGATCCGCTCTCAGCTAGCTCCGCAGAGTTCCCCCGAGGCATTCTTGGAAGCGGACCCTCTACACCCGCCCCTCCTCGAGGACCTTTCTTCCTCTCGTACCATGGTCGCAGGAGAGCAGCATTCACCCAACTTTTCATTCCTCCGCATTCGATTAAGAAGTTGCCCGCTTTCTGGTCGATAATGGTGTAGGGGCCTTTCCAGCGTTCTCTGAACTTGATTGCGCCCGGCCCGTCATGATCCGGCCGATCGTTGTTCCGTAACTTGACCCGTTCTCCAATCCTGAATGGCCTCCACTTGTGAGCCTCATGCCTGGCGTCGTAATTTCGCCTATTCCGCGCTTGTCGAGCTTTGGTTTCGCTTCTAGCTTTCCCTCGCAGTCGCTGTTGATGCCCAGCTGGATGTTTCCACTCACCCTGGTTCGGTAGGCAAGTATCGAGCGCAATCCGTGGTTCTCTGCCGAACAGTAATTCGAATGGCAAGACCTTGGTGGTTGATTGCATGCTGGTCCGATACGCGATCAGAACCTGAGGCAAAGCATTTTCCCATGCCAACTTCGTGCAGTTTATCCACGTCTTCAATGTCCGGTTTAACCGCTCGGTCATCCCGTTGGTTTGTGGGTGGTACGGTGAAGTTCGCCGTCTCTGGATGCCCCACTTGTCCAACACTGACTTAAACGCTCTTGACTCGAAGTAGGGCCCTTGGTCCGTGATGATACACTGTGGGATCCAATACCGTGCAGGCAAATTGAATTCGAATACTTGCGACAATGTCTCGCCTGTTTGGTCCTTGATTGGTATGGCTTCCACCCATCGAGTGAAGTGGTCAATCATCACTAGAATGTATCTGTTTCCTGTTCGACTCACTGGTAAGGGCCCAAAGACGTCCAGTCCCCAACACTGAAGTGGCTCACCAACCTCCATCGATCGCATCGGCGGTCTCGGGGACTCCATCTTCCGACTCGTTTGGCAGTTTGGGCACTCCCGAATGTATGCCGCGACGTCCTTCCTCATGGTTGGCCAAAACACTCGCCTCCGCAGCAATTCAAAGACCCGCTCGAATCCCATATGGGCGCCATCATGAGTTATGCGCATCACACGTTCTCGCTGATTTGGTGGAACAAAAGGCACTTTCCGTCCGTCTATCGCCACCACCACGTTATCGTTTTCGACCTTCAACCTGTCCCAGATCTTGAGGAGTTCCTTCACCTCCTCCGATGTAGCCTCCGGTTTGGTGCCAGCCTGTAAGTGAGAGCACAACACCTTCACGAATTCATCTGTCCTTTGATCTCCCAGCAGGTTCCTCTCCCCCATCGCGATCGCACGCACCGGTATGGCATTGTCTGGCATGATGTCGTCCAAACACGGGCGTGACAACATATCTGGCAATACATTCTCCGTTCCATCCACGTGCTCAATGGTGAAGTTGAATTCCTGCAATCGGTAGGCCCATCGCGCAAGCCGTCCCCGCGGGTCTTTCGCCGTCATCAACCACGAGAGCGGTTTGTGGTCGGTGACGACCCGGAATTCATTCGCCAATAAGTAATTTCTCCACTTCTCTAACGCCCACACGATGGCCAAGCATTCTTTCTCCGTTGTTGAATACTTCTGTTCCGCCCCCGTCAGCACTCTGCTCGCGTACTCCACCACCCCAGCCGGTTGAGACAAAACCGCACCGATTGCCACGTTGCTTGCGTCGACATCCACAGTGAACCTCTCACCAGGATTGGGTAGCCGTAGACATGTCGGGGCTTCTGCTATGCATGCCTTTAGATGGTCAAAGGCTTGATCCGCTTCGGCTGTCCACACGAACGGCACGTCCTTGCGAAGCAGCTTTAACAACGGGCTGACCTTCTCTGCGAACTGGGGCACAAACTTTGAATCATATGCCACCACTCCCAAGAACGAACGGAGCTGACGCTTGGATTTTGGCTTTGCGAAGCACTTGATCGTCTCGCGTTTCTCCGGAAGTGGATGGACTTGACCATTGCCCACGATGTGACCCAAGCATACAATTGACCTTTGGGCAATCTGCGACCTATTGCGACTGAGTTTCAGACCAGCTTCGTCCAGTCCCTGCAGTACTGCTTCCAGTATGGTGACATGTTCCTGGTTGGTCTCAGAGAAGACGATGATGTCATCACCGTACACAACCACGCCTTGTAGGTTCGCGAGGACCATCAGCAACAAACGCCTGAATGTAGCTGGGGCGTTGCACAATCCAAACGGCATTCTCAAAAACTCATACTGCTGGCAATTGACACTGAAAGCCGTCTTGTGGCGATCTTCTTCTGCGATCGGCAGTTGCCAACATCCCGAGCGGAGATCAATCAGAGATACCTGCTTCGCACTGTGAAGGCTTGAGAAAATTTCTTCCATCTGAGGCATCGGGAATGCATCCTTCACCGTCACCCTGTTTAGTTCTCTGACATCGATGCAAAATCGATAGGTTCCGTCGGCCTTTTTCGTCAATAGCACGGGTGATGAATACGGGCTGTGCGTTCGCCTGATGATTCCTTTCGATTCCATCTCGGTCACCTGCTTCTGTATCTCCACCAGGGTGTTCTGTGGAATTCGTCTGAAGATTGGCTTGCATTGTCCTCCTGGGATCAACGGTATTCGGTGTTCAACCCAATTACAAAATCCGTAATCATCTTCCGCGTCTGTGAATAAGTGGGCATACCTGCTCAGTACGTTGCGTATTGCACGGTTCTGACAATCGGGCACGGCTTTGAGGGCACCAACCCGGTCGGTTATCCCTTTGTTTATCTCGATCGTCTCGTTCGCCACGATCACCACATTGTTTTTCAGGTCAATTGTGACACCGAGCCGTTTCAGGATGTCGGTTCCGATGATGGTTTCGATCGTCTCCTCCACGATGAACATGTCATGGCTGATGAGCGTTTCTCCTATCCTGATTCGTAACCGCTGCGTACCCGTCACTTTCAAAGAATGCCCACCGACCGTCTGCATCGTGATTGAAGATGGGTTTACTGGAACCCCGTTGAACCTCTTCGTAATTAACACCGCCGCTCCTGTGTCTACTATGGCTCGGACAGACACACCTTCTGTAGTTACCTGGAGGACTGGTACTCGCCACCGACTCGGCATGGATAGAGAGAAACAATGGGGCACATTGACGTTGGTGCATAATCTCGCCACATGACCATTCTGGTTGCATCGGAAACAGCGGCGACCGTTCCGGATTACCCGTACAGAGAAGTGGAGATCGAGACAAAAACAGGAAGGCGGGACTTCCAAGTCAGAGCTCCCGAGGCGAAAGGACTGGCTCGTCTCTAACAGCCGTACCTGTGTTGCGTGGTGGGACGGAAATCTAGTCGATATTCCATGGCGCGCGCGAGACCCTCATGTGCCCATTTTCGGTGTGCAATAAACGTCTACCCCCCTGTCGTGTCGTTCTCGGTACAATAGGAGTTGTAGTACAAAAAGCTCTTGGCTGTTCAAGACAGGCCGCGAAGACATCCAAAAAGACCTACCAACATCTTGGCCTTTTGCGGGAGGCATTCAGGCGTTTTGACTCTTCAATCTTCTCTCAGGTGCTCAACGTCTAAATTAGGCACCTCTCTAAATATGCCATCCATGCCTGGCAGCCTTGACACAAGAATAACTTCAACACACTTGGAATGCTACAAGTAGGGGCGATTAAGAATACAATGGGCCAGTTTCATCTCCCTTACCAACTGAAACAGACAACCCTTGGGGTCTACAATGGACACTATCGTCACCTGCGCGGCGATTTGATACGGACCTATTTGATCCTGAGGAATTCAAGCCATGTTTGTCGTCACCGGTTGGCATGCTTCTGGAATTGCTTTTCACTCCGCGTGTGCCAACCTCGGA
This sequence comes from Dicrocoelium dendriticum, assembly GCA_944474145.2. NCBI lineage: Eukaryota > Metazoa > Platyhelminthes > Trematoda > Plagiorchiida > Dicrocoeliidae > Dicrocoelium > Dicrocoelium dendriticum. Next base: position 20,635,575 of record OX104062.1, on the reverse strand, counting down.
AAGCCCTCTCTAGTTGCCTTATTCTCTTACACTAATAGCATTCCAAAAGACGTCTCGATGATACACCCACGCATTCACATTACGCTAAACAACTCTTCATGTCCGGGCGTCAATCTGCTACAGTCAACCAACGTGCGCGTTTTCTCTTCCTGCGATTAACCACCTAAACTTTGTTATTGGGGAATAGCGCTATGCTGTGCTCAAACGGGATTTACGTAGCACGTCGGTCCAAAGAAGCGGCAAAGAAGCGGATTGCGTGGACTATAACTGCTCCCCGTATTACTTTGCTTGTGTCGATTAATTTCACACTACAAACTAACGCTGTGAAGCGATGCGGTTGAGACGGTAGACGTTTAAACTGGCAATTCACTCATCCTATGATCTTTTCAGTTTTCGTTCCAACAATCCAAAGGGACTTGTCAAGCACCTGCTTTTTCTCCCCAAGATAAAGCATTGTTTATTGTTCAAATCTGTAACCCTAACCAACCACGCTCATCGTCTCTATTTGAGATGGCTACAGTGCTAAGCTGATAAGTCGAATGGCAAGGATGGCGATGCTGTGCAGCCCATCAAAATGCCACCGAGATGTTTCACCTACTCACTCGTCCAGCGACCACCTCAAATGCGCTAGCTTCAACTCTACACCATCGGTATGAAAACGCTAGCCCAACCATGCAGTTGCCCAGTTACCACGCGTGCCTGCCTATGTCCAACGGGTGCTGAGCTAGCACAAGCAATTACGGCGCTCGATTAATCTCTCTATGATATCGATTTGAGCGTATCTACATCCCAGTGCTCATACCATCGACCCTGTGAGTCCGCCGATGCGTAATTCGGCTTTTGGTATGTTTAGTTTCATACCGCTTCTTCTTCCCTGATCAGTCCAACGAACCCATAACAAACTATTGTTCCGTTATATGTTTACTTTGCTGGATAATGTTGCGCGCTATAAACGAAACTTAAGATTTTCCCACACACAAAGCTGCGCCATTGGTAAGTGTTTGAAAACTAGGTGAAACAACCATTCCTTAGCTACATCGTTTCGTGCAGCAGCACCACCACCACATCCAGGAGAACAGCAATGTGTCCCACTGATGCCCGCCCTATCTTGATGGTCTGCGAGCTGACCTCACCTAAATTAAAAGGTTATGAGAGCATACTTGCGTTACCTATTGTTCCTCGTCACGTTGGTGAAATTGTTTGTGTGAGCAATTACCATCCGTATTCAGCACTCTGCCATGATCGGACATATGAACAATGAACAATGAATTCATACGGGTTAAGAAGCGTTGCTTTACAAGTCCCGTTGGATAGTTGGTGGGGATATCAACATAACAATTATGATGAAGAGGATAGTAAAATAGTTAATCCTTTAAATATGATAATAAGAACTTATCGTTTGCTTCACTGTAGTCCTGCGATCCTCTTAGATTCACAGCACCCACAGTTAACAACAAATAATTCCATGGTAAACTCCAGGTGTAGGATGGAGACGTAGTGTTAAGTGACAAAGTGTAAGTGGATGAGTGCGTCGTCCAACCGTCTTTTAAATATTGTTAGTGTCGGTGCAGAGACGAACGATTCTGGGAGAGCATTCCACGGCTCACAGACACGAATGGAAAAGAAATTTCTCCGGCACTCCAGACGACTGTATTGTTCTGCGAGTTTTAATGAGTGGCCCCTCAGGTTTGTATTGCTGCTGAGTCGCAGTAAAGGGCGGCACACATGATGTTGGTCTCGCAGAATCAAACATACCATAATCAGGTCGCCTCGTAGTCTGCGATAGCTTCCACTGGATACCCCCACTTGTTGTAGTTTCTCCTGGTATGAAAGATTGAGCATTCCAATTACGTTCTTAGATGCCCGAAGTTGTGGCTGCTCCAGTGCATTAAGGTCGTGTTTCAGCCATGGATGCCAGGCTTGAATTGCATATTCGACATGGGGGCGACCAATGCACTGAGCATTTGTCGAAATATGGAGCTGTTTATTTGCCCAAACGTCCGCCTCAACAGCCCCACGTGTTGGTTCCCGGTCTTCGAGGCCTTTTCGGATTGCCTGGAGCAACCCAAGTCATCTTGAACCAGGACACCCAAGTCACGTTCGACAGTTGATCGTTGTAGTATATTCGTTCCGAGTTGGTATGAGTAGCTGCTCTGATGTCGGATGGAAAGCACCTTGCATTTACCGACGTTGAAATGCAATGAGTTTTGGGTCGACCATTGATACACCGTATCTAGGTCACTCTGAAGCCCATGTTGGTCGGCGTTTGCCTGGATCCTGTGCCAGATCTTGATATCGTCGGCAAACACTAGGAAGTTCGAAGCGATTCCCTGTGCAAGGTCATTATTGAACACCAAAAACAAACGTGGACCTAGAACTGAGCATTGCAGCACACCACACTCGACTTGTGTGGGGTCCGATAAAGAGCTCCGAACTCTGACCACTAAATGCCGTTGAAGTAAAAAGTTGGCAATCCAGCTTAGAAGAGGGTCGCCGACCCCGTAATGCTGGAGCATGGATAGTAGTATCCGATGGTCTAGACGGTCGAAAGCCTTGGAAAAATCCAGGTAGATCACGTCAATATCTTCTCCAGCGTCAGCTGCCTCGGTCTTCTCCGGTTAGGACATGATTACTACTACCGATTGGTTCAGCAGGTCAGAAGTCACGGTCTTACCGAACGTGTGTGTGCATTTCTGGTCCATGTGGCCAGATCTAAATGACTTCAGCTTCGTCTGGAATCCACCCACGGACACAAGCCAATGGATTGGCAGGTGCTTGTTAGCAGATTGGAGACTCAGCCGACTGAGTGGGATGGGCTGTATCGGCAAGTCATGTGGCTGAGTTAGCTGCTTTTCAATTTCTGGTCCTAGGAATCAGTTGAAGTTCGTTTACATGGATATTGCAAGCTACTGGGGTCGTCACGATTCGGCTGCCCCAACCGGATTCGAGCAAACAACAAGGGTTGCCACGGGTCTTGCCGTTGCCTTAACCTGAACGGATTGTGATCTCTGAACCTCAGAAACCTATGAAAGCTGCAGTCATACAATGGAACATTGCTATTACACGTGTGTTAAAGCCACGGCTTAACAAGTCCCATAGGATGATCTGTGTGACATATCTAAGTTCCGAGAAACAGTTTGCCAGCCGGGCAATTCGCGCCTGTGAGGTAGCCATGAAATCCGTGCATAGAGATTCGCATAGAGATCGGTGTACCTCGAATTCGTGGGGACTGACGAGTACAACGTTTGTCCGCGTTTTTTCGTCATTTGCTGGGCGGGATTCATGTCACGTAATGCAAGCTGTGCAAAGCACCGACTGAAAGCCCTGAGAGTGTACAGTTGCAGATACCGCTGTCTATGGGGTGACCTAATTCTGCCGTTCCAGATCGTGAAAAACCCCGGTCACGCCTGTCGCCACCTTTTGAAGCTTAACCGTAACACTGAATGGAGGGGTCATTAGTTGAAACTGTCCACCCAATACAGTCGGTTGGAATGAGGCCGGAATTATTTTTCCCTTCGAGTTTGTCAACCGTAGAACGTACTTTCGACTTTTGTCATTTCCGCTAACAACGTTACCTATTTAAAAAAACGCTTTGGTGATGCTTTTCACCACCTACATTACTTAAGCTAATTTCTATTTATTGAGTGACGAAATGGCGCAGGCAAATATTGTGCTCATCAACCCTACGAAAACGGGGTAGATGAATATACCTTTGTGTTAATGTGAATGTATGGTAAGTCCACTGATGAGTTATTTTCACTTTTTGGCAAGTTACTTGAACTAACATTATTCCCACAAAGCACCTTACAGAAATTAACAAGCTTTTGCTTTTTTATACTTGTTATTCCATTGTTCCATTGTCTAATCGATTTTTAACATTAGGCAACGTTGGCGTAATACTGACATAAGTCGGAAGAGCGGTCCAAGGCTGACAAATTCAGAAGAAAAAATTTTCGAAGTCATTCCATTGGGTGGCCAGTTTCTGCTGACGACCCCTTAGTTCTGTGTTGCGGTTATGGTTCAGGATGTGCTGGCATACGTGACCGGGTTTAACGAGATCTGATGTGTTAAGATTAGAGCACCCCATAGACAATGATGACTACTATTGTGCAATCCTGCGGCTTCAGGTCACATTTGGTATCGTAGAAGGAACAACCCGTTCAAATGTTCGGTTGCCCACTGCTTTGGAGTCTCGGGTGTAGACAGATCAGCTTTTAGTCAGGGTTGCCAGACCTGAATCGCGTATGCCACTTGGGGCCTCATATATGCGTTACGCATTTGTAGGAAGATCGGTGGGCCGAACCACCCGAACGTATTCCACTGCCTAACTAGTGGCGTTTGACCCTAGCAGGTCTAAACTGAGCGCCAACTAAGGACGGTTATAAAATATAAACGCATTTAAACCGCAAATACAACTTAAAATCATTTTATTGCGGGCGATAAAGCTGCTAATTAGAAGTCCTGTATTACGGTCTGTGCCCCATGCTGAGGCTGATGTGGCATTTTTGGTGCTTCTTCACCGTAGTTGGGCTAAACCAACTTAAACTTAAACCGTCTTTTTAAACTGAGTAAATTTCATTCCACTTCATTTGGTTTGTTCTGCCTACCTGAATAACCTTCTATTAACTGGCCACGTTGCTTACGCTAATTGCGCTTATCCGCTAACTTTATTGCGTTTGTAGCATTTTTAAGTAACTTGTGGACATTTCTTACTTATCGCGGATTCATTGCTAACCAACTTACTTCATATGCTAATTTAGTGATGAGTTCTGCCACCGTATCTGTTTGCATTATGGGATTTATTTTATTTCATCTTGTCGTTTCAACAGATTGGCTGTCACTTGATATCCTCGATGTGGCTGCGCTTGATGTGCATGTTGACAAGGTGCCTACCTGTCTATTACTCACTACCTCATCTATACTGGCTCCAGGAGACAGTTGGTCGTTGCTGGAGGGGACGGGGTGCACGGTCCTTGTGGCCGTGTTAGGATCAGTGGTTCCATGCACTCAGTGTGGAGCGGACTACCGTACAGCCACCACCTTGTGTGCGCATTGATTCCCAAGTACAGCGTGCTTGTGTTTGCTTGTGAAGTAGTGTGGGCCGGCTCCGTTGATGAAACGTGGTTCCCATCCACATGCCTCCCGGTCTTATTCCTTCGGGTTTACACTGGATATGGGGTGTGTGGTTGGAGCTGTGGGTGGTGCAGCGCAAGTCACCCATGGTCCCTCTGTAGGCGCAGGCGTCCTGTGGCTTGCCACAGTGACAGACAAATCCGAAACCGGATGCCGCCAACCATTATGGTCTGGATGAAAATTGCAACTTGGTAACAAGCGTTACCAGCAATGCAGAACGAGTATCTTTGGACTAAACATAATTTTCGCTTAAACCAAAAATTATTAAAGTATTCACAATGAATCTTGTTTTTTTAATAGGAGTTTTAAGATACATATAAATTGGTGTTCAAATAATACTCCCATGTGCTTGTCCCAGGGTGCCACATCCACTTCGAGTTTGTGTTACAAGTGATCCTTGGCATCGAACCCCCCTTTTCCCCATTTCTGGGTCGCCATTATTCTCTCGGATGCCTAATCTTCATACAGTAGACCCAACTGCCATAAGCTGGGATGTACAAGCCTTGTCAGTCGTTTGGTTGACCGCTCGCTTTGCTCTATGGTCTCCGAATGAATCGAAATGATACCTTGCATAGGACGAACAATTTTATCTATGCGTCTAGCTGACATGCAGCTCAGCCTGTGGGGCTTGATTGTGCCAGTGATCTGTCCTTCCTGTCACTCAGCTAATCCCTTTGTGTGTGAACAATTTAGTCTGGAAAACTCAGTGCCCTCGTTCGTCATGTGTAGGACAACATAGACAGTCGTGTTCTCGCTCTCATGCAATTCTTCCCAACTGCCGATATGTTGTCTCCCAAAACGATAATTTGTCTCCGAATTTGGTATACGAAACTGCACGCTTCGTGCAAGCTTGCGGGGTAAGTTTTAAACAAACATATGCATTCAATGGTGCTTCCTCTTTCTTTCCTTCAAACAGACATTCATGTGATTGCCAGTGATAGTAAGACCTTAGTTAAAGCAATAGGTTCATTCGAATGCCATAGGTCGTAATCTACTACACGTCCGCCCTGCTCTGGATAATTATTCCATGCTTTCTCTGTAACACGTGCGCACCACTATACGCTTGTCTGTGCTAAATCTCCCAGGCTGGTCCTCTCACTTTGCATCTATTTCTCGTCTGCGATGGCCCACCCAGTTTCTCTGGTTGTGCATCGTTAGCGACGAAGCCCAGACCTTGTCCATTGACTTGTTTCATTATGCGATGTAATCGGTCGCCTGATGGGATATATTTGATTGATTTTGATCAGAAAGTTTTCTGTCTGGCTCATTGAGGTATAAATGTGGACACAGATGAGCACAAGTATACATACATGTGTGTATAAGTAAATGTGAGTGTTTTACTTGAGCCAGGAGGGTTGCACATGCGCACGCGCGCTGATTAGAGCATCTGTACACGACACACACACACACACACACACAACACATTCGTTGAGGTCCACTCGACTAATCATTAGCAGTCACGTTAATTAAAACCTTTGGGATGAATAATTGCAGGACTACCCATATTCCCATGCTGGGACAGCAATTATATGCTTCTCTGAGAAATACAATCAAACTAGACTCCTTTTTGAGGGAATCGAAAGAGCTAATATTATAATTCTTATTCTTGCTCTGTTAGTGGCGTCCATGTTAGCGTAACAGACAAGAAGGGAAACTTTATTTGCTTCACCTTAGCTTGGAGGTGCCAGCCGATTTTCTTGTGTTATAATACGTCCCAACGTGAGATCACAAAAGCCAAACATGACGAGCACGTTGTGTCCCAATTTGGACTCGCAAGATAATTATTAAAGAATCAGTCAGTGTACTAATACAGATAATTTGCCACCCACATCCAAGTCCATCAATTGTACGCAATTTGTTATTCCATTCACAAATTTTGCACAAATAAGGTTTGGCGTCCAACTGGATAGTCTACTCACCTGGTCACCAGGATGTTCTGTGTTCATGTTTATAATTGTAGGAACGTGCCAGTGACCACAGTATGGTTATTTTGTCTTGCCAAAGTAGCTCTCAATTACCTTGCGGTTCGAGGTTTATTTCAACTCAAATTAGCGCCACACCTGCGCCACAATCCTCCAGGTGGTAAGGGAAAGATTCCACAAAGCATACTCAGGACTAATTGCACCACTGCGACATCCTTCTTCATTAAAGCTAATGGCCGGCCTGATCACAATCTAGACAGCGCTACTATTGTGAAGCAGTAACTCTTTTTAAATTAAAACTTGATGGCAACGTTTTTGCCCGACTAATTAATCAACTCGGGATACTTGGCGAGTGTTGGTATGTCAAGACCAAATCATAAAAGCGAATTACACGTGTTGGAAACACGATCAAAGTAGGCAACATGATAACATTCTCTCCGGATAAAGTTGTAGGTGGTGAACAGCATCGGATGGAGAAGTGAATTACCACATGCTAACCATACGCTACTCACTTGGCTCGAGCTAGTCTGTTAACTACGGAATTCCGATACAATCTCCACTGAGTATCAACGAAAGGGTTTGTTACACATGCTATCGAAACGGACCGTCCTTCACTACCTGGCGGCGAGAGTCACTGCCTTTCAAATTACATGTTCACCGACTAGAATTTGCTAGTTTCGAAAGGAGCAGCATCGCTGATGGTACACAGTTAAACAAGGCGACCCCCGACGCTTTTTCTGGATTTGTAGATTCTGTATGAATGGTTTGGGCTATCGGAACCTTAGTTAAAAGCAGTGGTTAAAGTAAAAAAATATCTCTCGTGCGGTAGAGTTGTGTTGTCTGAGATGACCGCTGACTGGAAGTCAGTGCTTGTGTAGCAAGGCGCTAAAGTAATTAGCTCTAGGCTCTCGGGATATACTGGTTACTACATTACTGAACAAGCTGTTGTCATGCTGACTGGTGTTTGTTCACAATGTTCTTCAAACGAACCGTTAGGTTTACGAAACCGCTCCGATGATCTATTAAGACTTCAGCCAGTATTCGTACTAACACGTCCACATTCTCACTGCGGATTTTTTGCTTATCATCCAGTACTTGAGCAGAAAGTTAAAGGTTATTTATGAGTCTTAACGGTCTCCGATCACGTGCGTTCACGACGCTCGGTGCATCAATCATATGGTCAGGCTTTAGAGGCACTGCTAACCGGATGATCATTATCGATGAAAAGGAGTAAAGCGTTGATCATTCACAAACCCGTCATAGACCATTTATGTTTCAAGTCGAAAGCTACTTGATTATCAGGTAACATGAAAGACTTCTTCCTTGAGACATTATGTGCAATAACATGAAGGCTAGCTTGGACCATATTTCGCCTTGGTGGTGCGCTGAAGCGCTAGACTGATTACATACCGTTCAAGTAGCTGAAACCAACTCTCAACACCTGATTAACAGATACAATTTTTCTCAGTGTAGATGTAAATAAAAAACTAAATAACTAAAGATTTTATTTTACAAAAGGTGAGACACACCTTTACAGGCATGACCAAGTTAACCTAACTATGTGGAATCAAGAATGTTCCAAAATCCGATATGTTTGTCCTAACAGGGTATGTTTGTTTAGGTGTGTATATACGTATGTAATTATGTGTGTCTACGTAGCTGTGTAGTTTGTGCTTGCTTTTGGCGGGAGAGCCTATGATGTGCTGAGGCTAGTGGTGGATAGATCCTGACAGATGGTCTACCCAATGCTGCTACTGTTGTGTCAGTGGCCCATGTCCTGGATGCCTCCTCGTAACGACCACTGGGTGGGAGTTGGGTTACGCCCTTCCCCCTGCTAAGATCCAGGACACAAATCCGCATGAGTCAGTGAACTGATCATGTGCTAGATCCGCTGCCTTTCGGGTGAACATTTAATCCAAGGCTTTGGCTGAGGACCAGAGTTGTTCTACCGTTAAAAGTGGGCGCCGTGCCAGTATCCTAATCCATCCTCTTCGGAGGTTAGGAAGTGGTCGATGGCCCTCTTTTCGTAAAACCTTGCCATGGGAGATAACAGGTCTACGGGTTATAAGTTCACCGTTCGATTAGAGTAGAGCACGAGCGCCACGCATTGTCTCTGACGGTGGGCGCGCACCTCCGGGTGTTCAATCGTTTGCTATTGACCGCCTCAAGTCAGACAGCCCTTGGTCAACTTCGTGCAGACCTGCCAAAACTCACCTGCTTCTGACCTTGGTCGCTGGTGCGTATCCAACTACGGTCGCAAAACATATATGAATGGTTCCAGTACCTCAAAGGCTGCGTGTGACGACCGTCAAGCAGATCCCAATCTATCCCTGCAATCACATTCCCGAGCTGGATCAGCCCCCCACTGCCTTGGGAGTCTGGCTACTCAGTCAAACGCTCCGGGCGGAGTCCCTTAAGCAAACCTCCGAAGCACAACAGCCACCTCGCGGGCGATTGCCCACCAATGCAATCGTTTGCCGGAACTTACACACATTACTAGACCGGAACTCGAGTGAGCGCCCTGAGCGACGCACTGCACTCGTCGCGATGGAACTGGCGCGCTACCACATCGATATTGAGGCGCTCAGTAAAACCCAGCTCACTGAGCAAGGCAAGTTGCATGAAGCAGATGGTAACTACACAATCTACTGGGTGGGCAACGCCACCTCAGCACCACGTGATCATGGGGTTGGATTTGCAATATCCGATCGCCTCCATGGCCAGTTGGTGGGTGAACCAACAGGCATCAGCGCGCGACTGATGACTGCTCGCCTACGACTCGGAAAAGGTAAGTTTGCCACTTTTCGTAGCACTTACTGTCCGACCATGTGTTATCCTGATGACACGCACGATCAATTCTACACTCAGCTATCCTCCGTGATACGGTCTGGGCCGAGGAGCGATCGACTATTTCTGCTGGGTGATTTCAACGCACGCGTTGGGCGTGATGCATCGGTGTGGACAAATGTTATCGGTTCGCATGGCACTGGTCAAGTGGATCTGAACGGTGACAGGCTACTCTCACTGTATGTCACTCACGGCCTGATGATCACGAATACTCGGTTTGCACTGAGTGCGAGTGATATAGCAACTTGGACGCACTCACGGAATGGTCACGCTCACCTGCTCGACTATGTCATCGTACGTCAGCGGGATATGTGTGAAGTACGCATGACAAGTGCAGTGCGTGGAGCTGAGTGTAGCACTGATAATAAATTGGTGCAAACCAAATCGTACAAGTGTTTTCGTAAATCTATGTATTGCACTCCCGCCGTGAATCGGCGTAAATTTAATATCCTCTCACTCGGTACTGTGGAGGAACGTATAGAGCTGGCTGCACGCCTGTGTCGTGTGGAATGCATAGCCACGGTGGGCGACCTGTGGCATCACATTCACGACCAGGTGACAGCTGCTGCCGAGGAGACCATCGGGCGCGCAAACTGTAAGCGGCCCGATTGATTTGGTGAGAGCAATGCGACATGCATGTTTTAAGAAAGTCGTAAATTTACTTGACAGATACGCTTTCGGTCATTCCAGTGTTGCTGATCAGCAGCAACATCTCGCAGTGCAAGCTGCCTAGGCAAACATATATGCCAGCAAGTGAAAAGTCGGTCCACACAATCTAGTGGATTCCCACTGCTCATTCTCAGAAATTAGATGGATAGTAACCCTGCGCGTTATCTCCCCTGCTTCTTCTAACCATTCTGACCCCGGATGAAGGAGTATCTTGGGTCTGCATTCATCAATCATTAGAGCAGCCTTTTTAATGTGTTCTTGTTTAGTTCTTCGCAGTATCTTGCATGTCAGACAGCCTCCCACTTATCCTAAGAGAAAGCTGGACACTTGTTTCAACTTATCTGAACTCGTCACTAGTGCGCAGCTGTGGGCTCCAGTAGGAACCGACCGCATGGCCTAACGACACCATTGCTTTATGGTGCTAGACAGCGGCTTATGCTCGCATACCAACAATGTTTGCTGTAGACGGTCATGTATTGCATTCCTACCCATGTATCAAAGCTGATCCCTCACTGCAATGGTGGTCATGAACTGCAATTGACACCGTTTGCCCCTGGAGCCACGGTTTGTCAAAACTGTTTGTTCAGTGTGAAGTTGGCTGACAAACTAGTAGGTGTGTGAAAGAATTCATCAAATTTTTAGTGCTCTAAATACTTTGGTGTTTTCCTTCGGTAGCTTACACACACTTGTGACCGTCCGGAGACGAAGGAAAACGAAAATAAACCCCCTGCAAGTGCATCGATCTAGCCTGCTTATCAGATTCCCGACGAGATTCAGAGGTGACATATGATTGTGGCTTTACTCAAGGGACTCATCGCTACTCAGTATGGAAAAAAGAAGTTCTCTATGCTCCTTACCTAACAGAAACGATACCAAATCCAGCATTAATTCGACCCACCAATGTTCTTGATTAGTTACTTTCTCCAACAGACGGATATGCAAACAATTCCAAGTTCTTTGTTTTGGAGAAAATAATTCTATTGGTTTACTTTTTCGCGTTTCCCTACCCCACAACCAGCACCCTCCAACTTCTTTTCGACGTTCAGCCGTTGGTCAAGTCAGTTATAAGACAGCTTGTGTGTTCTGGACGATTGCTCATAAGAGCAAACTAGGTGGTATACAATGGTCTGCACTTGTACGTCTTCTTTGGCTGGGAGGTGGTCTACTGGCTTTATTCTCTATTCAGCACGGAATAAAGTCAGGTAGGGTTGTTGGATATTGAAGAGTTTCAACAGCAACAGCGGCTTTTTCGTAACAAACTTCTGGTACAAGGGATACACTTGACCTCATACATAAATGCCACTTAATATCACTGTAGCCGTTTCTTCATTTTTTCAGTTAGGAAAACTATTCAATTGGCCGTGGATGCTCATATTTCCAATCCATTTTACAACTTACCCCGGGAGGACCTTAGATTGGTTTTTCGGGACAATATCCTATCCTTCAGGGCTTCAACCACACTTCAACATATTTCATTAGATATCCGTCCGAGGCTTCACGTGGTTCTGCAGATGATCAACACATCACATTCAAAACTATTCAATTCATGACCTACCAATCGGGCCCAGCCATTCGGTTAGGAGATGACAGGATCCAGGAACGAAATAAGCACTCGCCTAACATACATCAGCCAACGGAAAGATGGGACGCAACATGACTCCGAATAACCGAGCACATAAAAGCTCAACAAGAAGCATAGCCAGTTACAACTTGTCATTCAATGGACCGGCGGTAGTGTTCCAGGACGTGGTGGGTTTTCGCCTGGCAAGCCTTCTCCCTATAAAAAGCCACAAATGTCCGTTTAACAACACTGCGACGTGGCGGATGTGACTCGCCACCGAACAAAGTCACAGCCTATGACTTCACACTGGCAGGCCAACAGGCGTCACATTTCACCATTATTGAGACTTTCGTTACAATGGCACTTCTACATCTGCATATACTGTCGTTTCTGCTTGCTACGTCCCCTTTCTTTCTACGAATTCACCGTTGATCTTTTCGTTACGTATACACAAACTCAGTATATCATCATATCTCTCTCGATCTTGCTCTTCAATTATCTTCTAATCAATCATTCGGGCTTCTTTATCTATTATTGGCTGATTTATGATTGCAACATATGGCATACTGATTATGTCATTACAAACGGGTCCCGATCTCACGACAGCGCAATTATTATTTGGCATTGGCACCATTGTACAGTTCCAATCATGAAGGCTTGAACAATTTTCTACTGTCGCTGTTACAATTGCCACAAAACGTCTGTACAGTTGCACCTACCGGATCATGCCTCCATGAGTGTGTCACGTATAGTCGCGAAAAAAATATTTGTTTATTTATTTATTTACCTCGTCAAAGTGGGGCGCAAGAGTTTGCAATGCTTTCGCTTTAAATAAATAAATGGTATATTACTCGGCGATGCGAGGCGCAGTCCAACTATTTGACCCCGCTACAGTCAATTGGTGTTTTGACAGAGTAGTGTTTACGTACTTGCACCCCTAGTCCTAAACTACGGAAAACGCATTTTAAAAGAAGTAAATGTCTGAACCGACATAAGGAAGCAAATTTATATTTCGACGATAGACTGTTTCCACAAATAGAACTTGTGACAGTCAGATTTTTTCATTCACTCAGTTGGGTTTAATTTTCAATGAATTCGTTAGGATTAGTGGTCCCCGTATAGCGTATCGATGAGATACTCCCAAGGGTTATTTTCAATCAGACGATCTTCTTCGATTAAGGATGAACAATTAATAACGAACAATTATTTATACCGAGCAACTAGGTATTGCTTGACAGCTCCTGTAGGGTGACCGGAGTGGGGATTATAAATTAATGGTTTAAAATGACAAAAAAATGCCACATTCTGATTTATGGTGATTCACCGAGTTATCCACATGGACACATATGCTGGTCGGCTCACAGCTACGTAGCGGAGAGGGCTAGCGAGCATACTCTGCTTTAATGCGTCTTCTAATGGAAACGGACTATGTGATGTAATGTAAATCGGATAGAATGTAGTTCATTTGTTCTTTAAAAACCGTTAATGTAAGGGCAAAGATAAAGTGAGAAGGAAGAGCGTTCCACCTTCCGGATACTCGAAGGGAGAAATGGTTTTTTCAACAATTAAATTGACTGTTGTTTGGCCAGTTTGTGCTGGTTACCTCTCAGATTGGTTTGTGACTGACTTGTGGCAGGTCGTGACAGGTTTAATTGGGGTGCGCCAGTATTTGTTACACCGTGATAAGGTCTCCTCGCAAGCGCCGATATTCGCTGCTGTACAAGCCTAGGGCTTTCAGTCTGCGTTGGTAGGAGTGCTGAAACAATTCTCTAAAGATTTTCGTCACCCAACGTTGTGGAGTCTCGAGCGTAGTAGCATCGTGTTCGCGCCAAGGTCACCAGACGTTCAATATTCATGGAAACTTTGATGGCTTGAACTTCCCGAACACTCTTCGTAAGAGGCCAAGGTGCTGACTGGCTCTTTTCGATGTCTTTTAAGTCTGTTTCAAGCAGCCAAGGTCGTCTTGCACGATTACTCCGAGGCAGCTTTCCTGCGTAACATGTTGCGGCTGCTGATCTCCCAGTTTATATTCATAAATCATTGAATGTCGTATGCTCAGAACTGGGTATTCTGCAAAATCGATCCGGCTTTCGGATGCCCATTTATAAGCCCTCTCAAGATCTATTCGTGTAGCAGGAACGAAGCGGTAGGGACGCAGTCTTTATTGCCATCAAACATCATGTTCTCAGATTAAACCGCACGCACGTACGCACATACGCACGTACGACGCACGTACGCACACACGCACAGAGGATATTTTCAGCCAACCGCACACATGCATACCTCATTCGATTCAAGAGGTCCCTTGAACCAATTTGCCCTCTTAACTTCGCTTCCGCTCGTCCTATTCTGACGGCGCTTGATTCGTTCTAATGTCCTTGATCTGCATAATCAGGATTGTGACGCTCTCATCGGGGTTATTCCTGCAGGCTTGGCCAAAGGCAAATCTCCCGAAAAATCTGACACTTCACTACTACCTCCTCCGCTCTTCTCGGCCTGGGCCTGATATGGTTTGCCGCTCATGGAACATTTTCGGATTGTTACGTAGGTCTCGAGCTGTTTTATCGAATTTCGGCCCTGGTTTCCTTGTTATTTTTCAGGTCATTTGGTTTCCGCGGCTTATCCGTTCCGCCCGGGGTTCTTGCCTTCCGCGCCACTACATTTATGGAACAATGGAACAATGGTAGATTACGGGTAAAAGAAGCAGTTGCTTAACAAGTCCCGTCAGATGACCATAATATGAACCACAACATGGTGAACAGAAAACAGTGGTAAAATGAAAATCGTTTGGTGGACTCTCCACAATGTTCACAGAGAGGCATGCAGAAAAGAGCCAACCTCGATGGTACAGGTTAATTCTGGTTGTGCAACGTTCGTCACATTAAATCGTCAGTCGGGATACACAGGCCATGTCTGGTAATGTAGATGGATTAGGGCGACATCAAGGTCTTTGTTAAACACAGAAGTGGTGTCAGCTAGCTGGTTCCGGTTTACCCCGTTCCAGCAAATGGTTTGGCTACATTGTTCCAGGACGTGCGGCGTTTTCGCCTGGCTAGCGTTCTCCCTATAAAAAAGCCACAACTGTCTGCTTAACAACCCTACGATGTGGCGGTTGTGACTCGCCACCAACTAAAGGTATCCCTTGCTTATCCGGACAACCGCTTCAAGTTCACAAACATCAAGCTTCTTTTTAGCACTGGTGATAGGATCAAAAATGCAGGAAAGCATGTACAACTTCCATAAACACGGCTACACACGCCTTTCCCACATGGTTGGCGGCATCCGGTTTCGGATTTGCCTGTCACTGTGGCAAGCCACAGGACGCCTGCGCCTACAGAGGGACCATGGATGGCTTGCGCTGCACCACCCACAGCTCCAACCACATACCCCATATCCAGTGTAAACCCGAAGGAATAAGACCGGGAGGCATGCGGATGGGAACCACGTTTCATCAACGGAGCCGGCCCACACTCCTTCACAGGCAAACACAAGCACGCTGTATTTGGGGAATCAAGCGCACACAAGGCGGTGGCTGTACGGTAGTCCGCTCCACACTGAGTGCATGGAACCGCTCTTTGAGCCTAGCACGGCCACAAGGACCGTGCACCCCGTCCCCTCCAGCAACGACCAACTGTCTCCTGGAGCCAGTATGAACGATGTAGTGGGTAATAGACAGGTAGGCACCTTGTCAACATACACATCAAGCGCAACCATACCAGGGATATCAAACAACAGCCATTCACTTGAAACGACAAGCTGAAATAAAATAAATGCAATAATGCATACAGATACGGTGGCAGAACTCTTCGCTAACTTACCTTATGAAGTAAGTTGGTTAGCAACAAATCCGTGATAAGTAAGAAATGTCCACAAGTTACTTAAAATGCTACAAACGCAACTAAGTTACCGAAGATAAGCGCAATTATTGTAAGCAACATGGCCAGTTAATAGGACATTATTCAGGGAGGCAGAACAAACCAAATAAAGCGGAATGAAATTTAGCCAGCTTAAAAAGACCTAGTTTAAGTGTAAGTTGGTTTAGCCCAACTGCGGTGAAGAAGCATCACGAATGCAACATCAGCCTCAGCATGCCTACATGCCTACATACATACATTCATATGGCAACATAAGTGATAACACTATTGTTCCATTGTACATTATATCAGCATATTGTTGTACTCTTACCCTCAGCCTAGGCTGATAAACAATTAACAATGAATTTATACGGGTTAAGAAGCGTTGCTTTACAAGTCCCGTTGGATAGTTAGTAGGGATATCAACGTAACGATAATAATAATAATGATAACAAAACTGTTTGTACTTTAAAGATGAAAATTGAGACTTATCGTTCGCTCCACTGTAGTCCTGCGATCTGCTTACTCACTACACGCACAGTTAACATCAAATAATTCCATGGTAAACTTCAGGTATAGGATGGAGAAGTAGCACTAAGGGACAAGGTGTAAGTGGATGAGTGCTTCGTCCAACCGTCTTTTAAATACTGGTAGTGTCGGTGCGGTGACGACCGATTCTGGGACATCACTCCACGGGTGACAGACACGAATGGACAAGAAATTTCTACGACACTCCAGACGGCTATATTGTACAGCGCGTTGCAATGAGTGGTCCCTCAGGTTTGCATTGCTGCTGAGTTGCAGTAAAGGGCGGCACACATGATGTGGGTCATGCAGAATCATGTATGCCATAATCAGTTCTCCTCGTAGTCTGCCATAGCTTCCACTGGATACCCCCACTCGTTGTAGTTTCTCCTGGTATGAAAGATTGAGCATTCCAATTACGTTCTTACATGCCCGACGTTGTGGCTGCTCCAGTGCATTAAGGTCGTGTTTCAGCCATGGATGCCAGGCTTGAATTGCGTATTCGACATAGGGGCGAACATACACACTGGGCAATTTTCGAAATATGGAGCTGTTTATTTGTCCAAACGGCCGTCACATCCACCCGACGTGTTGGTTCCCATTCTTCGAGGCCTTTTCGGATGGCCTGGAGCAACCCAAGTCATCTTGAACCAGGACATTCAAGTCACGTTCGAGATTTGATCGTTGTAATATATTTGTTCCGAGTCGGTATGAGTAGCTGCTCTGATGTCGGATGGAAAGCTCCTTGCATTTACTGACGTAGAATTGCAGTACGTTTTGGGTTGCCCCTTGATACACCCTATCTAGGTCACTCTGAAGCACAAGCTGGTCGGCGTTCGTCTGGATCCTGCGCCAGATCTTGATATCGTCGGCAAACATTAGGAAGTTTGAAGCGATTCCCTGTGCAAGGTCATTAATAAACACCAAAAACAAACGTGGACCTAGAACTGAGCCTTGCGGCATACCACAGTCGACTTCGCATCAACGTGTTACTCCCGAACGATCGCCCTTGGAACAGCCACTGTCGTCATGATGCTTTGCCTCAATCCTACGCTGCATCGCTGCTTATCCATTTACCTTCTGGATCGATAGCACGCACGTCGCCTATCTACCCTAAAGAACGTGTGACTCATCTGGCCACGACACGCCTGAACCCTCTGACCTCAAACCAGCGACGATAGCCACGCAACGGTGCATCAGTATCTCTGTCCTCTTGCTACCCATTAAAACAGCACGCCTACTGTGAACATGTCTCGTATGAAGAGCAAATGCGAATCATGTGCTAAAGTGGTAAAAATGGTCTGGTGTGTACCATGTGTTTGAAATCCTATCACACTACCTGCCTTGGGAAGGGGTCGACAAAAACCAAATAGGCGTTTTGGTTCTGCCAAGTATGCAATTCTATCCCATTTGTTAACTGTCTATCTGGGCTACTGAAGAGGTGTGAACGACTAACAGAAGCGGTCGAGTAACTGGTGAGCGCCAGAGTTACACCATAGGCAGAAACGGACCTGCACTTGTGCGTGAAAACAACACCCCGAATTCCCTTGTCAGGCCGAAGAAGCGAGCCTGGCGTCCCAACCTAACCCCAACGACTCAGCCTCCAGCAGTATCAACTCCTTTCTCTCGCCCTCCCATAAGTAAAAACATTGCCGGCAGCGCGCCTGCCTCAACTTCTGTACTGTGTGCTGCACTTAGTAGTCTGTTCACTACACACGAGACCGTAAGCTACAGTCAACCAGCAATAGTGAACAACGCGGCAACGTACGCATCGGTTGCCACCAAGCAAACACCGGAAAGAGCACCGGTAACCTTAGTGCCCGGACTAGGGAACACTAAAGTGTTGCAGCACGGATGGCACCCATCAGTGCCGTTCACAAATTCACCAAAAACACCGGATACTAAGGCTCCAAATCCAAAACCAGTAGCCACCAGGCGCAACCATGGTGCCCTAAACCTTGTATGCACAAATGTCCCCGAATCCAAATCCAATACAATTAAGGGGAAGTTGACGGACGATCGAAATCAGTGGGTTTCCATCTGTACGTCGATCGGAGTCCATGCTAATCCCACGACATTAAAAAGTATCTCGCGCCACCCAAACGCGTTGCACTACGGCGAACCCCGGTTACTTCGAGTAACACTAAACTCGACGGACGAGACTGAGGCCGTTCTGCTGTCTGCGAATGGTCTGCGCAACGACTCAAGTGGAGTGCGCATACTACCCGAAATCCAGTGGAAAGAACGTTCAGAGGATCCCGCTAACAAAGTGAGGTACGGAAAAAGTCAAGATAAGAAAACAGTGATTGCTCACGGTGTTCCTGAACTTATGATTCCTCTTCCGACGATGGTCATATGCACGACCGTGAGCAATGTCACTACATCCGGGAGGCTCTTCCTCTCGAAAATGTCGTGGTCACCTCGTTGACAAGGATCTCCATATCATCAAACTATTAGAGGCGCGGTCCCAGGCTGTTAAAACTTGTGTTACAGCCAGAACTAACGGCACAAACCCTACTAAATAACTGGACTAAAATCCGTAGCAGATTGCCAACAGAAATTCGTCTGAAAGCAGCAGGAACACCAACACCTTCTAATGACAATTCAATAGAGGCACAACTCTTAATGAAAACGCCAACTGCAGGACCCGACTCTGGGACGGTTTCAAGAGTAGCCATACTATCCGAAAGGGCAAAGCAGAGCACGAACAAACACCGGGATCCGGGGCAGCTGATACCTGCTTATATATCAAATACTTATCGAGAGTATACAACCCATCCAAAAAGCTATTAGCTGCCGACCCTTTATTGGTCGGCGTAAACTCACTTGCTTCGTCTATCCAATCTAACACACTTTTGGTCTCCGAGAAGCTCTCATGCATGTATACAAATGCCCAAGGTCTACTCAGCAAATTAGCTGAATTAAAACTTCGACACGCGTCAGCAGCTTGGGACCTCGTCGTTGTCACCGTAACATCGTTGCGCTGCGAGATAACGGATGCTGAAATCGAGCTAACGGGCATGTCCGTTGTTCGGAAGGATCGAACCAGCAAAGGTGGTGGGGTAGCCCTCTACTTTCGTAACAACATGCAATGCGAACCCATAAACGATTCGGTAACCGACGTACCTGACGCCATTTGGTGTAATTTCCTGCTAAGAGGGAACGATCTTGGCCTATTGGTTGTTGTTTACCGCCCACCGTCGTCTACTCCTGAGATGGACTACAATTTGATGGCTGCGTTGAGGCAAGTGATAAACAGGAAGTACAGTCACATTCTAGTCACCGGTGACTTCAAATTACATGCTCTAGAATCCCAAGCCACACCAGGATAGCAATTCAAAGCAGATTTGCAAGATCTGGTTTCAGACTTCCCGCTTTATGGCCACGTCACTACGCCCATCAGGTTCAGGGGAGCTGCCAGGCCATCCATATTTGACCGATTATCCACCAATGAAGAACTGATGGTCGAGAGAGTGATAACCGATACTCCTCTTAGCCGCAGTGATCATGCGACGCTAGTGTTTCATTACATGTGCTCCGCGGATTATCCTAAAGAGCATGCCGAGAAATATCATGTCATAACCAAGTATGAAGACCTGTCCGACCTAATTGATGCAACCAGCTGGTCGTTCTTGGCTGAATTAACCCCTGAGGTGGACTGCGGCGAATTCGTCAACATATTTACCAAGCTCGTGGCAAGGACATCTGAAACCATACCCTGCCGGCCTAAAAGGATGAAGTCTTTCGTAAGGAGCAGAACACGTAAATTCATGGCATGAAGGGACTTGGCATGGCACACCTATATAGCCTACCCGAATGATCATACCTGGGATGTCTACATACTACACAAGAATCACTGTGTCAAACTCGTCCAGGAGGATAAACTTAAGAACCAACAAGGTCTAGCGGAAAAGTTTTGCTCCAATCCCAAACTGCTATACAGACACGTAAACAAGTTGCGCCGTGTTAAACGCGGTATTCCTACGCTGCACACAGCATGCGGGTTAGCCCAAACCGCACATGAGGCGGCCAAAGTTCTTGGATAACAAGTTGGCCGTATCTTCCAAAGCGTACAATCATCATACATCCTGCCTAAGCAGATAACGCCGCCATAAGAGCTTGATCACATCTCGTTCACCTCCGCAGCTGTACCGAAGTGGCTGATGTCTCTAAGCGAGTTCAGCTCCCCGGGTGCGGACGGCATTCGACCGAAGGCGTTGAAAGTTGCTGCCATGAGTTTGGCAGGACCACTAGCAATTTTCTTTCAACGATGTCTGAACGAGATGCACGTCCCCACGACGTGGAAGCACGGAAGCATCACGCAAATCTACAAAAGTGGCAGTCGTGATGAACCGGCAAATTATCGCCCGATAACACTACTTCTTGTGATCTCTAAGGTTATGGAGTCCATTGTAGCTGAGGTTTTGATGGAGTACTGGGAGAAAAACAAAATTCTCGTTCCGCAGCAGCAGCACAGATTTCGCCAAAATCGGTCCTGTACCAATAATCTGTAGATTGATCTTGCAAACTGGACGAAATCTGTGGACGCTGGTTTAGGTGTCGACGCGGTCTACTTAGATTTCTCAAAGGCATTCGACCGTATAGATCATCGCATTCTCCTCCACAAATTCCAGACATATGGAAGCGACGATGCTGTTCTGGGCTGGATAGCAGATTTCCTCGTGCAACGTCACCTGAATGTGAGGGTTAGAAGCAACCTGTCTGAATCCATCGAAGTTCAGTGCGGCGTACCTCAAGGTTTGGTACTTGGACCCCGACTGTTCCTGGTTTTCATAAATGATCTCGCGAGTGTGCTATCTTCTAACTGTTTGCTATTTGCTGATGACCTAAAGGTATGGCGTACTACAGCTGCAGTGGAGGATCACAAAGTGTTACAGGAGGACCTGGGCAAAGCGTACACATGGTCCAGCGAGAACATGCTGCATTTCAACGTCACCAAGTGCAAAGTTCTCAGCATATGGCACAAGAGTATGCACAATTACCGCCTAGGACAGCAAATTCTACAGCGTGCATCTCACGAGTGCGATATCGGCGTGGTAATTCAAGATGACCTCGGTTGTTTGAGGCAGACTGAAAAGGCAGCCAAGAAAGCAAACCAGTACCTCGGCATTCTTCGCAGAGCTTTCGGGAAGTTTGACCCTTCAGTCTTTCCAAAATGCTTAGTGCTTACATGAGGCCGCACGCGGAATACGCTATCCAAGCGTAGCAACACTGGCTCAAGCACCATCTCACCGCACTCGATACTGCACAACGTAGGGCAACGAGAGCGTCAGAGGTTTGACCAGCCTCCCTTACCCACTCAAGATGAAGACCCTCAAAATATACAATGGACGTTCTCGGGGTCTAAGGGGCGATCTCATAATGGTGTACCAGATCCTGAGAAACCCCAACCATCCATGCCATTCCCTTCTAATACTCAGTCAAAACACCTCGCTAAGAGGTCACCAGTTTAAGTTAGTCACGCAGTACAGCCGTCTGGAATGTCGGTGAAACTATTTCTCCCTTCGAGTGGCACAGCCTTGGAACGTCCTCCCGGAACATGTAATTAATGCACCCACCCTATCCCTTTTCAAAAACGCCTTGACGATAATCTGGCACATTTACTCTATGTGCTATAGCTCATGACCACCAGATGCTGACACTAATGCACAACAGACAGTGGATAGTGCCATAACCCTAATCGAGAATGAGTCACTCCATTCCCTTTGCACGAAATTTGATAAACGTTACTACTATAAAAACAGGATTTCTGTATCCCGTCGACCCAAGATGGTTGCACACGAGTAAGTGTTGTCTTTGCTATCTTTTTTATTTTTTCTCACCTATTATCTGATCAATAACCACTCCCCTTATGGCTTTGTGTACGTACATTCTCATTTCAAACTCCCTTTATACGGCAGTGCAGTTAAATCTGTAATGGCCCGAACTGACGACTTCATTATCCCTTGATCTAGCTTTTGTTTCACGCTAAACACCCTGCGGGACATGTCAAGCATCTGCTTTCTTACCCGTTATAAATCATTGTTCATTATTCATTGTTCATTTTTATGTGGTCCGATAAAGTGCTCCGAACTCTGACCACTAATCGCCGTTGAAGTAGAAATTTGGCAATGTGGATTAAAAGAGGGTCGTCGATCCCCTAATGCGGTAGCTTGGAGTGTAGTATCTGATGGTCTAGACGATCGAAAGCCTTAGAAAAATCCAGGTAGCTCTCATCAACGCCTTCTCCAGCGTCAGCTGCCTCAGACCAACTACTTCGTGCGATTAGTAAATTCGTTGGACATGACCACTGTCGACGGAAATCGTTCTGCTCTGGCGTGATGATATTACCTTTTTCCAAATAACACGCCAGTGCATCGACAACCATGGATTCCATGACCTTGGGGAGTATAGGAAGAAGGGATACTGGGCGGTAGTTGGAGGGATCAGTTCTGCCTCCACCTTTATGTATCGGGGTTATTATTCCAAGCTTCCACATAGCGGGAACTTGCTTCTGGTCTAAGCAGCACTGCAAAAACTGAGCTAGAGGTCCTGCTAGTTGGCTTTCTGTTACTTCCAGTGCCTCTGGACGAATGGTGTCGACACCAGATGAACCGTGTTTGTGTAGAGACGTCAGCTTTTACAATACAGCCTCCGCGGAAAAACGGATGTGGGTTAGTCATGGCGAGGGGACGACAAAGATTGGTAGACCGCTAGTTAACAAGACCCTTTGAAACGTGGAGGCATTTTGAATCCACAGCGCGTTTGCTGCTGCACTGTGAAGCCCCGAGCGCTCGAGGTCTTTCTTTTGCCAGGGCTACCAGACCTGGATTGTGTATTCCACATGAGGCCGCACGTATGTGTTAGGCAACGGTGAACAGCCAGACGGATCAAATCGCTCAAATGCCCTCCGCAGCATGCCAACTTTTGGTTTCCAGTATTTGTCGCCTTCTCAGATTGCTCTGAGCATCCCAGTTCAGCCAGGATTAATACCCCAAGGTCGCCCTCCTGGTTGACAGCATGAAGAACATGGTCTCCAAGCTTGTGTCTGACGTTCGGCTGGTGACGAATGTGAACCAACTTACATTCAATCGGATTGGACTGGAACCGACTGTGGAGTGACCAGTCATGCGCTCTGTCCAGATCTCCCTGAAATACATAAAGGTCTCCTTGCTCAGCGTTCGTCCGTCACATCTTAACCTCATCAAAGGACAACAAGAAGTCCGAAACAATCAAACGCGTAACCACGTTAATGAACACGGGAAACAGACGCGGCCCCAGAACCGATCCTTGTGGAACTCCACATTCAACATGAAATGAATTGGACAGCGCACTTCGAATCTTACTCTGCAGTTGCCGGTGCTGCAGGAAATTCCTGATCCACCCAAAGATAGGATCCCCAACTCCATGGCTTTCGAGCATGTTTAGCAGAATGCGGTGGTCTAGTAGGTCGAAAACTTTGGAGAAGTCGAGGTAAATGACGTCCATCTTTCTATGTTTATTGGCTGCTTCCGTCCAACTACTGCGTGCAACCAGTAGGTTGGTTGTGTATGAACGGTGTCGGCGGAAACCATGCTGCTCAGCTGCTATCATGTTGTGACGTTCTAGATGGTCTATTAAAGTCTCCGCGATGATTGCTTCCACCACCATTGAGAGTACAGGGAGGAGGACGACTGGGCGGTGGTTCGCGGGTTCCGCGCGCTTGCCACTTGTGAAAATTGACGTGATTATGGCACGTTCCTACATGGTAGGCATGTTTGGAAGAAATGCGATAATGGCCAGGCTAGCGTTGTTGCTGCTGCATTCAGCACCCCCGGATGAATGCCATCGATTACAAGAGAACTGTATGTGCGCAGTGAGAGTAGTTTCTTTAACACAGATGTGGCAGTAATAGCGATGTAATTAAGAGCTGAAATCGGGGCTATGGGACAAGACATATAACAATGGCGGACGTCTCGTTGGAAGGCCGGGGCGTACTGCATCCGTAAAGCGCTGGTTGCTTCTTCAGAGTTCTGTGCCACTCCGATTCTGTTGTTGAGTGGGTGATGTCCTGCTTTAGCTTTCGTATGGTGTTAACATGCTTATATGGGATCCTTTTTGTTTTCGACAAATTTACGGGCCAAAAATTGGTGAGCAACGTTTTCCTTCCGGCCAAGCATATTACAAATGTTACGCTGAGTCACGTAGTTGCTCCAGATTTTGGGACCATGACGGGCTCTGTAAGTGTGCCAAGCTGCATTCCTCAGTGACATATATTTGCGAGTTCTACTTCTGATGAATGATGATAGATTCGTGAAATGAACCCCCTTAGTTTCTGAAGAAGTTGCGATTAGATTGCACAAGCGTCCTGCAAACTGTATCCAAGCGCTATCATTTGAGCAAATGTTCAAGCATTCCCTCTCGGTCATTGTAGTCAGATCGTCAAGTTGTTGTGACGTGTGATAGTACGTGTTAGTTCTTGATGTAAAGTCACGAATTCGCTTTTAGGCACCCAGGAAAGGTGAATTCTCAGCTGCAACACATGCGCCATCGAAACGATATAATACATGCAAAAACAGTAAAACAACGGCATCTAAAACAATGTTTCATGTGTGGTACAGGATCACTAACATAATTTACTGTTTAGTTCATGAATGATACTATTCGGATCAAGCAGAAATCTAGCTAGAAAAGGTATGACAGATGAGCCCTAAGCCCGCATGCAGACATATATGGCTCTGTAGTTTGGTCGCGTTGAGGAACTAGGTTTTCAGTTGGATAAAACGATATGTAAAAGATGGCTGACATCAGTGCATATTTTCGAAGCAAGGTGTGGGCATGAATTAACATAAACAAATACAATGTGTTAAACTAAGATTGGTTTAGAAATACCAGTACATAACGAGATGTGTTTCAGCGACCTATGCGGTAGTTTGTAATGCTTACTCAATAGGCCCGGCAAGATCACAGGAGAACAGTAGGTCCAGTGTGGGGTAGAACACATGTAATGACGCATCGCAGGATCAACTGGTGGGAAACTGAAGACGAACGAAGACCTGAAACATAAAAGGACAGTCGCCTGACTTTGGTGAATACTTCATTCACGTGAATTTACCGCGATAAATCGTGGCTCGGTGTGATTCCCAGCTACTTCACGGACGTCGAGAAGCTCAGGCTTTCACCACTGAGGTGAAGTTGGGGACAGTCAGCGAGGAGTGTCTGGTAACGATTTGCGTTATGCAGCGAAAACTGCACATCATTGCACTTGGAAGCATTCAACGTTAAGCCGCGGGAGTTTGCCCAATACACGATTGCATCCAAACAACATTGTATCATGGTCGAAGAAGCAGAGGTTAGATGATTCGCGTCGCTTAGTATGTCATCGGCATATTTAGCAGTATGGCTTCTTCAGCGATAGGGATGGAACCAACGTAGGTAGAGAATAATAATAATAATGGGGATAAAAAGCGCCTTGAAGTACACCGGAAGTAGTGGGAAAAGGCAAGGAGCTCCTGCCATTTCACCTGGTTATCTGAGTTCATTTGGCAACCTAATCCTGTTGTAAGAAGGCTATGGATAGTTGGATACTAGAAGCCTGGAGATTTTGCAACAAGATTTCACGGTTAACACAACCAAAGGAGTTGGTGTAGTCAAGGAAGCATACACGTATGGCTTTATTCCTACAGTCTAGCGGCGATAGTATTAAGTACACTAGACAAGCCACTGCACCTTGGATCAACTTCTAGCTTCGGTATGCAAATTGATATGTGTCATTCAGACAGAATTGGATAAGCAGTTGTTCAAGCATGAATTTCTCGAAGACCTTTAAAGCCGCCGAATTACACACAGTAGGTTGATATTTACCTGTTGCTTTCTTCGGTATTGGAGTTATGCTAGCAATCCTCCAACAGTCTGCGATCATGCCTTGGTTTAGGCACACAGCGTACAACTCACCTAGCGGTTGGGTTGCTGAAGCACTACACTCCTTAATCACGAAGCGAGACAACCGGTTAGGTCCGCTTGATTTGCTTTAGTTGGGTAAGCTTCCTGTGAAGTGCTGCAACATCAACAACTGGCGATGAGTCTGTAGACCACTGAATCTGTGCAGAGAACAAGTTGAGGAGTGAGTCACTGCTAGAGAAACAGAAGTTGCGATTTAATTCTTCTGCATATGTGTCAGAGTTCGTACTATGACCAACGGCTTCACTAAATTGTTTCAGCACCTGTCAAATCTCACGGCAAATATTGTTCCCCAGAACGCAGTTGTTGTGGAGTTCTCCGAGCTTGGTTGCAAACGTTTGCAACCAAGTTACCAAGCTCGGAGAACTCCACAACAATGAGCAAGCCTCCCGAGCTACCAATATTCCAAATAGTCGGCCGGTGGCCGAGTGGTCTGCACGTTTGCTTTGCAACCATAAGGTCACCGGTTCGACTCCGCGTAGGGGTGGGCTTCCTCGCGGTATACTCAGCCCGCGCGCGACTGGTGGTGGTCGCGCGGCAGCGAAGCGCCGTTACGGCGTATAAGCTGACACATTTCATTTTCATTTCATTTCAATATTCCAAATCATTTAGTTCCCCAGAACTGTTTGGACGTAGGCATGATTGAGGTGGTGAATTTCTTCCCTGATGCGTAGAGAACGAAACATTACTGTGGCACGATTTCTAACTTTGTAAGCCGTCACCTTAAGTCGAGACAGCTGCTTGAGGAGTGGTGAGGAGAACCGGTCAGCACGAATAAGTTTCCAGGGGACAGTAGAGATCAAAACAGAAGTTCATGTAACTTGTCATCCAGTCATACCATGTTATGTCTGCATCAAAAAACCAACTAAAATCTGTAGAGGCAACCATTTCTTTCAGTTATGCTATGTTTAGGGGGTCGTTTTGTCTCCGTTTAAGTTTAGGTTCCTTGCAGCTAGTGACTTCCTTGTGGTTCATCATACTGTAGACGACAGGAGATAGCTTGACTATTGAATGATCAGAGCTTCCAAGTGGTGCCCGAGTATTGACTGAAAATATTTTCAGGTAATTAACGAACACTAAGTCCAGGGTTGCTTCTAACTTGGTGGGAAATTTCCCGACCTTCCGTAGTCCAAGTGTTGTGAAGAATTTGGTGTCAAACCTATTGAAGTCACCAGCAAATATGCATAAGGAATGGTCGATTTGTACAATGACAGCAGCCGTGAAGTCATCGTAAAATTTCTCTGCTTCTGAGTTGGACAAGTGGGGGTATAGAAATGCTGTTTTGCACGCTTGAGCTTTATTCACTCAGATACTTTGGCCTGTACTGTAGAACTAGGCAGTCAATACGTTGCGACGAATAGCCGCACGTGTTCTTCAATGATGAGCAGCAGGAAGCGTTATTAATGATGTTAACACCAACACCCCGGTTGCGGAATGTGCATGGGCGATCAGCACGTGGAGAATAAAGCCATCAACTGCTACCATAGCGTCATTAACATATTTGTGAGGTCAGGTTTCCTGTGGCATAATTATTCCTAGCTGCGCGTATTCGCGGCAGCAGATGTTGGTTTTAAGGTCACCAGTTTCCAAGAAGTAAACGGTGGTTGCTGTTGAGAAATACAGGTGAGCTCATACTCGACAAATTTGTCTTCCACAGAGCAACCCTTCATCCGGCACAATGCTTCTTTGCAAATGTATTACGTTTTTTTATAGGTTTTGCTCACTTTGATTCGAATAAATCCAAATTTGTCTGTCACTTGCGCGGCAACGCATAACGATTTCAAAATTTCACGAGTGTAATTAATCATAACACTAATCGTAGATAGAGCAGTAGGAGAGAAGACAATAAGTTTATAAATGTTGCCGTTGAAGGCTCGAGTGTTGGTACTTACTTGAAAGAGGAACGTAGAGCGTGGCCAAATTTGAAGGTCTCGGCACTTTTGATGTTTCCTCCGGATATTCAGCGTAACACACATAGTTATACAGTATGGTGACATCTTCACTTAGCATGAGTGAGGTGTCTATAAATGGCCTGTTGACTATGAGTTCCTCGTCTGTAAGTACGAGGTCTGGTACCGATTGTTTATTTTCAGCTCTGTACCTGGTAGGGGAGGCGCTGTAATTGTACGCTGGAATACTTGTGATAACGTCTTGCAGTTCGGCCTTGAATATTCGGCGGAGGCGTCCAGATCGTGCACGTTGAAATCATCGGAGATAAGAAGGTGGCTGTAAGTATGGAGTAATCTTTTCGTTAGTGCTGATATTAGGCGGGAAACGATCTCTGGAATGGACGATGGGGAGCCACAAACGACCGCCACGAAGCAGATGTCGCTGTGTCTGAAACGCAATCGGTGACTCGCGTCTCCGGATTATCCGAGGCTTTCGCACTATAGCTCGTTACGACAGTATAGGGTAACAGCACCACCTGTACGGGGAGGATAGTGTTGGAAGATTGACATTCCGTGAATCGCAAAGCCGCATCTTCGTCCACCGTCTAGATGTCGTCCCAGATCTTGACATCGTCTGCGAATAATAGCAATTCAGCTCAAGCTGTCCAGCAAGATCGTTGATAAATACCAGGACAAAACTTAGCCGGAGTACCGGTCCTTATGGCACACCACACTAAACTTCAACTGGGTTGGAGATGGGTCTGGACGCTCACATTCAGCTGACGTTGAAGGAGGAAGTAGCTTATCCAACCTAGTACGGGGTCAACGACTGCATAGCCTCAAAGATTTTGAAGAAGTATGCCGCGGTCCAGGCGATCGGATGCTTTAGCGAACTTCAAGGATACGATGTAGACTCTTTGTCTGGCGCCGAATGACTGCATCCAGCTTGCTCAGACTAGGAACAAGCTCTTGGTGCATGACCGATTTCGGTGGAATCCGTGCTGCTGTGGCACTTTGATGCGGTTACTCTCAAGGTATCATATGAACGCCTGCTCGATTATACCTTCCATAACTGGATGACACTGGGAAGAGAATGATTGGACAGTAGTTAGAGGACTCTGCAGGGTTTCCATTCTTGCAGCAAGGAGTGACTTCCATGTTTACACATTGGTGGAGCCCGCAATTTCTCGTGGCTTTTTTGAGAGAACCGAGTGACTGGTTCGGCAAGGTTCATGGCGGCTTTTCTAATGCCTTCGGCATGATGTTGTGCACACGAGGATGTATGTGCACAGACAAGGAGAGTAGTCTTCATGACATTTGCACTGCTGAAGAATACGTGGCTTAATCCTGAGGCGGAGTGAGCTGTGTCAAGAACGGGTGCGGTGACGATTCACTTTGGAAAATGAAGATAAAATGTTGCCGAACTGTGTTCACTCTTTCTTATGTAGTGAGCACCAGGCTACAGATTGCACGCAGAACTGGGATTCCGCGTTGCATTCACCGGAGCTTGTTTATGTGCATGCAGAACATGTTCGGATTAGCGCCGAATTTCGTCGCTGTCTTGTTGCTTTTGAGTTGGTTTTCGTTGACCAATTTGACACAATGATCTCGCTGAGTTCTACAGTTATCCCAGGCCGGCGCAACCGGACAGGCATTATAAGCGCGCCAGGCCGAATCTCTTAGAACCATGCATTTTTATGTCGGGCTCCTCAGGAAGGACTTCATTTGCTTCGGGCGAAAGACTTAGTTTCAGACGCATTTGCCACTTTCCTGGTGAACAGGGCGATAAATTCCTTCCAGGTGATGTCGGGAGGCTGTGCAGCTAGGGAAAACCAGTTGGTTTCTTGAACGAGGTCAGAAAGTGTACCGTAATGACTGATGAGGTGAACTTCTTCGCTAGTTTCACAGATTTATTCTGTGTAGCAGATGGAGCGGAAGAGCAGTGTCACGTGATCGCTACGGCCAAGAGGTGCAAGTTTGTTTACGACATCGATCATTATTTCGCGTTGGTGAACATATACGCTAAAACAGATGCGCCGCTAATACCCTGGCTATTCAGAATGCATCTGAGGTTAAGCATTTTCTTGGTCTATGCTCGCACAACTTACGCTATTTGCCCGATTTTGCTACCCTAGCGGAGCCCTTGAGAATGCTGACTAAGGCAAATGCCACCTTCGACCGGGGCTCTTAACAGCAGTCTGTCTTTGAAGAAACTAAAAGATGCCTCGTCGCTACAACAATGCTAGCCATTTTCGATGAAAATTGCCCTACCTTCGTCTCGACGGATGCGTCCAATACCGATTTAGGGGCGGTCCTGTTGCAGATGCAGAACGGAAAGGAAATAGTGATTGCATGTGGCTCTAGAAAAGTGTCCCCTACAATGGTTTCATACTCTGCCGCTGGAAGGGAGACCCTCGCCTGTGTCTGGACCTTTGAAAACTGGCACCTATTACTGTTTGGTTGGAGGTTTTCATTGTGTACAGATCACGCTGCTCTAACTACCCTCCTCAATCGAGGAACCAATGGTCATAAGCCACTGCGGATTAACCGCTGGTAGACGCGTTTACTGATCTATGCTTTTCAATTCACATTCCGCCCTAGCTCCGAAAACCACATGGAAGATAGCTTTTCACCTCTTCCATTGGACGATCCCGATAAGAATGTGGATGAGGTAGCAAAAGTCATGGTTTCCACTTTATATGCAAGAACTTCAAGAAGCTAACCAAAGTGACCCAAATGTACAAGCCGTTTTCCGCTACCTTACTCAAGGCTGCCCTCGCTACACGAAGCTCAGTGGTGAACTACGGGCGTTTTATATTTTACGACATTAGTGGCCTTATGCGAATATCGAGATTCGTGGCCCCGCAGAGACTAACGTCAAAATTATCCAATATGCACACGATGGACATACGAGTATCGTACGAACGGTGCACTGACTTTTGGTCGTCGAAAATGACTAAAATGACGGGAGCGTGTGTCCGGTCTTGCGATGCTCGTCAAAACGCCGACAGGAGTTCTAAGCCGATCGATGCACCCATCCAACCTATCGCTTATCCAATGACACCTTGGTCGAAGGTGACGACTGGCATCATGGGACCATACCATTCTTCAGCGCATCACCAGAGAAACTGTTTAGTGGCCACGTGCTTTACAGTAGGTGGCCTGAGATTCACCTTTGTGGTGATGTGAACACTTCAACCGTTAGAAGGTGGCTGTAGCATCTGTTTGCTAGATTTGGGCTTCCCGTAGAAATTGTGACGGACAACGCACCGCAATACACAAACTACGAGTTCCCAAGTTTCCTACAACTTCACGATGTGAAACACGTACGAACTGTCCCCTACTATCCAGCTGCCAACGGAACGATTGAGCGGACAAATCGCTCTCTAAAGGAAAGTATACAGACAGCACGTTTGTCTGGCATGCATTGGGAAGATGCCGTAGTCGAGACTCTCTTTACCCACAGAACGTCGTACCACTGAGCGACCGATAGCACGCCAGGGGAACTAATGTTCGGTAGGAAGCTACGCAAGAAGTTAAACGTAGCTACTTCGGTTACGGAAAACAGCGCTCCCTACCAAGTTATCGTCATTGAAGCCGAATGAACGAATCGTGTGTCTAATGGAAACCGTCTCTGTGCGATGTCTGTCCGCTGTATTTGAGTGTACTGGCGCGTTAATTCGTTACCCGATTGGAAGTTGGTCTGTCAAGTTCGGAAGCCAAATCAGCCGGTTCGGAAGCTGTACTTCAGATTTAAATGCAACCATTCCTCCAGCAAGCCCAATTTAATTTGCGTGCCAGAAAGGCCCGAATTAGGGCCCGACACTAAGTAAAGTGAACGATGTTGAACCAGTCCAGGCTGACACTCAGTCAACTTGTCCACCGCTGGCCGAGCTAAACCACGGTCAAATATTGCAACCGAAATAATGACAAAACTGCACACGTCGCTAATGGAGACACTGTCCTGTGTGTGATGTAGACAATTGTCGCTACTCGTGTAAATTCAACAATATATTCACAGTGAACCCAAGGATCAAGGGTGCGAGCGAGGGAATGCACCACATAGTGAATGTGAACTGCAGTATTATTATTTACGTATCTGTATTTACGTATTTACGTATCTGTGCGTCGAAGATATCTTCAGAGTAAGTAGTTTATAGCGTTCCGATGTTCGCACGGCTGTAGTTTGAAAACCCCAATTGTGGGAAATTTGCGGTTTCGCAAGCTACATTTCTTGAGCTCAGATAGGTGGCAGTAATGACTTTAAAATTTCGCTTGTCTGTTTCTGATGTTCTGTCAGTACCACGTTTAACAACGTAGAATCATTTGGACAAGCGCTATAAAAGTTAAAATAACGGATTCTTGCGAACCCAAGTCGTGTTGAGAGATATATGTGCCATACATAATCCGGCTACTTGGCAGTATTTCGCAATTGCATGACAGGCAATGACATTTGTCACAAATGGCACCAGGATTCAACCGATGATCAGTTATCGTGACACTTGATCATCCTGTCCACGGTATTGGCTCAGTGTAACACTTAGTCAATTTTTTGACGGACACTGGGTGAGCACCGAGAAGACATCCAGGATGACAAAGCAGGCTAGGAAAATAGATTCGAACGGGTGACCTTATGATTGCAAGCCAGGCTTGCAGACCACTCGGTCACTAGGCTTCCCGGTCTCTTTTCAGGTTAGCAAGCAGTTTCGCCCTGAAATTTTTCCGAATCTCTTTGTGTTCGCTATCAGCCGGAACACGTTGGCAAGCATCTATAAATTCCCGAGACTGCGTAGTGACCCAATGTCCAGGTTGGTGATTTGATTTGCCATATTAAGACATACTCGCTGCTAACAAAATCTGCCGGATTTTCGACCAGTGATGTTCAACTGTGTTCGATGACCGCTTATTCAGCTCAGATGCCAGCGTCTTCAAGTAGTGCACGAAAAGTGTGCCTGTAAATTTTGAACACATTTTAACAATTCAAATAGCTGCATTCAAGACAGCACTCTAAAGTTAAATCTGTGATTGTTGTTATATGAAACGTAATATTGAATGGCAATTTCAACTGAGAGCTTTACAACTACGAGAGCGGCAGCAAGTGTACGTCCGCCACGGACAGCAAAAGTAGTTACTACGCCACTGTATCCACGCCAACTACAACCCGCTTTGTTTACGCACGCTATTGGGTCAAACGAGGGATCATCCGAACAATCAAGACAGTATCCAAGCTGTACTAGACAGCTATTCGGACCCTCCTGGCACGCAAATTAAATTGGGCCTGCTGTAGGAATGGTTGCTTTTAAATCTAAAGTACAGCTTTCGAACCGGCTGGTTTGGGTTCCGAACTTGACAGGCCAACTTTCAATCGGGTAACGAATTAACGCACCAGTGCAGCGGACAAACATCGCACAGAGACGGTTTCTAGTAAACACGCGATTCATTCGTTCAGCTTCAATGACGACATCTTGTCTGGAAATGGACGTGTTTGCGAACTCGGATCTATCAATTCCTCTCACTCCTGAATAAGCCTGACATAACGTGCGCAGTAATTTCTTATTCACTACTATTCAACTATCCGTGCTGATATCCCATACTGTGATATGTCTGACGGTTGCTTCACCCGGCAAGCTCACTTGATCCTACAAAGCGCTTTCCAAACATCCTAATTTTCCGAACAAAGAAACTGTAACTACATTCTCTCAGGCTGATCACGAAAGAGTACGACGCAGCGAATACCAGCACGAAAAGGACCATAAGTTGAACATATCACTCGGGCATGGCTCACTGGAAGCCAGTCCCGTGTCACCCCCTTGCGCTAGACATTAGTTATCGCTTCAACCTCCGAATGAACACAAACCTACGTATGTGCAGACATATTTTGATAACACTGTGAATACTCACACGTCCCTACGCGCTGCCAGTGACGTGCTATACAACCAGATACTTAAAAAATAGGCCAGCATTGTGATCAAAACATGTAGTGTTTTTCTAGACTATTAGGAAAATGTACACGCATATGTTGAATAGCAGTACGACATTCCACAACGCTGTTATCCTTGGTGGCTTCTCTGACAATGCGTTCAAGGAACTGCAGCCTCTATTCTATCTGCGTCATGAGTTTCTGGGGATCCCCCGCCCAGAAGTTCCCCGTAGTGCACTCTCACCTCATTCTTCACTCTGGCCTTCACCACCTGCCAAACATTCTCGATCGGATTGAGGAACGGAGAGTATGGGCTCAATCTCCGTATGGTTACTCCATGGTATCCATCTACTGACGACAGTTCTTCCAGTCCTTTGTGACATGGTGTATTATCACATACCACGACAACCTGCCGGAGCTCCATCTCCTGTTTCAGGTTATCTAAATAGCTTCGCAGCCATTCGAGAGATAGGGGACCTGGGAATGAGCCCCTGCGGTTGGTCATCGACACTTTCTCTTCCATCGTGAGTGCACCGATTAAATGCAAATTGTGGCCTCTGTTGTTGGTAAGTTTGCAACATGCCGTCACTCCTCTGGGCGCCCGACCACGAGTACGTTTGCAATAAACCTTGAAGTTCGCTTCGTCAATCCAAATGAAGAACTTACGATCGCTCTCAAGTTGCAGAAACTGCTAAACGAATTCCCTGCGTATCTCTTTGGTTCGTTCATTGTTCATTCCCTCGGGAACCTGATACATGTTCTTCATAGTTATCAATCGACCATCCAGGTGCCGTGCTATTGTTGACTTCGAAATGTCCTTGTCCATTTCTGCTCGTACTCGTACTCCCGTTTCCCGTGGCGTAAGAGTTGAGTCCCTTGCGATCCAATCCAGGATGTCATCGATCTCTTCCTCCCACAGAATCCGCTTACGACCGCGTGCCTGCGTAGTGCTCGACTCCTGGTCAAGAGAAGGACGAATCCAGGAGTAAGCTGTTTGATATTTGACGTTGTTCACAGTTGCCACCAGCTGCCAGTCATCACGGTTGACGAAGGCGCCCAAAACTCGGTCACGAATGTTTGGTAAGATACTCTGTCGAACGCGAGAACGCATGCCGACGACGTTAGTAGAGGAGACATTTTCGGTCGTGCGCTTATGTTCCAGCTGTCTATTGCTCTCAGACCAATTGTGATCCACCGCTTCGGATGTGAGGGGGGGCGTATACAAGCCCGTTGCACCGCCGAAGTACATGCCTCTAAGTTTCATTCACAAGTCTCACCCAGTCAACGGGCAGCGCGCTCATCTCCCCAGACTAAAGGGGCGGACCTTGGCATCCGGGCAATGAGAACACACTTAAGGTCAGAGGATTGGCCCTGAGCGGCTGACGAATCGTGCAAGGTTTTGCAACAATTTGAACTTTGCAAAATTTTGGACCTTTTATGCAACTTTGCGGGAAATGTTACAGAGTGTTGCAGACGTTCTCATTCCTTACGAAAAGCAATCCATACCGTTGTGTCCCGGAGCGTTAGTTCGGCTAAAGGAAAGGCAGACATGTAAAGGGCAGCCAGCATTATCGCGCCCCATCAGAATTACTCGGACATGAAGGCCAGGAACGTATGAGCTTACGGACGGCCGCGGAGTGAATGCCAGGCAGGTTTACTCAGCAATTCAACCGGACGCAGTCAATGTCCAGAAAGGGCCTAGCAGCATAATTGTCACTCATGCTGATGGGCTCAGTTAGGGTAGCGTCTACCGCTACCGTCTACCCAGTCGTGTGTGCCGAGCCAAGCACCGCAGCCTGCAGATGATTGGATGAGCGTCATCGATGAATCAATAGCAAGGTCATTACGCCTGTACCTAAGCTGACTCACTTGGGTGAATAGTGTCCAGAACGTTTCCGCCCCTTGTTCTGCTTTCGTTAGTGGGTTCGACCCGTAGTGATTTAAGACCCTGCGTGCGCAAGGGCCTAGTGTGCGTATTGGGATACAGCACAGAGTACTTTAAATTTAACATTTAAATGAAATAGGTTCGATAGATTCTGCTTCCGGCTGACTGCACAGCACAGGTGGACACTTGCTCACAAACCACCTAGTTGAACGTTTCTTTAAATTTGCAACCTGGATTTCCCTGTATCGGATCAAACGCAATGGGTACTCTTCATTTAATATGAGCTCAGTCGGCACCTCCGAAGTGACAGCTTTAAAGTATTATTGGAGGAACTTGCGTAACTTCTCCAAGTCTTCTTCACCAGCGGTATTAATCGGACAAGATCGGTAGGAACAATCGGGTCCTCTCAGCTGCACACAAGAGCGAAAATCTTTTATAACTACAGTATAACTTCCGTAAGCTGACCACTCAAGGGGCTGGACCAAAGTGGTCAACCTTGACAGATGGTGAAGATGCCGAGGACCCGTAAGGTTTACACGGTTAGCTTGTAAGCAATGAGGTGGAAATGCGGTCAATTTAGTGAGGTGATCAAGACACAGAGGTGGTCAACTCCGAATGTTTTACTGTATGTCCCATAGTCCTGTGCCGAGAAATTAAATGTAAAGCAAACAATATCCTGCTCATACTTATCGGTTTGGGAAATTCAAAGGAAGTGGAGCTGAGACTAAATGATGAAGAAAAGATTTGAAACTACTTTTTCTCTCTGAAATTGACTATATCAAAGAGAAGCCATTTCAGTTATCTTTGCATGTCAAGGACTTAACGGTCCCTTATAACCTCACTTGAGTGCTTCCACAATCCTTCGACTAGACTGCCGTATATCAACGCACTTTATCAGACAGTAGGGTTAAATAGCCTTCAGGTGGTATAGGTCTAGGGGGGCAAGAATGGGCAGAAATGGTCCGCTCAGCCATTCAAATATTGTGCAGTTGGACCAATACGGTAGATCTGTCTCAGTATTTGGCTAACAGGTCATCGAAGTCTAACCACGATGACGGAAAGCAACCAACTGTACTGGTCTGAACCTATTTCACCCGTAATCTGACCTAGGTGAATTGCAAGGGAAATGGTTGTACAATAAACAACTATCTGATCCTCACCTTATTGTATCATTTGGGTATTCATTTGGGTGTCTACCATGTGTAGATAAGCGCTGCGAATGATTTCTCTCACTAGCTTCCCGTGCAGAGGGTGGAGACCCTCCGTCTGTACACGCCCTTTGACAGACAGTATACTCTACCGTAATGACGATAATGATCGTGATGATGATGGGATGGTGGCACGACGACAATTTGGAGTTGACGCAAAAAATTAATATAATTAGGCCTTATCACCATCTCCCCAGTGGGTGGGCTTTGTATGCGTGTTGGCGTTGGGGGGGGGGGGTGGCGCGTTAATCAACACACTCATGCGCGGGAGCTAATTAAAGCTTATCACCGACACTCAGTGTACCCATGTCCAATTTGTGTGCCTACGTTACTGACTGGATTAATACAGTTGGCTGTGTGTGTGTGTGTGTCTGGAGGTAGAGTGTGCGGGGCCACTAAGTACGGGACCGGGTATAAATAATAGACCCAAGTAATCGGTACAACCCCCCAGATCGCACAGGCACTCGGTAATTGATGAGAGACCATAGTCCAAGGAACAAACGTAGGTACACACACTAACACACACGCTGCCGCCCAGGTGCAATCTAATTTTAAGCGAATTCTACTCCCCCGTCTTATTTGTTATTACTAGTGCAATGCGGCCGAGTTGGGTGCATAATGACAGTGCAGACGTTAATGTATGAGACAAAGTGTTCCACAATCTTGATGCCCATAAGGTCTAATTAAATTGAACAAGAACCAAGGGTGGGTTGGAATAAAGCGATTTGCTTGTGTAATCGACAGTGAAAACAACGTGAGCATATGCGCTCCTGTGTACCTAACCCATCAAATCATTCGCCTCGTCTCCTCCTGTACTCCCCCAGGAGGATCCAGATTGCTGATCCGAGATGGAGAAAAGGAAATGTGATCGATGGGTCGCAATGGCACTTCGAGAATGAGGAGTGCGGAGGCCGCACACACACACACACGCATTAACCTACAGCTTGCAAGCACGCAAGCAAGCAAGCGGATAAGTCTATCGAAAACATTTACGCGCGGTCGATCAATTAGCCCAAATCACATTAGCGATTCGTAACTGGCAATTAGGGGGAAGGCTACTAATGCGTGTGCTAATTGCTGAGTTTAATCATCTGACAAAGGCTTCCGGAAGCGTCGGTAGCCTGAGTGTGTGGGGTGGAAAGAACGCACACAGCTATAGAGCGCATCGACAAACATTCCCGATTGTTTGCTTGGGCTAGTCTGAGTTGGTTAATGGCTCGACGAAATGATACGAGTTGATTTCCGGATTAACCACATAAATATCCTTGTCGGCAGAGGTGCAGTTCAATGTGCTATTCTCTACACAGTCATCGACGTTGCCGGCGTTTTTCACAAATCTGACCGTCATTGCGTTGCAGGCGGATCACACAGAGCATTCTGAATAATGTACGTGCGTGTGTGTGCGGATGACCTCAGTCAAAATGAACACATGCCACGTAATATATTACCCCAATAGTCTGACTGGCAACGCATTGGACAGTTAATATTAAAACTATGTTTACCGTGCAGTAAGAAAGTCAATCGTTAGCCCTAAAACTATGCGTTCTGACCTCATACTACAATTCAATGAACCTGCGGTATGCAATAAATCAAATATGTGACCTTGCTTACAATCCACTGCTTTAGGTGAATCTACTGAGCTATTTGATAAGGTCGTTAATAGGAGCGATATAAGAGGTCGCGTGGCTAACATCGGACCACTTTTCTCTTTCCACTGCGGGGTGTGTTCCCGAAGACGGTTGTTTTCTAATCACGCAGTTAATCTCCGGCCTTTGATTTGGCCTCGGGATGTGGCGAGGAGAACTGACCTGTGTGGGTTTCATAAAACAACTGACTTAATGGAGCAACTGTCCAAAATACCCAAATGTGAGCGTGAATTTTCCACAATCCTGAAAGTCACCACGACAAAAATAGTAAACGGTGGCATGTTTATTCCAACAAACACGTCAAACACGTGCCATTATGCTAGGTTCATTGCGCACACAGCAGTTAAGATCAAGAAAACGTGTAATAGGCACCATTTTTAGTAACCATTGTATTGTTACCCGTACCAGTAGCTTTTCTTTCAATAACAAAACGCAGTACTGAAGAAGAAGAAGAAGAAGAACAAGAACAAGAAAAGCATCCTTGAGTCGTAACTGTATTAAAAGGATTATAGCTAATTAAGTAAATTAACAAACATAGCGAGGCGCAGCCCATCTGAGTGGTCCGATCAATAGGTTCAACTGGGTCGCACAAAAACAGTTGGTTTTTCGAGTTTTCCGCACTGACACCCAAACAGGGTTTTACAGCGATTGATAAGTTGAATGTGTCAGGGAAAATGAGAAACTGGGCATAATAACATATGCAGATTTAGCAAAATGTATAAGTAAGGTGATACGGCCATCCGTGAAACGGTCTCTAGGCGGAGCTGCTTCCATGCAGTGTTTCTAGATTGATTTCACCTACACTTTCTTATCGCTCTGGCTGTGGGCTAATGTGGCACAATAGCTAGTAAGCTATCACCACTCCAACTTTTCTTTAGGGCTCTAACTAGTTGCCCATGTGAAGCGAGATCAAGCCAATCAGCCCGTTTCAAAATTAGGCTCTTCCGAGCATGATACTTTTATACACTAGGTAGTTAAGCACAAAAGGTATTGCATAGATTTACTTAAAACCTTGGAAGATTGAATCTAGCACTTAAGGCCCGGTAATGGGCAATTAGACTGTAAAATTTAGACTATTTATGAGAAAAGAAGTTATATTGTGAAAAACTGGGCAATCATGCGGGGTGGGCTATAAACCGGGCGGGCAATAAAGCCGGTTTGACTGTCTCTATTCGCAGCTCAAAGGACGTTCCACTTGTATTATGAACAACGTTGTGTGCGGGATTATTCTGAAAAGCTGAGTGAGTTTAATTAACGTCTTATCCTGTTCGTCGGAATCGGTTGGATTTGCAAGCAGTTTACTTAATGAACGCGATAGGAGCCAAATTTGTCACCCGCGACTATGTCAGTTGAGTTGATGTAGCGCTTGTGGGAGTGGAGAATATGGCCAGTGAACCATATGACTAACCTATGTCCCATACACAATGGGCCCCTGTTAATAGACCTCTTAGCAAGAAGTATGGATTCACGAACAGAACGAAGAGAATAAGCGAATGACAAAGACCGTACAAATCTGACATTACCGTTCGACACTCTATTCATGAACGTACACAGAGGAGTGTTTGTGTTTGAGAATGCAACAGCTATCCGATTTTTTCAGTTCGGATTCCGTGACATGTTAGATCCCTATCAACAAGCAAGCAGCATAATTAAGCCAAGGACGGCAAAGAAGAAACAGTTTGTTAGAAGATGAATAACAGGGAAGTTTGGTTAACGGGTCTTAACGGAATTGCATGCGTCACTATGCGAAGAAAAGTATAAGAGAGAATTTTTCAGGAAATCAGTCTTGCATACGACAACGTGCGACTATCCGAAGCCGGTTTATGGGCTGATTCAACCACTCCATGAGCAGGTGAAGCTAAGTCACCGTACATTGTCGCAATCATAATCGGCGTGCATGCTAATCGTGACGCTTGGATTAAACTGTTTGCAAACTCAAGGGCTGACTTTGATCAACTACAGT
Source organism: Dicrocoelium dendriticum (assembly GCA_944474145.2). Classification (NCBI taxonomy): domain Eukaryota; kingdom Metazoa; phylum Platyhelminthes; class Trematoda; order Plagiorchiida; family Dicrocoeliidae; genus Dicrocoelium; species Dicrocoelium dendriticum. The sequence continues at coordinate 20,594,614 of OX104062.1, read as the reverse complement.
GATTTCTCATGCAATGGCCTGGATGGACAAGTCCCATGATAATTCGAGCCGTATAAACTACTAGAAAATTTAGGTTGTTGAACCTTGTGAAACGTGCACACAAATTCTTCCAATTGGGACTGGTGACTATTAGACTGTTGAATGAAGTTCAGTTGCCAACTCCTAGCCATCTCGGTTGGCAAACACTGGAGAGACATGTGTTTGTATCTGGCAATTTGTTCGCCACTTATTAGACCATAACGGAGGGGAAAATTAGTTTTACTGCACAGCAATTTGTGACGGATTATGACAAGAATGTGTGCATGAAATATGCATCAATGTGTCTGTCTGCAAATTACTCTGCGCCCCCAGGTTTTGAGCACACGGCCACCCCATACTCCCGCCACCTGCCGGAACGCCTACGCTTCGCATGAATAAAACACCTTAGACAAGGTGAGCGAAAATGCACGGGACCAAGAAACAACAAAAGTACTGAAAGGGCTCCTGATACCTACCAGTCTATTGGATCTTCGAAAATTGAAGCGCCCGATTTCTATGTAATGCTGTCGTGTAGATGCAAATCCTAACTTTTCCGAATGGATAACATACGTAGGCTTTCGGTCGTCGACAGCGGTTGTTTGTGGATGAGCAAATTTGTATGGCGCCAACGCCGAGTACGCATTGATGATACCACACATCGCATTATGAGCAAGACAGGTTTTCCCATCTGTAAGCCTATTTCGGTGCACCAACCTAAACGGTTTGGGCAAGTCATTGGTATGCATGGTGAGGGTTTACTTCACCGCGTCCTGTCCACTTTTTCAGGAATGCACTAGAACAGACCATGTGGGGGCCGTCGACCATTTGGTGGCAGGGAACGTAATCACTGGATTCTTGCCTAACCATCGTTGTTGGATTACGTCCTCCCACCTGGGAGTCCAAGGATGAATGTAGTCGAAGCAAAACGGTTGCTTTGGAAACTACTTGTACAAGTTCCTACACTCATATTTTGAATACAATGACTCTTGGAAATGACGGAAAGGCGGGATTCGGAGTATGAAGAAGACGTAACTGTCACTCTTCTTTTGCTTTCACTACTTGACTGCTTTTATAGATGTTGCACCTATTACCATTCATGGTTTTAATTTGCATAATCTCTGTTGACTCGGTGCCTCTAACATGCACCGACAGGTGTTCCCGTTCGTTTTCAACTGTTTACGTTGCCATCTGTAACCTTCTGGATAAGGATTTACGTCAAAGATAGCGTAGATCATTCCGATCACTGAACACGCAATGTTGTTTACGCCCAACCCCGCAATCTAAGATCACTTTGTATTTGATTGACGAAGTCAGGTGGAGGTCACCGAAAACGAGAGTGGAACCTGAGATCCAGCGGTTGACGGTTAATGACCTGCGCACTAAGCCACAGAGATATGTTCCGAAATAGAAAGACAAATCGACACTGCCGTCCCATTGTCTGCGATCCGACGCTGTATTCTGCTGGACTGCTGTCACTAAGTTCGAGGACTAATACACACCGCGTGTTCCCTAAATTCAGCTTTGAATTACTTTCCGCCGTGCCAAGCGTTGCTCGCGGATCTCAGTAGCACAGCATGGCGTCAGCCATGAACTACTAAGCTCTGAGTTCCACTGCAGCTCAGGCTATCTCCACCTGAGGAGTTCAAACCAGGACGAAACCGCGGTCGTAATGTGCCAGTGTTGGGAAGAGCAACACTCAAATATTTCCATTCAGGATACGGTCCTCGAGATCGGAATGACCGAGATTTACCTCAAAGTGAGCCGAGGTCCAATAGAGGTTGCGAATCGCAACCCAACCACAGCGTGCTCCCTAACTTCAGCTTTGAACTAATGCAATTTATTTGTCTCCGGCAAGCAACTGCATTTCGATCCGACACCTGACCTGACGTCATTAACCAAACTATCTGGTAAAATGAAGTGCATAAAGTGGGCATGTTCGATTGCGCTTTATGTGGATGGAATAAAATAACTATGCTTTGACATGGGAAGAACAGCCAGCGCTTAACAAGTCGCTTATAATAATCAGGGTCATGAGTACAAAATCAAAGTATATACATACTCATCAACTAATGAGGTGAACAGCGAAACAGCAAGTCTATGATTTATCACAATTAACAACGTGTGCGCACGACGCCGTAAGGAATAACAGTGTTGCGAATTAGGTGTCTGTATGTATGGATTCGTCAGCACAGATGTCATTGTTAAGCAAAATGTTGTACTCCTTCGCTCCTACTGTTTTCATTGCATCGTATTGGCTCGTGAATCAACGCATGTATGAACTCGCTTTGTGGATAATCTATACTGCCTTTTTCCATTAGTTGGCTTTCCACAAATAGACCGTCTATCCCTGGAGGATCAAGTTATACGACAGAATGCAGCTACGGGAACCCCGGTGGTTCGGATTATTCTTAACTTCATTACTTCGTCAGTACTAGCACATAAACAAATGTACGCTCACTGGTAACCTGATCAAATGTAGCTAACATGTGGACAATGACGGTATCCTCTACAGTAAGGAGCTCAGACGCTAGAACAGCCTCAAGCCATTATCACAAAATGCATATCGTTACTTTGATTTAACAGAAAAATCGTCATCAAGTATTGAAGACGAGTTTCGAACCGTTTGACTACAGAGGAATTCACAGTTTGCCTTAAGTGTAATAGGGGAACGAGGCGGACGAAGACACTACATCCGGTGAGTAAACCAGCAAACTGTCCCACTGAATGGACCCTACATCATGGTAAGCACGTAGGTAGGTGCCGAATGGAATATGCATAGATGGAGTGCTTACTACTTACGATTCCGGAAAGGATGTAAAGATCGTCGAGTGCCTTTTCATGTGTGATGGTTGTCTGATGGGGTTTAGGTCGGAAGAATTCAAACCCTACATTTAAATCCCCCACACTCTATTGTAAGTTAGTAATTATGAATGGAAACACCGGTATATACGATTACTTCGGTCGATCCTAAAACTAGAGTCGCAGAAGTGCCCGTCAAGGTAACTGACCACTGACTTTGTTGAAGCACTCAATTCATCATCTTTCCAACTCGGCATCCGGCTAGCCGCGCCTCAAAATTATTCTTATATGGTGCATTGCATCAAAAGGCGGATGTGCATTTGCTCCCATTGCCTTGCCAATTTTCATTTGTATACCTTTTCTTCCGTTCATTCGCAAGGAACTGTGTCACAGTAGCTGGAGTCCCTTCGTATCGGGCCAGTCTGTGCGGAGAACAAACTAATTTCAAAACATTTGGCGATCGATGGACACGCTACTGAGCTAAGCGAGGCCAGATGCTTAAATTTGTATTCTCAGTCAGTCCGAGGAGCGCTTGTAGTGCATCCGTCTGCAGGGAACAAGTGAAAAGAATGTATCATCTAACAGTGTCACACTAAACGAAACCTACAGTATGAAAAGTTCCACCAACTACCCGATACAATGGTTCTACTTAACCAGTCGTTAATACGGAGCCGTCACGGTAGAAAAAATTAGCATTAACACTGAACCAACCGATCACTTATCTGGGGTGTTCTCACGCGGATGACAATTCATGAGACACGTTCAGATGGCAACATTTGATAAACAAACCCTCGTGGTGGCAGTCAAGACCAATGAAGAAGCGCAAGACTAAAGTTGCTGCACCACCATGGTTGGCAGTGTGTGCGATGAGTTCCCCTGTTTGCTGGCTCTCGCATTTGTGTGCTGGTGACGAAAACAGCCCAAAGAACCACAACAGTAATAAGCTTAGTAATGATAATTGTTATTATTACTGCTATTTTTTGTTACTCAAGAGTGTTGTACACTTAAGCTCGAGAGCTCCGAGCCATAACCATCGCAGTCGGTCGCTAAGAAATAGGGCACGTCCTGCTACGTTGCAGATAGGGCATGACGAAGAAGCGCTTAGCAAACCAGAGGATTATGCTTATGTTTAGCTACTGAAAAACTCTGTCATTAACTGGGAAATTTAAATGATTTTGTGAAATCCTCGTCCGACTGTTAAGCGATACGATGCTGTTCGGTAGCTCTATTGTTGTGGCTACAGCTTGTGATACGAGATCCCAGCTGCCTATAATGCTTGGTGACCTATAGCTACCGATGTCGCAATTCGCCCACAATGCAGCCGCTGTTCCCGGTGTGCCAGAAACTCCCACAAATGCACTTTGAGTCATCAAAAGTAACTTGTAATATTTGCTTCCGAAAGTAGCACATCCGTAATTAAGCCAAGAAAAGGACCTTTTTCGGTCTAATGCGTAAACGCATTAAGAGGTAATAGTCAGTGCAGAGGGGAAACATGTTCTTTTAAGCAATTCGCCATCCTCATGAACAACGTAACACTGCAGAGAGCACATGATATGCACTGATGTGGAGGAAGTATTCACGGGTAACCAAGCAGTAGCCAGTAACCAAAGTTTCGCTTCAGTTAAGAAGTCAATGAAAAATTGGTCACACAGCAAATGGAATAGCATGATGGATTGCGTCCTAACTTACTTGTGCTGCTTAGTGGGGAATTATTTCGTGATATTAATGACCCAAACCATGAGGAGGCTTGCTCAGATGATCGATTTCAGCATCCAAAACTGAAATCCGATGGCGTTCTGTTGTCTAAAGGGCACGTCCAAGATGCCACTTTTTTATTTTAAGCTCAAATCTTTTGTCAAGAATCAACTAGACTGCGCAGTAGTAAGTGCAAACTAGCCTCCTGGTTGTTCAGATACTGAGTTGGTCTTTACACACAAGGATTTCAAACGAATCGTTCTACTGCACGAACGTGAGGACTCTTTAGTGGGGTCCCAGATTTTTACATTTGTAACCACACAGTTTAACTTGTGCATAAAAATGGGCTTAACATGTTCCACGTCATATTGTTCACTGGATTTGGTGTTATAATTCCAAACAGTAAACATGATAAATGATAATGCACCATGAAATTACGGAATCGGGTTAAGCCAAGCAAAATGTCAGTTAGTTGCCATGGGCAAAATATTATCTACTTTCATCGCACTTGCTAGTGATTAATACCTAGAAGTACACAGATAAGAGCACAGTCTCACTAAATGCACTGAGGGCACATGTAAACGCATGTTTTTCCATGGAAAGAAGTAGAATTCAAGCCATTTGAGAGATATCAAGAAAGTCAGGTACAAGTATTGATGGGCATTTAGCCTAAATTTCAGAAGACGGTTCTCTGTAATTTAAAACGGTCCGAATCTCATTTCTTTATACGAGGTTTAGGTCGGATGGCCTTTGTTGGTGCACCAAGAACAGTGAAAGTTCGCGCACATCCACCAAAAATCCCACCAGAAATTTGTTCGTTTTTAGAGGCAGAGATTAGCCAACCCGTACAGCGACCTGCTGTTCCAGTTAGCTACCACTTATGTAGCAAGCGAAGGTCGTCGCAACTACCTACTGATTATGTGGCCTGTTGGTAAAGACTTACCCACCAGTGCATATGTCATGTCTCGATAAGCCCGGACGCTAAGCCGACATCACCGAGCGCCTTGTTCTCCAGTTGATCTTTTTTAAGTGTTAACCTTACTCTTGGGTCACCAGGCATGAGTCGATATCTGCTACACGTTTCCCTTCTGAGCAATTGACCTGGGCAGCAAAGTATGCTAATCCAGAACCATCTCCCCAGAAGAAGTTCATACATTTACCCTAATCTATAAGGCATTACGAAAGTGTTGATGGATCTGTTATCCTCGAAATGCATACTGACCTACGAAATAACACAAAGCCATGATAACTTGGACTGTCTATTCAGGTACCAAGGTATTTTGGTTCCAACCCACTTGGCAGAATCAGCGGACACAGAATACCGGACAACCCCAGTTGCTTTCGAGTTATTGGCGAAAGAGTCGGATTATTGGCTGACATTCTTCGTACCGTTTACAGAGGGAAATTTTGTGGCAGAAACACCCTTTACGGTAGCTCGTCCTCGCGATTTGTAATTGTCTTTGCTCACATTGTCACCATGAGATGACGAGTGAAGCTGTTCTTTTGCAAGTGTGTGATTCATGATCATGTCTGCTCTTGAGTTTCTTAAGTATTCAACACATTTTAGTTCCTGGATCATGTTTTCAGGCTACCAACCCAACAGCAATGACTGTCAGTAAACTGAACGTACACAGTCGTCAAAGCGTCGTCAAAGGCTCCCTTACCACTGCAGGATCGTTGAGCCCCACTGTGATAAAGCTCCTGTTCTCCTATTTACCCGCGTTACGTTGAAATTTCAGTACCACATTGATTCGGATGTCACTGCTGTTTGCAGGGAATGTGAACATTCCTGAGGCAACTAATTGCCTCCTGTTTCAATTAATCTCTGGGTTAGCTTTGTGACTCATGTTCGGTGGGACAGGTTGCCCAAAGCTGAGGCCGCCTTTGTTTTACCAGCCTGTATTCCCATGACCAGTTCAGGGAGTGCATTCTTTTAATGGAATTGATTAGATAGGAAACGATATAAACTGCAATATAAACAACTTCAGTTCACGTTACCTCAAGGTATGACCGGTCGCTGTCACCTTAGTCCTTCCATTCGCAACATCTTGATTATCTATGTTATATCATGACTGATCACGGTCCTGTAAGGTTGCACAAAGGTGGTGCAATGATATGCTTCGCTTTATTCATATGACACAGCATCCTGTCATTGGACGATTAAATCTTCTAAATCGATCGCAGATAAGGAGGCGTGCTGGGAAAATCTAAAGAGTAATCAGTTGAATCCAAAGATCAAGATAAAACGGGAGTGGGCACAGTTTTCTGCAGAATTTCGCGCTTGTCGTCAAGTCGTGAACAAACGGTGTCAAAGATACACGCGAGCGACACAACCAATTGGAAGTGATCTGTGTTCATTTAGTTGAAACCTATGGTCTACTAAAGAGCACAAGTTGCTGGTGGGTTTTCAGCTGATAAGTCAAGGTGCTTTACGAGCCCTGGGTTGCTTAGATAACGCTAGATAGGTACATTTATGCAGCTGCTCATTTATTTCACCCTCAAAGAGATTACCACTTATGACTTCCCAAATAACCAGAGGAATCGTAGACACGTCTCACTGCCTGCTCCAAGCTTCTGAAATGAGTTGCTTCAGAACAACGAGACGTGTTGCACGTTGTATGGGTTTAAAGATGTTCTCAAGGCACATGTCACCGTATAAGATATCATGTCTTTGTCTTGAATATCACAGTCGTGGTAAAGCACATTAGAGCATGTTATCGACAATGTATAAGAGCAAGTCGACTCCTTCATCGTAGCTTGACTACTGTTTGTGCAGCCGAATTTGTTAGGATGACGTAAGCTGGACTAATACTGATACAAGCTTTGTCCTACTGAAAACTTATGACCGAATTCCACGGAAACTCACGGAGATAATGTTTGTACATCCGGCAACAATCCCAAGTATGCATCATATTTATCTCACCCGGTTCTTCAGTACCATTTCATCTCTAAAATCAGGGTAGAACTTGCTAGAAGAAGTCAAGCTACAAAAAGTATTCATGTAAGTTCATAAGCTTACGTCTCGATCTGATGGAGCGAAATGATACTAGAGCGTTCAACATTCGCGTCAAATAATATCTTGTTGGAACGTTGGTATTAGACGAACGGATAAAATGGCCCTTTAGAAAATGACGCCAACACCAATTGCATTTCTCATAAAACTATCGCAGTAGGTGAATTGCATGCGCCAGTTCATTCTACGCACACATCTAGAGTGGTGATTCGTTCTCCAGAGTTAAGATGATACTGTGAAGGGTCAACTGATTTAGATGTACTAAGTTTCAACGGTGAATTGAAGAGCAAACCACAGAAGAGTATTGACAACAATGTCAATACCGTGGTGTGCCGGGCAGTTAACTGTCCGTCATTTTCATTTCTGGTTGGAGTAAGCCTATGCTTTTTGAAGAGACAAAAGATAAAGAATAACAATAAGCGATAGAGGACCCAAGAAACCTACTCATTTGGAATGGTGTAATTTTGTATTATCCTAGTGACATGCATCACCAAGCCACTGAGGACCCAGTGATTCAAGTTGTGCGCCCATTTTGGTGCCGCTTGCACCTAAGACGTGGTGATAAATGTTTGTTTGAACTCGTATACCGTCCTCCCATATCCAATCTGGTAATGGACAATCGTCTAGCTTCCCTAATAAAATCGTTATAGCTCGGATTATCACTCACTTTCCCATGTGAGAGACATCAATTTGAACGCTCCACAGGCTCCGGCCTCACTTGGTGAACAGTTTAACACAGAACTGGCCTACCGGTTCATAATCAGGTTACTTCATTTGCTAGATTTCTAGCAGGGAACAAGCCGGCCATTCTAGACCCATCTTTACCGAAGAAAAACCTATGATTTACACAGTAAAAGTGAGTAGCTCGCTGGGGTGTAGTGATCATATAATATTACTCTTCCGCTACGTCTGTTAATCATGAGACTTCAATGGAAACATCGAAGAGGTCCGCATAGTAACGCATCACAAAATTTTATCCCCTTCATCAAGAGCACTGATTGGTCATTTCTAATAGAACAACCCCCAGATGTCGTCCCCAGAACTTTTCAATCAGTTTAAATCTCTAGGATCAAACTCATTGTGGACTAAGATCTTTAGCACAAAATAGTAAATCCCTTCCTGAGGAGCAGGACGCGAAAACGAATTACCTTAAGAGCTTCACGTTGAAAGCACATAGATCCGATCCTTACGTAGAAAACTGGAGCCTACATAACTTGGCGAAACAATTGTCAAACCAATTTACGAAGGTAAACTGAAACACCAACAGTATCTGGCAAATTTTTTCTGTTGCAATCCTAAGCTACTGACGTTTTAACAAACCTCATAAACTACAGCGTGACAGTTCGTCTCTAGACACCGTCTGTGGACAAGTGAAAATTCCCCCAAGTAGTAGCCAGCGCTCGGAGACATCAATTCGCTTGTACATTACATTATGCACTACAATCGCATAGCAACCTCCTACAGATCACACCACCAATAGGATTCGGTCACATCTCCTTCACTCCCATGGCAGCGCTGAATTTACTGATATAACTACTCTATGGCAGTTCATCTAGTCCTGGTGGAATGCAACCGAACTCCCTGAAGCTAGCTGCCACGAGCTAAGCTGAACCGTTATTTCCGTTTTTAGCGCTGTTGCGACGAGTTGCAGGTTCCAAATATGTGCAAGCGTGGACTGGTCACCCCCATCTACAAAGGAGGCAATCCTATGATGTTCGCTATCTACCTCCCGATTACCTTTCTTTCTGTGCTTACTAGTTATGGAATCTGTCATCGCAGCAACACACATGGACTATTTAGAACGGTGTAATATCATGGTGAAGGAGCAGTATGGATTTTCCCAACATCATTTATGTACGAAGTACTTCTTGTTAGTCTGTGTCAGCTGAACGGGATCCGTCAATTATGGTAAAGGAGTCGACGCCGCCTACTTTGATTTCTCTTAGACTTGATCGTCTAGACTACTGCATTCTCCTTTACAAGCTTCGGAGCTATGGGATCGGTGACCCTATCCTGGGATGGATACACCCATGCCTACTCCAACACCGCTTGAATCTGTTTGTTCGTACTTCCCTGTCCGACCCGATAGGTGTTCCCCATGGCATCCCCCAAGGCTCTCTCCAGAGTGTTGACATCGAACTTTCTACTCTTTGCGTATGATCTTAAGATTTGGCGGGCAAGCGCTAGAACTGACGGTCATGTAGCACTGGAAGGCGATCTGGACAGGCTTAGAAGTGGTCGGCTCATAACTTGTTTGTGTTTAATCTTGTCAAGTGTAAAATCTTGAGCATGCGCTACCAGCGCATCTAAGAATATCTACTAAGCTAACACATCTTGCAGCAAGCTTCCCTCGAAAGGGATCTCGGTGCAGTTTTGTAAGATGATCTCGGATGCTCTGGACAGGTTGATAACGTAGTGAAATCCACCAAGCAACAGTTAGGCCTACTGCGGAGAGCGTCTGCCGGTCTGATTCTATCTTTTTTTCATAAACGCTGAACGCTTAGGTGAGGTCGAAAGTGGTATACGCCATCCAGATGTAGCCCCCTGGCAAAAACGGCCTCACTGCTCTTGAGAAGTCACAAAGTAGAGCGACAAAACATATTAATAGACTGCTCCATCTCACTTTACAGTTGAGACTAAGAAGTAGGGATTTTCCGCGAACGAATTTATCTGCGAGGTAATCTCCTATCGGATCCCCAGGGATCTTAATCATCCATTCCGGCACTTATTGAAGCTCAGTCACAAGACTTCATCGAAGTTAGCCACGCAATATAGCCGTTTGGAATGTCAGAAGAACGTTTCTTTCACTGTGTATCCCCGCAGTGGATCTTGCTTCCGCATTCGGTCATCACCGCTCCTATGTTAGAGGAATTCAAACCCCGACTTGGCGATGCAATACACCACTTGCATCGCATGATTTAATCAAATTAGCTGGGACGCAGAACGACATAAGCAAACTGTGTTTAAGTAAAATTTGCTGTAGGTCAACCGTTATGTGGTATTTTTTCTTGGTATATTCCTTTTAACTCTCAGTCTTTACATAAATAAATAAACAAATAAACAAAGCTTTTATTTCTCGACCATGAGAGAGACTATTCCCACATCGGGAAAGATCCACATATTTACAGATTTTTTTCATTTAGTCCCCGCTGCATATTAAATGGGAGCATGCATTATGTTATATCCATGTCAGTTGCACACATGCACGTTGTTCAGAGTGAAGTGTAGAAGATTGTGCTGGGGTTACATCCTTCGTTAGTGGATGTCCCGTCGATCTGGACCAGCGCAGTCTGACCAGAAGGCGGAAATGGGACTTTTGTAGATGAGCCATCCTTTCAAACTCCCGCTGACACGCCATCTAACTTCATCGATCGATTAAAATACGTTCAGAAGTCCCAGTTTGTAGTGGACTCAGAGAGAAAATAAAATAAATAATAGTATCAAGGTGGGTAAGGAACGGCTGTAAAGCGTATTGCTTTTTATCCGTGACAAATCCATTGTTCCATTGCTCCATCGTATACATGAAAGTTGATACACAAATATGGTGACATATTCCCCGGAATTCCCTGCTTTATAAGACGCAACTGTTTCTATCACTGAGAGCAATAAATGTGTGACATTTAGATAACTTTTTCGGGCGCGTCGACAGTTGCGTAACCTGCGTGCCCACTTGCGTATACGTGGGACGAATGAATATTTCTAGCATGGGGAAGATATTAGAAAGCCAGAAAAGTCAACTAAGGTCTTTCATAATCTGCCATTTTTTTCGTTCATATTATACCAATTCATATTTTTACCAATTTTGCTTTAATTTCGGCAGATTCCTTAATTGAACAGGGTCTGCAATTTGGTGAAATTGAATAAATTGGATCATGGTTCAGTGATCAAATATTGCCATCTCCAAGGTAGGTCACAATCTGAACTCTACCACGATATGCTCAATACATTACATGACAATACCCCTTCAACTGCCACAATAAAAGTTTGAGTACAAGAAATCAAATGCGGCAAGAAGATTATTGAAGTTGAACCCAGGTCAGCGAGACCATCAACAGTCACGACCAGAGAAATTCTTGACCTACCAATGGATATGATCATGAAAGGTCGCCAAGTAGCAACTCGTCAGATAGCAGAGAGTTTCGGCATCTCTCAGGAATGAGTAGATAATATTCTGACGAGGCGGTTAGGCTGCTCGAAAGTTTTCCTTCAATGGGTATGCGTCTTTTGACAGCTGAGGAGAAGTGCATTTGGCATGTGATGTCAAAGAACAATTTGGAGCTATTTTAGGCAGAGACTAATAATTTTATTGCACGGTTCCTCACCATTCCTCACCAGTCCCAAGCAGAAAGAGAGAAACAATCAAAGCAATGGAAGCTCGCATCATCTTCCACGCCAAAGTTAGCTAAGGTAACTCCGTCAGCTAGCATGGGGATGACATGTTTTTTGGGAGTCGCGAGCTGTGGTGACGAATGATTTCCTTAAAACTGTTCATATTATCATCGGAAAGTGTAGCTGTGATCTTCTGGAAATTCTCAGAATAGGATTTGAGAAAAGAAGCCGGGAATGCTGAGGGTAGGAGTCATTTGATACAGTGACAGCGCTTCAGCTCACAGCTCCTTCATTACTCAGAAGACAATCCATGAGCTTCTCCCTCACCCACACTATTCACCAGATCTGGCTCCCTCTGAATCCTACCTATGCTCGGACTTAAAAAGAAACAGCTTGCATTTAGTTTCTCCACGACCGCGACGTTTTTGCAACTGTGGAAGTGTTTTTAGGGTCACAATCGCAGTTCTTTTACACTAGAATGAATGCGCTTCAGCGCCGCTGTAGCAAGGGTGTTGCACTCGAAGATGATTATGTTGAAAAGTAAAAGCATCGAAGAATCTGTATCCCGTTTGGTTTTTTGAGTCTTGGAACTTTTCATTCAACTTACATGTCTTCATCTACTGAAGTGAACTTTCACCAATCCTATCTTGAATGACATGTGAGCTCAGTGCGAACGATTGATGTCTTTTGCAACTGCGGCACTTCTTGTACTGTCTTCTGAATTAGATTATCGATGTGTACGCATCTAGAGGTGCAAAAAATCGGCACATGCCTATTCTTGTGCTGGAACTCCCTCTTGCACTGACCAATCCATGAAAGGTTTGGTTGTTAGGAGGGAACCGTTACCAGTAGATTATTGACACAAAATTAACTCATTCGCAATACTGCAACTTCCGGATGAATTCAGAGAGACGGTGGACATATCTTTCGCTGACGCTGTGTGATCTGGTTGGTATCGAATAGTAACTTTTGAGATGACCAGATGTGCAGCTTTGCACCATGAGGCCCTTTTGATCTATAGCCGAGAGGCTAACTACCTGCCATTCTGCGTAATACAATCACCAATGGTTACTCATCCATGACCCCCTTCTTCCTGGTGATACTGATAGTTTGTGAGTCGGTGAGCACTTACCCAACTTAAATAGAGTCCTGTATTTGACCAAGGTGTCAACACAAACCAATCTAAATTTTCCATTCACGTTTATAACATCATAACACATGATGAAACTATGTTTGACTCTTCTAGAAATATTTATTTGCTTACTTTCTTCATCATGCCCCTGCGTTCAGTCTTCTCTTTTTACGCGCATGCTTCTTGTACACAGTTATACACTCCACAACTGCAACTGCATAACTTGCCTTTTTAAAATTTTATTCTTGCCATACACATGCTACTTCTTAGTAACACACCACGGATGAAAGAGCTGGAACAGACCAGTGCCCCACTTATCGATGTGATCGCACTTTAAGACAATCTGAAAGCTAGCAGACATTCTGTGAGTGATTTGTTGAGAAGGGAACGCTTCTTTAGATCCGTCGGATTGATTACTGCTGGGGATTCGGTTACATCTTTTGAGCTCTATTTGGTTTGGTTTGACAGTACAAGTCATAAGGTGGACAATTAGAAGTGAAATTGGACTGGTTCGGTAGGTGCATTGGTGCGTTATGCTAGTAATGTTTCTGTGTCGTGTTAAATCCTTCATAGGTGCCAATTTGGGTAATCTGACGGTAACTGACGCACCGTATTCCACCAACTGACGGCCTCACAAAGGTATAGAGTTTGCATTAATTTCTGTCCACAAGGACCAAATCCTTTATTCTCCTTCGCAAATGAAGCTCTTCCTCACTCCAGTAGTGACATTCATTCCAACTTGCAACATTTGGGTTTTGGAATCCGTGGAACATTTGGTTTCTTCCACAGGCAGGATTATTCCCCCTAGAATATTCATCACCACTTACTTTGGTGGGCCATAAAAGCTTGTAAACGAAGAACGTTATAAAGTTGGCTTATTAGTAATGAATTTTGGCTCAGGTGTTGACCTGGTTTGCTTTATTCACTCTCTGCATAATTCCAGTTACACTGTACAGTTTTCACACCCTGCCTATAGGCTGCAAACCTAGTCATGAGTGAGGCCACGCTCGTGAACTGTACTTTAAATCGTATGTTAAGCAGATACTGCGTATACTTGAGGCTTCATAGCTTGCAATATTCGTTTCAGTGGGCGCACTTAAATTACTTAGTGCTTTTGACCCGGGGAGTACTTAAAAATCCCATTTTTACTGAGCAGATCAGGTGTTTAAGCACCATGGTCACCTCACCCAAGTTGTGTTAAAAGACTCCGGAGGATTCGACTCAAAAACTCTTACGATTGCAAATAAGCTTTCCTTCTGGTACATCGTATAGGCTACTTATCCAAGCACATACATCGGATCAACTTGTACCAAATGGTTATAACATTTCATGAGCTACATCCAAGTAAGCCTATCTTCGCTGAACTCTGGTCCACCATTCAGTAACGAAAAATCGGGCCGATGAAAGTCACAACCAACCCTATCGATCGCCACTTTCAATACTGCTGTGTTTACGCTAGTACCGTGTGACCCCTGACGGTAGACCGATCGTCGGCAACTATGTATCAGGTAGTTGCGATGTCAAACCAATCTCTACTGTTAGTTGACACCCTTGTAGTATAATTTATAACGCAATTAAAATCGCTATGCTTTGACAATGGTCCGCTCTCGCTACGTGCCACTCTGTGTGACCGTGAAGTCAAGTACAGCATGCGACTGACTTTAATTAGAAACCTACACAGTGTGCTGAACTAGTGACACGTTGATTAAGTTGACCTAGTACATCACACCAGGTGATGAAATAGAAAACACACGTTCCGAAGTAGGCGCATGCGCGTACAACTAAACTGATATTTGTAGCACAACTTTTCTCATATCTCTATAGCTGCAACCATTTGTGGACGTGTACACGATCCGCACCTGACAATTCGCTCATAATATCCAAATTAGTTCAAATTAAGTGTCAGACGGACGCTTGGCAGCAGCAAAATTTCAAGTCTTGATGGGTAATTAGTGCAGATCATTACGATTGACAGCGAATTTTCATTTCTGCCCAATTCTTTACATACGTGGTATCAACCGTCTCAAATAAAGAAATGGGAAATGAATGTGCTATGTGACACACCGGTCGGTCTTAAGTAACTAACGGTTTCGCATTGCTTTAATGCTTTGGATACTGGATTCTACTGGGATTCGCTGGTAAGCTCATTGATCGTTGAAATGTAGCCGCAGCCGATTTCCACGATTTCATTTGCCATATCTGCCGACGTTCCTTTGCTTTGCGAAGGGGCCTATCACAACACCGACGACATCGACATTCCGTCCGATACAATGCAGACTGTCTAGCACGAATTCCTGCACAATCCTTTACTTGGTCGGCCAGGGAAGATAGACAGCTAAGTTAAGCGGCCTCGAACCTTGCTAGATCCTGCCCTAAACTCGTTACTGTACTTCACAAATTACAGACAGCATTCCCATCGACGGAGGGCATAAGGAAAAGTCTGCAGCGCATCGGTTGGCACTGTGCTGATTGGCGTGTACAGTGTGTAGAGTCTCGGGTTTCGCTCGCTCCGATACTTATGCAACCGGCCTCCCTTTCACCGCTGCAGCGACGTCGGTGTACACCTTCGACCTCGTTATTCTTGACATCAGATGACTCACTAATACAACGTACCCAGAATGGGGCAACCGAAGACATCCATACTGCCAGCACCCCACCACCGACGAACAGGATTGATCGATTTAATACATGCAATAATACTTCCACTACAACAGTTGATTCATCCACAATACAGAAAGCCAACTCCGCCATCCTGACTGGGTTATACCTACTTCCCTTGGATCTGGATGCATCACAAGGCACTCTGGAGGACGTTGTTTTGAGGCCAGAGGATTCGCCCTTAAACGCTGACAATAGACTAAACTACCAATCGGGGACAAGGCCCATGTCCACACTTTTGCCTCTCAGTGCTCCTGCTGACTGGATCAAACCTCCCTCCCCTTCCACAGTCTCAATTTCGTATTCCACCACACAGATGGTCGGTGACACAGCCCCATTCCACCTTCTGCTAGCGGGGGCTCAACAATTGGTGCGTGGGTTCAAATCTGTCAATAACGAACCAAATTCCCGGCTTCTCAATATGCTGCTTTCCCTACCCGACGATATCTCGCAGGAACAGTATAGTATGGAGCTTAATGCCGCATGTACCAGCCTGTTCCCTCGTAGATAGGCGCCGACGAAACGCAAAAAAATACCGCTAGTCATTAAGAACAATCAGCAACGCCGACGCCTACAATATGGCCACATCCAACGTCTCTATCATACGAGGTGTAAAGATGCGGCAGCAACTGTTATTGATGGCAGATGGCGAACGGCTTTCCTACAAGAAGACGACGGTATCCCTGGTTTTACCGACTTTTGGACAAAAGTTATTTCTCAGCCTCCAGTACATGACCACCGTCCACCTCGCAATATCATCCCCACTAACCCGGATTTAGTGAGACCCATCACCCAAGAGGAGCTGCGCGCAGCGCTTCGTCAGATGCAAGGCTCCGCACCGGGGGTTGACCGTGTCACACCACGGGATGTATTGAGGATGGACCCCGATTTTGTAACTGTGTTTCTCAACGCTCTCCTTGCTTCTTAGCCCTTCTCTTCACACATGAATACAGCACGGATCACCTTTGTTCCCAAGGCAGATGTACCCTCTTCTCCTGAGTTATTTTAGCCTATTTCATTGACTTCCGTCTTTACTCGTCTGCTTCATCGAATCCTATTTGACCACTTGGTCCCAACTTTTCCTTCCAATCGTCTACAATTCGGTTTCCTACGTAAGGATGGGTGTTTTGAAGCACCTGCCATAATGCACGCAGCACTGCGATACGCTCATTCTTCATACTCTCCACTTTCCTTTGCTTCAATTGATATTTCCAATGCCTTTGATTCTATCTCTCATCAGTCCTTACTCAGCGCGGCCTCTGCTTTTGGCGCACCCCCTTCGCTACTGGATTACCTTGCTTCGTACTACTCATCAGCTACTTCAACTTTCAACAATATTCACCTCCATCCGGAACGAGGAGTTAGACAGAGAGACCCTCTCTCTCCTCCACTATTTATCATGACTTCAGACGAAGCTCTGCAAGAGTTACTCTCTGAACCCTGGACATCCCCAATAGGGCCATTTGATTATCTCGCCTACGCCGATGACGTCCTGATCTTTGTTCAGGACCGGTTTTCGCTGCGGAAGCGCCTGCGACATTTCAGTGATAAACTGGCCCTCATTGGATGGTCCGTCAACCAGATGAAGTCAACCTCCGTCAATATTGTAGTGGACCGTTCAAGAAAACTAACAGTACTGGCCACCGCCCCTTTAGACTGTGGAGATTTCATTATTCCTTACTTGCAACCGGAAGAGAAATTCAGGATGTTAGGCTTACCTTTTAGTTGAAAAGATAACCTCCCGCCAACTTCCGCAGGCGAGTTACGGGCTCAACTGGAAGAAGTTAGTAAAGCACCCCTAAAACCCTACCAGCGTTTGGAGCTTCTGAAGACGTTCCTGCTTCCAAGGCATTTCCATCAAGTCTGCATGGCCGTTGTTCACAAATAGACGCGAAAACGCATGGGCAGGCTTGTTCGAGCCCATGTGAGAAAATGGCTCCGGTTGCCCACTGAGACGAATCTGGTTTATTTCCACGCCACAATCGGGGACTTTGGTATCGGCATACCCTGCTTATCCGCCAATATACCACTGGTACGGAAGGATCGATTAGAACGACATCTTAATAATGCACACCCAATTACTAGCTGGGCCATCCGAAATCCCGCAGCTGGCTCCGTTCATCGACTGGCGCGCTCTAATGTTACCATCGGCAACCGAGTGGTGATGGATAAAGAACCAACCACGGAAGCACAGAAAGGCGCGCTATTTACCTCAGCAGACGGGTGCCTGCTCCGGGAAGTGGTCATCACACCCACTGCATATCACTGGCTGCGAAATCCGACCAGAATATTCCCTGGACTGTTCTTTCGAGCAATATAGCTTCGAGGTGGGTTACACTCTACAAAAGTATGACGCGCAAGGGGACGACCTCCTGAGAATCAATCCGAGCTATTATGTCGCGGCAACTATGGACAAAGGGAGACTCTGTCCCATGTCCTACAATCATGTGGCATCAACCATGAAGCACGATGTAAACGCCACAATGTCATTGCCGAGCAAGTCGCCAAAAATCGTAAACGAACAGTTAATATCATTCTCGAACCAAGAATTCCAACAGCGACCTCATTCATCAAGCCAGATATCCTCGCAGTAAGGGAATCATCGGTGCATGTCATGGATATCGGAATTTGTGACGCCGACCGGATGGCGCGTAGGCACCAGCTCATTGTCGACAAATATGGCTCCGGAAATAAAGCATCAGTGTTCTCGAATTATATAACCGCCCAATTCCCCGAAACACGCGAGGTATACCACCATCCAATTATTTTAAGCTATCGGTGATTTATATATCCGGCTTCGGCGAAATATTTAACAATTCTCGGCTTCACAAAACTCCACATCTCGGATATCTGCTTCTCCGCCCTCCGATTATCACTGATGGTATATGATAGGTATATGAGGGGTGTTTCCTCCCAGTCCTCCTAAAACGATTCCCACAACCAGATATTTCATACATTCAGTGTCGGGGCCGATAACATTCACCCGAAAACATTACAGGTAGCTGCCATCCACTTGGCCGAATCACTAGCTGCATTTTTTCAGTGCTGTTTCGATGAGAACATCGTACCTTCGAGGTGGAAACAAGGTGTAATAACACCCATATACAAAGCAGGAAGTCGATCGGATCCTGCCAATTACCGCCCCGTAACGCTTCTGCCTGTGATCGCCAAAGTCATGGAAGCGGTGATAGCAGATGCGTTAATGGGATACTTGGAAAACTACGGCATAATTGCGCCAGAACAGCATGGGTTACGTCAACATCGTTCATGTACGACGAATCTGCTGATAGCTCGTGACAACTGGACCGAGACTGTCGATGAGGGAACAGGAGTCGATGTTGCATTCTTGGACTTTCCGAAAGCCTTCGATCGCCTGGATCATCGAATCCTGCTCATTAAACTCCAACAGTACGGTATCGGAGACCCGTTGTTAGGATGGATCGGTAACTTCCTCTCTGAACGGCAGTTAGAAGTTAGAGTTCGATCATCCTTTTTCGATCCGATTCGAGTGGGATGCGGCGTACCGCAGGGTTCGGTACTTGGGCCTCGTTTGTTCCTGCTTTTCATTAACGATCTAGTAAGAGTTATTACGTCGAAATTCTTACTCTTCGCGGACGACCTCAAGGTTTGGCGGGCGATAAAACGATCGGACAACCATGAACTCCTACAGCGTGACTTGAATGAGGCCTGGAATTGGTCGGTGAGAAACGCCCTGCTGTTTAATGTGAACAAATGTCGCGTTATTCATATCCGCCATCGACAAGTCCACGTCTACAAGCTTGGGGCACACGATCTGAAGACCACCACTCAGGAACGCGACTTGGGTGTGCTGGTACAGGAAGTCCTCGGGTGTTCCAAACAGTCAGATTGTAAAAGGGTCAACCAGCACGTTGGACTCCTGCGAAGAGCATTCGGAATTTTGGATCCATCCATCTTCTCTTTGATGCTGAATGCCTACGTGCGTCCTCACGTCGAATATGCAATCCAGGCCTGGCAACCCTGGCTAAAACGTGACCTTGCAGCGCTTGAGACCCCACAGCGTCGAGCAACGAAAATCGTCAAGGGCTTGCGCCACACTCCTTACCAGGAACGACTGGAGATACTCGGAGTGTTCAGCGGACGGTACCGGCGACTTCGTGGAGACCTCATACTAGTGTACCAGATATTGAGCGATCCCAGTCACGTATGCCGCCACCTCTTGAAGCTCAGCCCGAACACTAACCTTCGCGGTAACAGTTTAAAGCTGAGCCAACAGTACAGTCGTCTAGACTGTCGGAGAACCTATTTCTCCCTCCGGGTCTGCGGGCCCTGGAAGGCCCTTCCAAACTCAGTTGTTTGTGCCCCCACATTAGATACGTTTAAAAAACGATTGGACGTCGCACTGAGCGCCCTGCGCTTTGTTTTATGAACGAAAACGCTTGTATATATTTAGGCTGACCAGCCTCTTTGGATTTATACCCCGAATTCACGGTCGTAAATCTGTTCTAACCGGTGGGTACTCCATCTTTATTTACTACCATCACCAACGATAACAATTTCTTGGCCAGTTTTGCGTCGTATCATTTTATCCCCCTAAAACTGTTATACTTCTACCTTTTATCTCACTGACGCTCCTTACTTCAACCACTTATGTGGTTTGCCAATTTGTTAGTATTTCTATTGCCAACCTGCGGGACTCGTTAAGTGTATGCTTTTTTACCCGTCGTATACCATTGTTCCATTGATTACACAAGCACACGGTGACGACGGAAGCGGTTCCGCCCAAAGTTTTGAAGTCTACTTGAAACCGATGATTATTATTATGTTGGGGCATTCGCCCCTTCTCGGCAAATTGTTGTAAATCTCCACTCAGGAGTCATGCATGCAATTTATCAAAAATATAATGTTCTAGGTCACTCTGCAGCAGATGCTGGTCGGCGTTCGTCTGGATCCTGTGTCAAACCTTGATATCAACGGCAAAATGGAGGGGATTTGAAACGATTCACTGTGCAAAGTCATCAATAAACATCAACAACAAACGTGGACCTAGTATTGAGCCATGTGACACGACACTCGACTTGTATGGGGTCCGATACAGAGCTCCGAACTCTGACCAATTATTACTGCTGAAGTAGAAAGTTGGCAATCCAGCTTACAACAGTGTCGCCGATCCCCTACTGCTGGAGCTTGGAGAGTAGTATCCGATAGTCTAGACGATCGAAAGCCTTGGAAAAATCCAGGTAGACCACATCAACGCCTTCTCCAGCGTCAACTAATTCGGTTCAACTACTGCTTGCGATAAGCAAATTCGTTGTGCATGACCGCTGTTGACGGAAACCGCGCTGTTCAGGCGTGATGGTGTTACGGTTTTCCAGAGAACACATCAGTGCATCGGCAACTATGGATTCCATGACCTTGGAGAGTATAGGAAGAAGGGATACTGGGTGGTAGTTGGTAGGCTCAGTTCTGCTTCCACCTTTGTGGATCGGGGTTATTATTCCAAGCTTCCATATGGCGGAAACTTGACTCTGGTCTAAGCAGCGCTAGAAAAACTGAGCTAGAGGTCCTGCTAGTTGGCTTGTTGCTTCTTCCAGTGCCTCTGGACGAGTGAGATCGACACTCGGCGAGCTGTGTTTGCGTAGAGACGTCAACTTTTGCAATACAGCCTTCGCGGTAAAAGTGATCTGGGTTAGTGTTGTCGAGAAGAAGACAAAGGTTGGAAAATCGCTTGGTAGCAATGTAAAGGGGCATTTTGCATCCGCAGCACTTTTACTGCTTCCACAGCGGTTCTTGTTAGGCCATCAGCCATCTTGAGTGGAGGAAATGCTTGCCTCACATTTCGTAGGCTATTGACATGCTTGTACAGCAGTTTGTGGTTAGCACGGGAGGTTTTGCGATGTTGTGCTGATAGGCAGCTTTGTTTTCTCTTAGCAGTTGTGTGCAGTGGTCACCTTGGGCTATGTAGTTGTCCCACGTTTCTGGTGCTGGAGTTTCTCTGTACACTCACCATGTTGTGTTGCGTATTGTCATCCATTTTCGAGTTCTGCTCCTAACTTAAGAAACTTATGTACACTTATAGCAAACTTTTATCTCTATAGCCTCTGCAATCAGCTGACTGAATGTGTTGACGAACTCGAGCCAGGCGACTTCCGGGGGTTCTTCTTCGAGGAACGACCAAGTTGTGGCGCTGACGTGCTGGGCTAATCGATCGTAGCTTGTGATGGTTCGCACAGTTTCATCGTTCTCATTCAGATATTCTGCATAGCAGACGTAGTTGTAACTGATCACTGCGTGATCCCTGCGACCCAACGGTCAGTCTAAAGCCAACACATCAATCATATGCGCTTCGTTGGTAAGCACAACATGACCTGTCATCTGTTCTGAACCGAGTGGGCAAAGTGATGTGATTGTAAAGAGGAACACTGGTTACTAGATCTTGTAGATCGATTTTGAGTTGTTCTCCGATCGTGGCAGAACTTTCTACACAATGTAGGTTTAAATCACCCATGATAAGTATGCGAGTGTACTTTCGCTGTAAACAGCATCTTAAAGCATTGGCTAGGTAGCATTCGGTTTCGATTGTAGAGTTAGGGGGCGGTGCACCGACAATAAGGCAAGCGTCTCTGCATTTTTAACTTCAAGCGGCACCAAGGACAGTCGGGGAACAGCGAGTTTGAATCCGCCACGGCTTCGCACTGTAAGTCGCTTCGGTAATACATAATTACACCTCCTTTTTTGTGAGCCAATCGTTCCGGATCAGCGACATGCCCGGTAGCGAACTTCAGCGTCCGTCATCCCAGTGTGCAACCGCGTCTCGGTGATACCAATGACATCATATGACCCGAAAGCTTGGTTATGTTTCAGTTCTGCCGATGAGAGGTCGGCAGTTACTCGTCTTTTGTTGGGATAATGATACATCGTCTGGAAGTTGATTCGGCCAAGGTGCGTCGCAATCTTCGTTTAGACCTACGTCAGAGTCTATTAAAGCAGCAGTCAAGTTACGCTTCTGTAGATTCATCGGTACGCTTGCTGCTTCAAGTGTTTTAATAGTTGGACTGTTCCTTCTTTCATTTGCTGATCTAGGCCAATAATGCGGCGAAATGGCACGTGTGCTGTATCATAGCTACAAACCATCCGTACGCATGCTTGATAGTGCATGTTGTCGCGTGTTTCACGGCGCCTGTCATTTAATAGCCGGCTGCTCAAGATGTGAATGTAATCAAGGTGCCTACCTGGTAATTGTTGCCGCCGAGTATTGGATTCACAGTCTACGTGACAATACTAGGCTCAACGAGTGGTTTCACCCCCTTCTGTAGGCCTGGTATTCATGTCTCCCCCAATGTTATAGGAGTGTGGACAAACTCCGAATAAATCATGGCTCCTATATACATGTATCGCAGACTTATTACTGCTGGTTTTCACTGGATATGTGGTGTGTGTGCATGGCGTACCGCAAGCTGCTTATGATCCATCTACAGGTGCCGTTGTCCTGTTTATACTCACGCTGGCAAGTCTAGTCAAGTCACGATAGGCTTTATACACTAGTGTAGGAGTATTTTCTGCAAGTACACTAACACGGCGGACAAACTACAACATAAGATCGATTGGAAATGATGTGAGTTGACACAAACAACAAAAAAGAATCCATTTTCAAGCAAGCAAACGTTCTCGTAGTTGTTCCATCATCATTCTTGGGTCGACTAACAAGCAAAACAGATAAGGCAAGTTTTAGTTGCGATACGAAGAGGCACGGGGAAAAAACAACTTTAACTTTCGACATCGTGGAAGAAGTGGATTTTGCACTAGCTAAAACGGCGTGCAGGGATGAGAGGAGTCATTGAGAACCATGAACGAAAAGTTGAAGCTTGAGTCAAAATGCTTCCCGGCTACAAAATCAACGATGGATTCTCTGCTAAATCCAGAGCATTGGGAAATAAATTTTAGTGTTCTGGGGAAAATAACAGGGGAACAGTACAGCCAATGGGGAAATACATGCATTTACAAACAGGATTAGAGCACGCGGTACGGAGAGCATTTCGAGCCTAAAAGAGTAAAGGGATAGTTTTCGGACTGTTTGAAAGGTTCCAAGAATATGCACCAACCAAAATAAATTATAAGACAAGAAAATACTGAGAACATTTGTGGAATACGAACTAGCGATGCTTTGGTCATTCACAACCAAAGGAGGAGGGGCGTTTTAAAAAGAGCACAATCTGTTGGGGCGGAGAAAAGTGAATGAGATACCACAACAATTAAAAGGGTTATGGAAGAGGGAACGTGAGCATGACCAAGTCAAGAGTTCGTCAAATCCTCGTTGAAGTTTCGAAAATTCCTCAAGTACTGGGGTTATACACCCTAGGATGATGTCGTCAGCGTGATTACAACCGATAACTGGTTGGTATAGGCAGAGACTCAACATAGGGGCAAAACAAAAAGGGGATAGCATAGATCTTTGTAAGACCCTACAAATTGCTGGGATTGCGGAAGACCTACCACCGCATAACTGCGTGCAGTGTTTGCGATTCAGAAAATAACCACGCATTATGTTACATTCGTATGTGGAAACGTCGCTTTCGAACAAAAGTTGAGCAGTAGCGATCTGTCAAGGCTCCCAAAGGCATTAATATAATCAAGGATCTGGCGTGGATATAAAAGCTAAGATAAAAGATTATAGTCTGTACATTGAAGCCGTTTTAAGGAACCGCAGTTGCAGTGACCTGTGAAGAATCTTACAGCAGCTCACTGGAAAAATTCTAGTTGCGCACTGGGTACTGTGGAGGTGGGCAAGCTCAACACAGATTTTAGCTCATCATCAGCAAACACCTTCTCGCTACCTACTCTCCCCAACAAGACCCTCCCACCCCATTTGACCATCAGTACAAAAAGCACAAGACTGAAGCCAAACAAGGATAATGACCACGATTTCTTGTCTCCAATCGCTTTGAAAGATTGCGCTAATGAATTACAGTCATCACTAACAGAGATTTTCACCCGATGTTTAACGACTGGCACTATCCCCAACATCTGGAAAGAAGCCAGAATAACTCCTGTGCTTAAGAAGATATCCCAGAAGGATCGGCCAATGGCGTATGCCTCCGTGATGTTGAAGGTGCTTGAAAAACTACTAGTTCCCCGAATCTTTACAAGCAATCATAAGACTGATATTAAACAGTTTGCATACAAGTCAGGGCACTCTACTCTGGATGCCGTTTCGTATCTTGTGCATTGCATCTGCTTTGGACAAAAATCGAATTCTGGCACGAAGATCTCCAACAATCCATATAAAGACCTCAATTAGTTATTGTGTGTTGTCTTGCCAACGAAAGCGAGTCATGCGTTCTTTATGAGGACAATTTGTCCCAGGTAGCACCTGTGCGGTCCTCAGTTTAACATGCGGTTGTGTTTGTCCGGAGCCAATGGGTTTACTGCTGAGGTAGCAGTCCATCAGCCACCGCCGCCTTAACTACTGGTTCAGATGGAATGTTAATCTTTATCGTCACTGATTGAGTGCGCAATCGATGTTGAGTTTGAGTTCAACGAGTGCACTCACCGAGAAACATGTTACTGACCAGCCACCATCTGGTGTATATCTAGTGTAACGGTCTCCAGAACTTCGAAACAGTGTCTAGCAAGCACTGGTCTCACTGGGGTCGTATACTCACAACGTACTCATGTTGTGGCAAGAACGAAGCGGCAAGAAGGTACAATCTTTATTGCACGCGAGCAAAGTTTACCAAGCTGTCACACACGCGCTCATGTATAGGTCATGTTTCCGTCCCACAACGAATCACGCATGGGGGGTTTGGCTGCCTCCTTGACACTGTAGCTATACTTCTGCAAATCGCACTCTGACCAGCCTTAAGTTTTTCTAAGGCACTTACAGCATCCTCAGTACTGAACATTCATTAGAAATAGTCAAGAGCGCTACGGATCCACCATGACCTTGAATTGGCATAAGACGCAGTCGTCTTGTTTGAGGTCGATCAGCATCCATTATTCATCATCAGTAACAGGTTTGCATAAGGGACGAGGCGCAGGCTCCACAAAAAAAGGTACCCAGAATGTCTGACTATGAGTAGGTGTGAGCTAATCATAACAGACGTGTTCAGAACAGCACTTATGTTTTATCTACTGTGGATAACTTTTATAGGAAAATTTTGAAAGCATTTTGGTCCAAGGTACTTCCAAAGTCAATAAGACCGGCATATTGAATGCAAACCACAGATACCGCGCACTGTTCGCGTTCTGTTGGTTTTGTCCACTAACTTTTGACGATTTGAAAGCAATTAAGAAGTACTGATCTCGCAAAATTATACTCTGTCAGTTGGAAAAAGACAACGAGAATTCTGTTTATCAATATTCACTCAGTGCTCAGAAACGCCAGTACTTTTACTCGAGTGACAGCATTGCGCGCGTTTCCCTTTTCTGTATTCATTTACGAATTTTTGCATTTATCAAGATGTCGTTTTACTTAATCCGCAGTTGATAATGTAAAATGTTGAAGATGCGCCCTTCTTGGTACATAAAGCTTACCTTGGATTGATTTGACTTGAATTCCATACTATTTATAACTTAGCGCTAAATGTTCAAACCTTCCAGTGATAAGTGTTTTCAGCTACAACTTTTTGGGAAATCTTCGAGCTCAGTTGCGCTCACGTTCAGTTAGCAACATATACATCAGTTGGCACCTGAAAACCCGCGCAAATTGTAGATACATGCCCTGCAGTCTGAGTTATCCATTCATCAATTTATCTTATCGATCTATGGCCGTTCACGCGTCTATTATGCATGACAGTAACGTGCAAGTAAGTGCCTAGTGGGCGGCGCTATATCAGATCCAGTAATTTAGTCCCGTCGGTCGTTACCGTCCCCCCGCGGCTCAGCGGTCTTAACCACAGACTGGGAACAGTCAAGTTGCTGATGCGATCCCCACATGAATCATGTTGTTTGCACATTACCGATGATTCCCGAAAGGATGAAACGGCCATACAGTGTTTTCTTGGGTGGGTACTGGTTGTCTGAATGCGTCTAGATGTGACGAGCTCATACTTATACCCTTCAAATCCCCTACCATCTGTTGTGACGTCTAACTAAAGGGGTAAGTGGAAACGGCTCTTTGTGGCCTACATTCGCAATTAACTCAGGTATCCTAACCTTACTCCATACACCCGAAAGTACATTCCATTCAAAGGGTTGACATATAGTTAGACACAAGACGGTAGAAACAAACTGCACATGATTTGCCCTGGTAATGTTTACCCTACCTATGCCGTTCGCGCAGTTAAATCCAATTTCCGTTCTGTCTGCATTTTACGCTTTTGTCAAATCCTGTGTCGTCCCGCTCGAAGCACCGAACAGCTTGGAAACACACAGGACCCTGCTCTCTCTGTCCCACTGCTGAGTCACAACGTCACCGAGACCAACTGCCTACTGAAGAGAGTGGCAGTTACGACCTTAATACTTGTCAAATTCACCTGCCACTTCGATGAAACAAGCGTACACTATGTGAAATGAACCTCGAGAGATTCACTGGTTTGCGCAGTGCAGTATCGTGGTCAACTATTGCACACCGTGTCAGCCGGTGATCCACCAACTGGGCGTGATAATGTCATTATCTCTAATGGGTAGCGCTCCAGATGGATGGAGTGGTCGGAGTTGAGCACAGGCAGTGTTTAACGCGGAGATGAAGTGTACGCACGAATGCGCACGCTCGCGCGCACTCACTAACTAAAACCTACGCACACATTCATCTGTTCAGACTGTCAATTAGCCAGTGACACGTGAAAATTGCTTGTTTCTCCGAAACCTTACTCCAGCTCGAGCAGTTGTAGCAGTAGACGACGTGAGCGTTGCGGCGATTAAGGTACATCCCAGGATGGGAACAATTTTTTGATGCATTAATGGCCCCATTTGAAGTGACATAGGCAAATTGCTACAGGTTACAAGGACATTTATTCCACCAGGTTAAGTTGCCGCTAATTTTCGCGCAGTCAGAAGGCAATTTAATCCTAACGCTGGTTGTCGTGTGGGAGAAAGCAATTAGGATTAAAGAATGAGTGTTGCGGCTAGTCTAAACGCCATTGCTAAAGGTTATATTTACAATGTTGTGCTCAGAATACGACGCTCAAGGACTAATTCGTGTTCCCCATATGCGTCCAGCGGAAAATGACATAACGCTCTGTCAGTATGCCTGGGTAAGCCTTGATAAGTGATTATTATCGATCATGATATTTTAGCCTTCATTCAAATTCATTAGATAGA
Organism: Dicrocoelium dendriticum; assembly: GCA_944474145.2. Classification (NCBI taxonomy): domain Eukaryota; kingdom Metazoa; phylum Platyhelminthes; class Trematoda; order Plagiorchiida; family Dicrocoeliidae; genus Dicrocoelium; species Dicrocoelium dendriticum. The sequence goes on along the minus strand of OX104062.1, from coordinate 20,566,730 downwards.
TGAGCGATGCTTTTATATCTCACTGTACTCCGGTACACCGGTTGGATCACGAAGGAAGAGAAAACACAGCAACACCGGAAAATCAGGACCACTGGTGCGATTTATATACCACCAAGGTTTTGCAAGCAACCATTACGTTAGCTTTTCACCTTGTACCGTTCGCACAGATAGCTTGCGATGATGGGTGTGTCAACTTGTCTGACAGCCTATCCGACATTCACACAACCGTGGAGCAAACAATTACGGGGCCCACCCATGACGCTTTCTCAGCCGGATGACATTTATAACGTGTAGTTAGGATCAATCGGTGGATGCTTTCATTTCAAGTGTTATGCTAAGGCTAGTCAGTGAAGATTGGGAGCGAAAATATTTTCGTTATCGTAGATAGTTATTGACGAGATAGGTTTAGTAAATGGTCGATGACAATAAAAATTGGATAAGTTGACGTCGTTAAAAATGAGCCGTATGTTTTTACCACGCAAACGCAAGCGGCATGTTTGAGAACAATCATCCCTTTACTGGGATGATCCCATTGATCGTAATGAGAAAGGTTCACCTCAGTGTGAATCGCAGTCTACATTGAGATTGCGCGTTGCAATCCAATCACACAACAAGTGCTTCAGAATGACCCCTCCAATCAATCATCCGTCTAACTCTGAGGATATTGCATGTACACCCACGCTTTTTTTGCCCCAACGACTCTACAGTGGCATTTGTCCGATCGAGCAGACTAATAACCAGGTCTCTGGCCAACATCGAGCAATAATGCAAAGCGGATGCTTCGCCCATGGAATGATACTGCTGTGTCCTCAACTGTAGCAACATTATGTTCGGCTTCTTAGGAGTAGACAGAATTTAGAAATTAGTGCCACTCGCAAGTGACCTTGTGGAAGTATCCTTCTTCCGGAAAGTCATAGATCCTTTCAACTGGTTTTGTTGCGAAGCCTATCAGTAATAAAATAGCGAAAATTATTGCAAGTATCCCTTTTAGTATCAAGAGTAGTTTCACTTATTGTTATCTTATAAGACCACAATCTGTTTCATTCAAAGTGGGTTTGTTCGATCTTCCACTGTCGTATTTCCCGCGCTATTTTGGTAATTTCCTCGTTTCGTCTGTTGACGGTTATAAAGTAGTTTACACGCATTCATAGCTTTTGTTTAACACGCCAGCTACGCTCGAGTGTTTCTGTGGAAACACACGGAAGAGCTAGTTGATTTCCGGACTATTACATCTTCATTAAGGTTTAGAGACAATCCACGATTGTTTTCGTGTGCGTGAAGGAGACTACTTCATTTTTGGGTCTTGGAACGCCTACCGGGTGTCTGAATTGCGAACAGCAATCTCAGTTGAGGCCACGGGTTTCTTTGTAACAAATCTCCGCAAATTCGAGCACTGGGACCGCATGCGAAGTGAAGAGTATAGGAATCGTGTTGCGGTGCACATGTATGTAATGCCGCCTGTATCTCCATGCCCCATGCTGAGGCTGATGTTGCATTCTTGATGCTTCTTCACCGCAGTTGGGCTAAACCAACTTAGACTTAAACTAGGTCTTTTTAAGCTGGATAAATTTCATTTCACTTTATTTGGTTTGTTCTGCCTACCTGAATAATCTTCTATTAATTGGCCACGTTGCTTACGCTAATTGCGCTTATCTTCGGTAATTTTGTTGTGTTTGTAGCATTTTAAGTAACTTGTGGACATTTCTTACTTATCACGGATTTGTTGCTAACCCACTTACTTCATATGGTAATTTAGCGAAGAGTTATGCCACCGTATCTGTATGCATTATTGGATTTATTATTTATTTCAGCTTGTCGTTTAAAGTGAATGGCTGTTGTTTGATATCCCCGGTGTGGCTGCGCTTGATGTGCATGTTGACAAGGTGCCTACCTGTCTATTACCCACTACATCGTTCATACTGGCTTCAGGAGACAGTTGGTCGTTGCTGGAGGGGACGGGGTGCACGGTTCTTGTGGCCGTGCTAGGCTCAAAGAGCGGTTCCATGCACTCAGTGTGGAGCGGACTACGGTCCAGCCACCGCCTTGTGTGCGGTTGACTCCCCAAATACAGCGTGCTTGTGTTTGCCTGTGAAGGAGTATGGGCCGGCTCCGTTGATGCTAGGTGACTCCCATCCGCATGCCTCCCGGTCTTATTCCTTCGGGTTTACACTGGATATGGAGTATGTGGTTGGAGCTGTGGGTGGTGCAGCGCAAGCCATCCATGGTCCCTCTGTAGGCGCAGGCGTCCTGTGGCTGGCCACAGTGACAGGCAAATCCGAAACCGGATGCCGCCAACCATCTCCATGCAGTGTCCCATGCTGAAGCTGAGGTTGTATTCATGATGCTTCTTCACCGCAGTTGAGCTAAACCAACTTACATTTAAACTAGGGTTTTAAGCTGCGTAAAAACATTCCACTTAATTTCCTTTGTTCAGCTTCCATTAATAATCTTCTATTAACTTGCACATATTGCTTACGCTAATTGCGCTCATCTTCGTTAACTATACTGCTTTTGTAACATTTGTTAAGTATCTTCTGGTCATTTTGTACTTATTGTGGATTCATTGTTAACCAAGTTACTTCATATGATAATTTAGCGAAGTTATGTCTGCATAATCGTATGCTTTAACAGATATGCTTTATTTGACAATGTTATTTCCAGTGATTGGCAGTTACTTGATATCCCCGGTGTGGCTGCGTTTGATGTGCATGTTGACAAGGTGCCTACCTGTCTATTACACACTACCTCATCCATACTGGCTCCAGGAGACAATTGATCGTTGCTGGAGGGGACGGGGTGCACCGTCCTTGTGGTCGTGCTAGGCTCGAAGAGTGGTTCCATGCACTCAGTGTGGAGCGGACAACGGTCCAGCTACCGCCTTGTGTGCGTTTGCTTCCCAAACACAACGTGCTTGCGTTTGCTTGTGAAGGAGTGTGCGCCGGCTCCGTTGATGAAACGTGGTTCCCATCCGCATGCCTCCCGGTCTTATTCCTTCGGGTTTACACTGGATATGGGGTGTGTGGATGGAGCTGTGGGTGGTGCAGCGCGAACCACCCATGATCCCTCTGTAGGCGCAGGCGTCCTGTGGCTGGCCACAGTGACAGGCAAATCCGAAATCGGATGCCGTCAGCCATCCCCATAGATTGTTCTGAGCGAAAACAGCTCCGAAAGAGAATGCCTGTTAACCAACTGTGCATAAGCGCCTCCTTTTTAGCCTATAGTTACATGGACAGTTTGTCATATGTTAAAATCCACCCTCCAGAAAGTGTGCATACTGAAGTAAGTCGATTGAACGAAGATTTACTGTTTGCATTCGTCCTTAAATTCACTGTTTCAATACCGCTTGTTGTTTAATGGCAAGGAAAAATGGAACAATGCACTTATCAGGGTTTAAAAAACAAATGCTTAGCAAGTTCCGTAGGCAATGAGTGGTAGCAAAAAGTGTATGTACAAAGCGTAAATTAATTCGAATCGGTGGACTCATCTTATGTGTACACTGTCTGATTGTGTTATGCCTCATCTCAATAGGTTGGATTACATCAAGTAACGCAGGTGGTGTAATGCATACTTACAAATAATCAGTAGCCGCCTTAGCAGCTTACATGCCACCTCGATTGATGGCGGCTTGCAAAGGAAGTTGTTGCTCTGGGGGCCAGCCCTGTCCTCTGCACATTCATAACATGCAAGACAGTGGAGGATAAGCCGCGCTATATCGCAGTTAGATATCAGTCATGGCGGTCCGCTGCCGTCGCCCATTGCTCAATGACATAAGTCGCTGACTAGCAAAAGTCGTGGGTTCGAATCCGGCAGGATTCGGTGGGTGCGCGTCACTGACGAGTCCCAGTAGGAAGAACCGGCCGTCTAGCGCTTTCCTGGATGCGTGGTGGCTGTCTGCCTGTGTGTAACTGCGACGAACCTACACAAAAACTTAATAAATCCCCCTACTACTTACAATTAATGCATATCAACGAGTTGTGAATTCGGTTAAAGTAGCGTCGGAGAAGGCAGAAGTCAGAAAGGCGTTCCACGACTGAGATACACGAAAAGAGGAATGGGTCCGGCGCCATTCTAACCGAGTATATTGTTGGCCACATTCAAACGGTGGCCATTCAGTGACGTTTTGTGGTTAGATTTTAATGGGTGCCTTTATGTGTAGTTTGGATCCTTGAGGATCTGATACACCAATAGTAGATCATCTCGCAGATGATGATATTGTCCTCTGAAAACCTGT
>OX104062.1:20388844-20561999 GCA_944474145.2 Dicrocoelium dendriticum | reverse complement strand
TGGATAAGTAACAGGTTGGATGGGGGCATCGATTGGTTTGGAGCTCTTGTCGCCTTCTGACATGCATCACAAAGACCGGACACACTCCTCTGCCATTTTATTCATTTTTGCCACCAAAAGTATTCTTGAAGTCGGCGCTTCGTCCGTACGATACCCGGAGGTCCCTCGTGTGCATCAGTGGATATTTTCGATGTCAGTTTCTGTGGAGCTACTAATCGCGATCCTCGCATAAGGCAATCATCAACGACCGATAGCTCATGTCGTAAAACATAAAACGCCCGTAGTTCACCACTCAACTTCGCGTAGCGAGGCCAGCCTTGAGATAGATAGTGAATGATATCTTGCACATATGAATCACTCCGGTTAGCTTCTTGAAGCTCTTGTTTAGTAAGCGCGGAGAGCTCACTTGATTGTAAAGCAGAAAGCATGACTTTTTCTTCGTCGTCTTCATTCTTGTCCGAATCATCCAATGGGAGACGTGATAAGCCATCTGCCATACGGTTCTCGGAGCTAGGTCGGAAGATGATTTTAAAAATCATAGTTCAGTAACCGCGCATACCAGCGGTTAATCCGTAGTGGCCTGTGACCATTGGTTCCTCGGCTGAGGAGGGTAGTTAGAGCAGCATGATCCGTGCGCAATGTAAATCTCCGACCAAACAGGAACAGGTGTCATTTTTCACAGACCCATACACAGGCCAGGGCCTCCCTTTCCCCTGCGGAATATGAAACTTCAGTAGGGGATAATTTTCTAGAAGCATATGCAATCACTTGTTCCTCACTATTCTGAATTTGAGGCAAGACCGTTCCTAAACCGATGTTTGACGCATCCGTTGAGACGAATGTTGGGCAGTTTTCGTCGAAAATGGCCAGCATTGGGGTGGAGACGAGGCGTCTTTTGATTTCTTCAAAGGCCGACTGCTGCGAAGAGCCCCAATCGAACGTAGCTTTTTCTTTTGTCAGCATTCTCAATGGCTCCGCTATAGTTGCAAAATCGGGCAAATAGCGCAAGTTGTACGAGCATAAACCATGAAAGTGCTTAACCTCGGATGTATTCTTCGGTACAGGGGCTTCCGTGATAGCTCGAGTATTAGCTGCGCATGGCCTAATTCCACCAGCTGACAAGACGTACCCAAGAAACTCGACATCCGTAGCATAAAATATACACTTTTCCAGGTTTAGCCGAAGATCTAGGCTCTCCAATCGCTGCAACACAGCGCGCAGCCTTGAGTCGTGCTCATCTCTTGATTTCTCGAAAACGCATATATCATCCATGTAAGCGATTTGTCCCGGTAGATCTGCTAGTGAGTGATTCATAAACTTCTGCCAAGCTGCTGGAGCGGAGCTAATTCCCATCGGCAAGACTTTGTACTGGAATAGACCACTCGATGTCAGAAAAGCCGTAAGTGGTCTGGATTCTGGTGTCAATGGCATGTGGAAAAAGGCCTTCCTCAGGTCTAATTTTGAGAAAAATCGCGCGCCAGTTATCTTGACCAACAACTCGTCAACTGCGGGAAGAACGAATTGTTCGAAGACGATCTGACTGTTCAACGCTTTCAAGTCGTTGCATATGCGCACAGTACCGTCCTTCTTTAACACCGTGACCATGGGATGCACCCATTCGGAACAGTTAACTGGCTCTATCAAATCGTTGGAAATCATCTCTTGTATGGCCTTTTCTACCATCGTACGTTTGGCCAATGGAATAGGACGTGGCTGCGAAATCGAAAACGGTTTAGCGTCCTTTTTAAGTCATATTCGATGAGTAGCAGATGGAATCCGGCCAATCGACTCAGTAAATAATTTGGGATATAAGCTTTTAAGTGCTGATGTTTTGAGTGTCATGATGCGCATTCGCTCGATAGATGGTTTTATGTTGAGGGCAACCATAGATTTCCGCCCCAGCAAGGCTGGACTGTCTTCGGAGGCAACATACACAGCAACATCAGATGCGACTGAGAGTAAACTGAGTTTCGTCATTATATATCCCCGAATTTGCACACGTGAATTTGTGTACGATTCGAATTTATATGACGTAGGATGTAATGGAATGTCTTGCAGGTACTTGTCGTAAATGCTGGACGGGATAATTGTTATCGGTGATGCCGAGTCTAGCTCCATAGTCACTGGTACAGAAGTGTTAAGCCCATGGAGTGTAACGGTACGTATGTCAGGAGCAGGGAGCTTGGGTTCCAGCGAAGCAATTCGTCGTGTTCCTGGTTGTAATCGTCTTCTGATAGAAACAACATTCGGTGTAGTCGGTGAGGTGGAAACATCATTTTGTTGGTCAATTAACGTAACTCGACGCGAGCGGCAGCATTTGGCGAAGTGGCCCAGTTTACCACAGCTTTTACACTCAGCCGTACGAGCCGGACATGTTTGACAGTCAGCTTTGTGGCGAGAACTCACACATCTATAGCACGAAACAGTCGAATTCTGAGGTTGACTGGAACCCTTGTGTTGAATCTTACTGACTTCTAGTATATCACTAGACTTGAATAGGCTCGAATGTTCAACGGCGGCTTTTATTAGTCGTGCGATCACTATGGCTCTCTCCCAGGTAAGTTTTGAAGGATCTTCGGAAAGTAGCTTTTCGCGTATACGATTATCCTTTATACCGGTTATCAACTGCTGCGTCAGCATAACACTCTCAAGTTTATTCTTCGGGATGCTAGTGTAGCCACAGGTTTTTACAGACCGAATTAAACGAGCGACAAATTGTTCCAGTGGCTCTGCATCTTCTTGCCTCAAACAGCAGAACTTGTAGCGTTCAGCGAAAATGTTTGGCCGTGCACCCCATGACTGATCGAGTACATCCAATGCCTTTGTAAGTGTGTCGAATTTCTGCAGATCTAACGCATCGAAATAACGTTGACCTTCATTGCCCAACAGGTGACGAAGTAGTTTCAGTTTTTTGCTTCGCATCGTAAGTAGTAGTTGCTGGGAGTAGGTCCAAGTAATTCGTGAAATACGTTCTGCATTGGATCCAATCACTCTCCGTAGGTCTAGTAGCAGGATCGCACCAAAAGGCTTCTGGAGGTAGAAGGTAAAATGCCATTGTAATGGTCCACAGCCCAGACACCACTGTTGTGTCTACACGTACACTAGTCCCCTGCACGCAGGGTCTCAAACAAGCACGACCAAAGCCCCGAACGAGGAAGCAGAACTCTACTCGTACGCAACACAAACTCCTATTCACGCCAATGGTACATACACTCAGTACATTCAAAACAACCCTGGTATTTATCGCGAACGGACGGGCATCCAATCACAAGCTACGAAGTGCGGTCGTGGTAAGGCCCGCGCGTACGCTCTGTCACACTGACCAGTATTTATCACACCTCCGAATGGTTTTCGAACGCTTTGAAAGCCACGGTAAAACCATCAACCCGGACAAATACAAATTTAGTCAGCCAACGGTCGAATTTCTCGGTCACAAGATCGATGGTGAAGGTATTAAACCCCTCCCTGATAAATCTCAAGCGATCCTGCACTATCTGATGTCGCAATCTGTCCGAAGCCTACGCCGATTTCTCGGTATGATCAACTACTACGGCAGATTCATCCCCAACTGTGCTGAGTTACTTCATCCGCTTACCGACTTACTGAAAGGAAACTCAAAGACGTTAACCATAACCCCAGAAGTTGAAGCCGTTTTCAAGGCCGTCAAGCAGTAGTTTAGTGACGTTACCTCTCTCCGTCACTTGAACACCACTGAGGACGCTACAGGGCAAACTTTTTTACGAACCTGGTAGTTAACTACTGGAATAAACTCCCTTCTGATTTAGTGGAGTCTGAGACAGTAGAAGCCTTCAAAAGGGGCTTAGACAATTGTTGGTCCATCCTTTTTCCAGAAATATTGTAGTTGTACTTTAATATGTAGTGTATTTTGATGCTGGCATATAAAAGTGCAGAGATTGCTCTTGTTCTTGCTTCATTCCATTGCAGAAGCAAGAAGAGACAATCCAACGTCGAAGTGCCGGGGGTCGCTTCACTTACCGGCACAAGAACTGGACGCTCGTTAGGCGGAGGCCTCTATCGTCCATCTGACCTGACCTGACCTGACCTGACCTGACCTGACTTGTCCTTAAGACGGATGTTCAAGTTCCGCTGTCGGTGCAGTTTTGCAACAGTTAGTTGATAACGAATTGCAACCGCTGTCGCTTTTCTCACGGAAGCTTCAACCTGCTCCGGTCAGGTACAGCACCTTTGGTCGTGAACTGCTCGCCATGTACTTGGCTGTGAAACATTTCCGTCACCTTTTAGAAGGACGTCGTTTCATACTCTTGACAGATCACAAGCTACTGGTGTAGGCTTTCCGTTCGGCCTCGGACCGTTACTCACCCCGAGAAACGCGTCATCTGAACTACCTCTCGCAGTTGTGTGTTGATGTTCGGGATATCGACGGTTCTAACAACGCTGTTGCCGATGCATTGTCCCGCGCTCATATGAATCAGTTGTCGTCAACACCCATCGACTTGGAGAGAATAGCGGCCGCTCAAAACGATGATCCTGAGCTTGTCCAACTTCCTTCAAACCCCTCACTGAAGCTCACACAACTGCCCATACTTAACTCTGACATAAGAGTTTACTGTGACCTTCCAACCGGTAAGCCTAAACCCTTTGTCCCACGATCATTTCGTCGAGCCATTTTTGATCATTTTCATGGTCTTTCACACCCGAGTATCCGCTCCACCGTAAAGCTCATTACCGACCGCTTCCTCTGGCACAATATGCGTTCAGATATTAGACATTGGGCTAAACATTACCTTAGTTGCCAAACCAGTAAAGTTCATCGTCACACAGTCACTACCCCAGGTACATTTTCACTCCCTGACGCACGTTTTAGACACGTTCACGTAGATACTGTTGGCCCTTTACCTTCCAACGGTTTCACCCATCTTCTAACGTGTGTTGATCGTTTTACCCCTTGGCCACAAGCTGTTCCTTTACGTGATACATCCACCGAACCTGTTTCCCGTGCTTTTGTCGAATCTTGGATCTCTCTGTTTGGTGTTCTATCCACCATCACTACCGACAGAGGGACTCAATTCAGTTCCACACTGTTCCGTGATCTCAGTCATTTATTAGGCTGTACTCACCTCGTCGAGCGCTTTCATCGACAATTAAAAGCTGCCATCATGGCTAGTTCATCCGACTCACGCTGGTCTGAGCGTCTACCTGCGATCCTCCTTGGCATACGCAATACAATCAAAGAGAACATTGGGTGCTGCCCTGCAGAACTCGTGTTCGGGACGACCCTCCGACTACCTGGTGAGATGGTACTGGACTCTCGCACCACCGGCGAACTAGACCCCTTCTCGTACGCTGAACGCCACAAACAGCATTTTCGATCCATTCGACCAACGTCTACGCGGCCTAACCTACGTAAACAGCAAGTCCACCCGGATTTGCACAAGTGTCCGTTTGTGTTCACCCGCGTCGACGCCGTCCGAAGACCTTTAACCTCGCCCTATGAAGGCCCGTATCAGGTCTTATCACGGAATAAGAATAAGAATGGATCAAAAGAATCCGTGAGCATCGAGCGACTCAAACCAGCTTACGTTGAACCTACAGTCGAGAGTACAGATCCCGTTTCTTCCCCTCAGCATACACCCACCCCTGACTCATTACCCCCTACCCAATAACACACTGACGCCAGCACACCGAGTCCTCTGTGCCCTCCGACTACACGCAGCTCCACACACACACGTTCTGGTCGTGTTGTTTTCCTTCCACCTAAGCTTGCTCAGTACGTTCCATAGGCACCTTGTCGAGCGTTTCGTTAGCGCACGCTCTAGGGCGGAAGTACTGTAGCCATTGTAAATAATTTGCTTATTTTTCATTTTCAAGTTAACCTATTTCGCTGCAGTTGTTGGGCAGCTTTGTTTTAATTAACTATATGTATATACACTTGGTTTCGAGCTCGTCTTCCGTGGTTCTACCTTGGTTGCCGCTGGATTGTTGTGATTGTGCGCGTCACTGCCTGCTCTATTCACGATCGGACTCTACGTACACGTACACTTCGTCGTACCTCGCGACTTACGATCGTCCGACGTTTAGGCGCATCAGAATATTTTATATGTGAGGTAAACCTGACTGACTGGTCTCTTACTGACTGCAACTAGCGACGCCCTTTGCAAATTCTCGGATTTTGTGAAGGATTTGCTTTCGAGTTATCGAGTGGGAAGAGCTATCCGGGTTGTTGGCTATGACGTCAAAATGTCTGAGTTGCAGTAAAAGTGTGACCTCGCATTCTAAGGCCGTACAGGGCTCTGAGTGTGACGGATGGCTGCATACTGCCTGCTGCGACATATGTCCTGAACTCTAGAGTCTCTGCAACGATATACTACATGGGCTATCACTGTTTCCTGTCGCCGCTGCCGTACTTCATTAAACAGTCGACGCCTTCACGCCGGACTGCCAGTCCTGAGCCCTCATTCTACTCCAACGAAGTTTGAAGCTTCCACCGCATTGGACTCTCTTGTCTCATCACCTTTTTCGTCCACAACTACTTCCGGCTCAACTACCACCACGAGTAAACGATGCCGTGTCGCATCTGCTTCCCAATCAGAACCTTTGACACACGCCTTGCCCAGTGAGCCCACGACTGAGACATACGCTGCCGTGGTGAGGTAAGCTCCCGCTGTCCCAATGGGTCAGGCGAAGTCTAAGTCCAAACCCAAGAAAACTGCTTCCCAGACCCAAGTGAAATCTGTTCTCGACAAAGTCAACGAGCTGGAAAAGTTGATCAAGGATAGTGCGTCACACCAGCCTCAGATGTCTGGTCGCGCTCTACTTCCTTCTCGTGAAAAATGGCTTATTATTGTGCACGCCCCAGAATCCACCAAGCACACCTCCGCAGAAAGGATGCTGGATGACAAAGGATGCCTTGAGCGAATGATTTCCATTTTATTCGATGAAGGTAAATTGGGTATAAACATTATCTCTGCCTTTCGCCTGGACAGGAAGCAAGAGGATCCTTCCAAGGTACGCCCCCTCAAGATCGTATGCCAAAGCGAAGAGGAATGCCGACGCATCCTCCGGCGAACCCTAAGTTTGAAAGGTGAGCCTTTTTACGTCCTGAGAGATCTTTCTCCGGAAGATCGTATTAAAATGAAGACAGCCGTTGATGAGCTCCGGTCTCGCCGAGCGAATAGTGAGACAGACCTCCACATCGTGGATTTTCGCGTAATCCGGAGAACCCCGAGAACCCGGTGGAGGCCAATTCTCCTCAACCCAGGACCGTAGAGCACGAGAACGGACTGCGTGTAATTTTTGCCAATGTACGCAGTCTGAGAAATAAACTTGATGAGGTACAGATGCTTGCGTCAGATACTCGCCCAGACTTGATGGCCTTTACCGAAAATTAGCTTTATGCGGGCATCATAGATCCAGAGGTTTCTATCCCCGGATAGTCTCTGTCGAGCCGACCGCCTTGGAGACAGGCCCGGTGGCGGCGTTATACTTTACTGGAAGGCCGAGCTCAAGGCCCACGCGGTTGCAGCTACTTGTAGCGACGATGATGATTTTGATACCCTTTGGTGCCGTATTCATGATGGATGCAGATCCTACACTATTGGTGTTGTCTACAGAGCGCCATCGGGATCCGAAGTTCATTTGCTCGATTCGATCAGGAAACACGGCGCGGGAAAGGGCAAGCTTATCGTGGGGGATTTTAATGCCTGTAATATCGATTGGGACTTACCTCTTTTTGGTCGTCCACCTGATCCTTTTGATGCTACCTTAGTTGGGACTGTTATTGGTTGTAATTTGTTTCAACACGTCACCATGCCAACCCGCATTGTTGCCGACCAAACGCCAAACATTCTGGACCTTGTGCTCACCCCAGCTCAGTCAGATGTCACGAAGCTAACAGTTTTTCAACACATCGGCAAAAGTGATCATTGTGTCGTTTCATTCCAATGGACACGTCGCCTCACGATCCATAGCCAAGGTGGTTATCGTCGGAACTATTGGCATGCGGATCCCCTCCGTCTGAGAACAGCCGCAAGCGCTATGGACTGGAGTATTCCTGATCCCATTCCTCTTAATGATGCGTGGAACCTTGTGCTCTCCAAAATGACTTCTCTAATTGAGCAGGTCGTTCCTTTCTCCCGTAGAAAGTACTTCAAGAGGGGTCCACCTTGGATTTAGAATGAACTGAGATCTCAGATGAACAGAAGATGCAAATTGTGGGATCGTTTCAGTCAATCTCAAACAGAGTTCGACTACTCTTCCTACAAGACTACCAGAAATGCTTGTGGCATGTTGAAGCGGCAGAAACGTCAGCAATATGAACTAGCATTAGCAGCACATTCCAGAACGACATACAAAATGCTTTTCTCTTATCTAAAAAGAAGCACCAGGGCTGGCAGTGGCATCCCCACCTTGTGTTCCTTTGAACATCGAAATTTACTTTACGAAGACGCTGATAAAGCCAGTCTTTTGGCCCATCAGTACGCGTCTTTCTTTGCGAAAGAAACTCCGTTCCGTGACAACGCTGTGTCCATTTTTCCTTATCTGTTGGATCAAGTAGACATTAACATCAATTCTGTGGTTAAACTTCTCCTTGATTTAGATCCGTATTCTTCACCCGGCCCGGATGGCTTGCACCCCTTGTCCTTAGGACAGTGGCGCAGTACATCGCCCCTCTTATCTGTCAGGTTTTCCGTCTTTCCTTTGAAGCTGGGCGTCTCCCGTCGGCTTGGAAAGTGGGCATTGTAAAACCCATATACAAAGGAGGGAACAGGCAAGATCCAGCCAACTATCGTCCTATCTGCTTAACGTCGATATTGTGTAAAGTTATGGAGCGGATCTTGAAGCAGGCTCTTCATCTCTACCTCGAGGAACTGAATCTCTTCTCTTGTGCACAGCATGGTTTTCGAAGGGCACGCTCATGTACCTCGAACTTACTAGTTGCTAAGGCGAAATGGGCGAAATCGCTAGATTCCGGCAAACGCTTGGACGTTGTGTTTGTGGATTTCAGCAAAGCTTTCGACAGGGTCCCGCAAGAACGACTTTTGCTTAAACTCCGAGGAATCGGTATCGCCGGGAATCTTCTCTCCTGGATCTCTGATTTTCGTCGCGACCGCACGATGCAGGTGCAAGTAAACGAAACAATTTCCGCCCCTGTTCTCATGACTAGTGGAGTCCCACAAGGTTCTGTCCTCGGCCCCGTGGTGGGTTTTCGCCTGACAAGCGTTCTCCCTATAAAAAGCCACATATGTCCGTTTAACAACACTGTGACGTGGCGGACGTGACTCGCCACTAAATAAAGTCACTGCCCCTTGCTTCATCCTGGCGAAGCATTGTATTCCAGAACCTTATGCTGTACTTCTGGGGAGCATTGGGCCCCTGTTTGACATTGGAACAAACGAAAGGCGTATGAACTGAGCAATCAGTCACCGGCTCCCAATGGGCGCGATTCCCTGAATTCGCTCCGCTGCCTTGCGGACAGGCTATTCAGCAAAAGGCTCGGGGTGGTGCCCCTAAGTCAACACCCTACTTCGGCTTGGGCAATCGGGTAGTATCTCGCCCTCTGAGGAAACCATGGACATTGTTGTGTTGTGTTTTATTTTGCTGTTTCTGTACCTTCGTTTGAATCCCATGGTTTCTGATGGCATTATGTCTGTTAGCAGACTTTTGCAAATATATATACGGCCCCGTGCTTTGCAACCTCTTCATCAATGACTTACCGTCCACACTCCAGGCGGATTGCCTAATCTACGCCGACGACCTGAAGCTGTGGATAGAGGTATCCAGTATGGAAGATGCTGACAGGTTGCAATCGACACTCGACCTGCTACATGATTGATCAATTAAGTGGCATTTGCCAATGAATCATGAGAAGTGTTCAGTTCTTCCACTTGGTGCGTCTGCCCCATTTAGAATCTACCATATTGGTGGTTCCTTGCTTAGAAACGCCACTCAGGAGAGGGATTTGGGAGTGATACTTCCGTCTGACCTCAAATCTAATGAAGATACCAAGAAAAAGGTCGCTGTGGCCTACAGGATGTTTCACTCTATACGCAGAGCCTTCTCTCACCTGACCCCGGGGATCTTCCGACTCCCGTTTACTTCACATGTACGCCCGCTTCTGGAATACGGGCTACCTGCCGCCTACCCTCTTACGAAATTTGAATGTGATATGATTGAAAAGGTTCAACGGCGTGGATCCAAATCTGTTGCTGAGCTGCGGGACCTGTCCTATTCTCTCCGACTCACACAACTGAACCTTTTTTCCCTGGATTACCGTCGTCATCGCGGAGACTTGATCCTCACCCGACATATTCTTAGAGGAGAGTTGGGGAGGGAATTACAAGAATTCTTTCATCTCAACACAGAGAGTTCAACAAGAGGCCACAGTTTGAAACTGTTCAAACTGAGGAGTGATCGAGTGCGATCCAGCCTGGCTTTATCCACTCGCGTTGTGAATGACTGGAACCGCCTTCCGGAGTCCATCGTCGTTGCCGAGACCGAAGAACGTTTCAAGCATTTATTGGATTCTCATTTTAGTTTACGGGGATCCAGCTGTTTCCAATGCAGCTTCAGTGGTTCTCTATGGGACCTTGTTCCGCAATGACCCAGGCTACCTCCGAAACGATTGGGAAGTGACGGAGCTGAAAAGGAACTTCCTTCTGCTCTCTATCATCCAATGATCCAATGACTAAGTATTCTCCTTTGCCGGTTCCTCCATAATCATGATGTGATTTGCGCGCGCTGATTTCACTCTTATGGACTTCACTTATGGCGGACGGATAATACCCTGGATCAACGACCCGCCACGTAACGAACATTCACGGGGATGTATCCCACAGTTCCAGTCCCAGTTGAACTTGAATTTGAACTTGAACTCTTCAGAATCCTCTTCACCTTACATGTGCGCCCAATTCTCGAGTACGGCTTGCCAGCTGCTCAGTCTCTTACGAAGACCGAATGCGGTATGACGGAGAACTTCCAACGCCGTGGATCTAAATGTGTGCCAGAGCTACGGTGCCTATCTTATCCTCTCCGTCTTTACCGACTAAACCTTTTCTCTCTGGATTACCGTCGTCGTTGCGGTGATTTGATCTACACTCGATGTATCCTAAGAGGAGAGCCAGGAAGCGAGTTAGAGCAGTTCTTTCATCTGCACTGAAAGTTCGACACGTGGTCACAGATGGAAACTCTTCAAGTCGAGGAGACTCCATTTGCCGTCAGATCTAGCTACATCCACGCGCGTGGTTAACGACTGGAATCGCCTTTCAAATCTCGTCATTGATGCGCAGTCCGAGGCAAGCTTTTAAAAAATGTTGAATTCCCACCTGATAACTGTGCCCGGATATTCCTTCACAACATAGCTTTGAGGTTCACAGTGGAACGCTATTTTCGCAATAACCTCAGCAATGTCCGCAATGACTGGGAAGCGACGGAGCCGATAAAGGAATCTGTAGCGCCCAAAAAGATAACTCTTATCTTTCATGTACAATTTAGTTGTTGACCGATTGTACATTACTCCTTCTTGTTTTAATCTTACAACCGACTCGACACACAACCGCCTTGTAAGTTCCCGCGCTCACGTGTACGCTCTCGTCTCGCTTCATCTGTCCGTTTCCTGTTGTAGCCCATCGAATACAGTCCGCTGTGTCCGACTCCAATTGCCTTCTGATATCCGCGCTTAATTCCGCGCATCGTCTCGGACTAGTATTAACTAGTCCTACAAATTGGTGACCCCGATTCGCACGCGCGAATTCAACATTTTTCTCGTTTGTATTTTTTTTGGTGAGTTCGTTCCTTTTTCTCGATTATATACCTATATTCATTTGTTTCTTGCGTAATTTTAGTACTTTATCGTATTTTGTTCGTTCTTTATCTTACGACTCACATTTCGAAAGTGGCATCTGAGTCGTTTCACAGCGTAACCATGCTTACTTTGGCTGTTCCAAGTTTCATGGAACACAGTCCAGAAGTTTGGTTTAAGATATTCGAGATCGAACTAGAAAATAAGGGCATAACGGCGGACCGTCCAAGGTACAATCAGCTCGTCCCACGCCTTCCTCCGTCGGTAGTGACGCTGACTGAGGACATTCTACTCTGCCCATCGAATGAGGCAAAGTATGAAACGATGAAGCAAGCGATTTTGAAGGAGTTACGACCCAGCGCACGAACACGATTTGAGCAGCTCAATGGTCTCAAGCTTGGAGATCGCAAGCCGTCGGCATTGCTCCGCGAACTTCAGCGCATCGCTGGTCCCTTATTCTTGAGCGAAGAAGGGATAAAGGAGCTGTGGTTTGCACGTCTCCCAGAGCCATTGCCGGTAATGCTGTCCATGTTTATAGATGCACCCTTGAAAGACTTAGCTACCAAGGCAGACGCTGCGTTCGAACGTTTTCCGCAGCAGACGACCAGTAACTCCGGTGACGTATTCTCACCGATGAAAACCGAATCCCATGTTTGTTCCCAGTCGCTAGACCGATCTGACTCTAAAGACGAGGAAATTGCGCTACTTCGCAGCAGGATAGCAGCAATGAAGGCTTCGAAGCAGCGGGTGCCACGGTCAAATGCTGACCACGTTTTGGCTACCGTTCATTGCGGCTCGTCTGTGCCTGCACCGAGTACGTCACGTTCGGCACGAAAGCGCAACATTTTCCTTACAAGTTCTCAGTCAGATAATGTCAAACCCGTCGAAGAAGTATGTTGGTATCACCGCCAATACGGTGGAAGAGCTAGACGTTGTCGGGCTCCCTGCATTAGGCACGACCCAGGGAAAACGAATAGCCCGCATACTAGCACTACAAACGTATCATTCAATAACCAAGCAAACCGACTGTTTTACGTTAAGGATCGACGTTCTTCCATCACCTTCCTCATCGACACGGGAGCGGAAGTCAGCGTCATCCCAGCGACCGCTAGCGACAAGCACTCGGAGCCTAGGTACAATTTGCGTGCGGCCAACGGTTCTCCGATAGCTTCATTCGGTCAGCGCATGATGAACCTAGACCTCAATCTTCGCCGAGATTTTCAGTGGGTCTTCATGGTTGCGTCTGTACCCTTCGCAATTATCGGTATCGACTTCCTCCGACATTTTGGGTTGCTTGTTGATGCTGGTCGCCACAGACTTTTAGACGACCGTACGAAACTAGGTGTTGATGGTGTCCTTTCAGATGCCCCGATAATCAGCCCTGTATTTCGGATCGCAGACGCACCGTCCGACTACTTGAGCCTCCTCTCCGAATACCCGCGACTGGTTCGACCGGCTGCAGAGCTTCCACCAGTCACGACAGAGGTCGCTCACCACATAGTTACGCGCGGTCAGCCAGTTAGCGCACGACCAAGACGGCTTGCTCCAGACAAACTACGGGCAGCACGAGCCGAATTTGACCACATGCTTCAACTTGGTATCGTCAGACCGTCCAACAGCCCATGGGCGTCGCCTCTGCACATGGTCCCGAAGAAGGTTGTGGGGGACTGGCGTCCTTGCGGCGACTATCGATCCTTGAATACGGTAACCACGCCTGATCGCTATCCGATCCCACACATAGTGGATCTCACCGCCAGTCTGGCGGGTAAAAATATCTTCAGCAAAATCGACTTGGTACGCGCATACAACCAAATTCCGGTAGCCGAGGCGGACATCGCTAAAACTGCCGTGACGACTCCATTTGGTTTGTTCGAGTTTCTGCGCATGCCATTTGGCCTAAAGAACGCCGCGCAAACTTTTCAGCGTTTCATCGACCAAGTTTGTCGCGGTTTAGACTTCGCTTACGCGTATCTTGACGACATTTTAATCGCAAGCTCTTCACGAGAAGAGCACATACGCCACGTACGAACACTTTTGATCGTTTATCTCAACACGGGGTGACGATCAACGCAGAAAAGTGTTCGTTTGGTGTCGATTCAGTCAATTTCCTGGGACATCGTATCTCTTCTGCAGGCGTCGTGCCACTGCAGGATAAAATTCAAGCCATCATCGACTACCCCGAGCCTCATTCTTTCAAACAGCTCAGGCGTTTTGATGGCCTTGTCAACTTTTACCGACGATTTATACCCAACTGCGCCTCGCTGATGCAACCCCTCACGGACCTTCTCCGAGGGAAACTCAAGAAATTCGAATTTCCTGCCTCAGCACGCGCTGCTTTTAAGTCGCTGAAAGAGGCTATCGCCAACATAGCTTCTATAGCGCACCACGATCCGGCCGCCCCACTGTCCCTCAGTACTGACGCCTCGGACGTGGCAGTCGGCGCTGTTTTACAGCAACGAGTATCCGACACGTGGCAGCCCTTAGCGTTTTTCTCCAAACGCCTACAACCTACCGAATCTCGTTACAGCACGTTCGGTAGAGAACTACTAGCAGTGTATCTAGCGATACGTCACTTTCGACACGTCTTAGAAGGCCGCTCCTTTGCCGTCTTCACCGACCACAAACCCCTGACTTACGTGCTCGGCTCGACTACCGACCGATACTCTCCTAGAGAGTCGCGCCACCTTGACTATATCGCTCAGTTTACGACCGATATACGGCATGTCTCAGGTGTGCACAACGCCGTCGCCGATGCACTTTCCCGCATCCAAGCTATCTCCGCTGACGCCGGCACTGCTATCGACTTGGCAGCCATGGCCACAGCACAACTCAACGATCCTGAGGTTGATCTACTACGCAGGTCTCCCTCATTGGATATACGACCCGTTCCGCTGACATCAGCAGACGGAACGATACTCTGCGATTTATCTCTGGGCACGCCGCGCCCAGTCGTCCCACGCGAGTTTCGGCAGACCGTGTTCGACGCGTTGCACGGCTTGTCTCATCCAGGCGTTCGTGCATCGGTTAAACTCGTAACCGCACGATTCGTTTGGCGCAATGTTAATCGGGACGTCCGTACTTGGGCAGCTGCTTGCCTTCCGTGTCAACGCGCGAAGGTGCACAAGCACACGAGAAGCCCATTAGGCACGTTTCCGACGTCAGACGCACGTTTTCATCACGTGCACGTCGACCTCGTAGGTCCTCTGCCGCCTTCCAAAGGCTCTGTATATCTACTGACCTGCATCGATCGATTTACTAGATGGCCTGAGGCCGTCCCTATCCCAAATTGCTCCTCGGAAACGGTAGCGAAAGCTTTTATGGAGCGCTGGGTAGCTCAATACGGCTGTCCCGCCATCGTGACCACCGATCGAGGGTCACATTTCTCGTCGACATTTGCCATGTTGCTTAAGGATTTAGGCTGTCGCCACGTCCAGACGACGGCGTATCATCCGGCCGCTAACGGCATGGTGGAGCGTTTTCACCGCCAGTTGAAGGCAGCGCTACGTGCGCACGCAGATCCTTCATGGTCTGAAACGCTTCCCCTCGTTCTCCTAGGCTTAAGAAACACGGTTAAAACCGATTTCGACGCCACACCAGCGCAGCTAGTCTACGGTTGCACGCTGCGGTTGCCGGGACAGCTGGTAGCACCAGCCCCATGTACTTCCACTTTTGACTACGGAAGTTACACTGACCGATTGGCTCACCAGATGCGTGAGCTACGTCCACCCGCTCCTCGATCGCAGAAGACACCAGTGTACGTGCCCGAGAAGCTGTCTACGTGTTCACACGTCCTTCTTCGCGCAGACGGTGTTCGACAGCCTCTTCAGTCGCCGTACATAGGACCCTTCAAGGTGCTGCATCGTGCGAGTAAGGCGTACACTATTGACCGCGGTGGTCGACACGAAGTCGTCACCATCGACCGTCTAAAACCCGCCTTTATGGAAGTAACTACCTCGCCTACTTCGTCTAGTAGTGCCTCGTGCGACGTCACAACTCACCGCACCAGTTTACAGCATTCTAGTGCAGTTCAACCAGACCACGATCGCGGTCTACAAGCCGTCCCAACATCTCCCGAATCTAGCCCGCCGCCTCCCACGACCAATCGCCGTGGTCGGGAGGTGCGTAAGCCCGTTCGTTTCTCCGACTATGTACAGTGTAAATACTTTTAACTTTGTAGATATTGTATATATTTGCCTCATTTTTGGTCGATTAACGTTTTGAAAACAAACAAAAATATCAAAAACCTCCGAAAAACCTTTTTCAAAAAAATATTCAAAAACCAAAAAAATATTTAAACACGCAGATCATTCGTTTGTTCTTTTTGGCGTTTTCTGCGCGTGTTTTTCTATTTTCTCGTCTTTACATGCCCCAACCCTCCCCTTCGATCGACTGGCCCACACGAGGAATGTTTTCGAGGACCCTGACGCGAACACTGGTCGTTTCTCCGCGGGACGAGGATCGCTTCTTCGCGGGACGAGGGTCGTTTCTCCGTGGGACCATGGTCGTTTCTACGTGGGACGAGGGTCGCTTTGGCGCGGGGCGGGGTGCGGCGGGGGGAGAGACCACTCCCAAGCGCACCGTTTGGCAGCAGCGGAGGTTGAGGTCCTGTCGGCCTTTTTCTGGGCTAGCCAGTTTTTTTGTAGTCCGACAAGCCCGCTCCAACGGCTCGCCGAAATGCACCCTGCCCTGCATTCAATAAATAACAAATCATAAACGGCACAGCGGACTCCGACTTCCGACGAACCCCCATTTACACGAACGCACGCCCATTTTTACTCGGCACGATTTCGCCTTACGAACCTCGTTTCAACATTCCTTTTCGATTTCGAAGGCTTTCTATGTTCAGCCTTCTAGGGGGGAGCTCTGTAGCGCCCAAAAAGATAACTCTTATCTTTCATGTACAATTTACTTGTTGACCGATTGTACATTACTCCTTCTTGTTTTAATCTTACAACCGGCTCGACACACAACTGCCTTGTAAGTTCCCGCGCTCACGTGTACGCTCTTGCCTCGCTTCATCCGTCCGTTTCTTGTTGTAGCCCATCGAATACAGTCCGCTGTGTCCGACTCCAATTGCCTTCTGATATCCGCGCTTAATTCCGCGCATCGTCTCGGACTAGTATTAACTAGTCCTACAAATCTCCTTCTGCTCGCTACCATACAATGATACTTAGGTACTGCGTTCACTCGATGTGCGGACAAGCTAATCTAGTTTCCCTGCACACCGTGCACGCTCACTTAGCCTAACCCTTACTATTCGCCATCCTATACTTGGTTTCAATATGCTGACAGATTCACTTTACAACTTGCGTTGGGCTTACCTAAGGCAAGAAAACCGCTTACGCGATTGAGAGAAAAGTGGTGCGCCGGCCGGGAATCGAACCCGGGCCGCCCGCGTGGCAGGCGAGCATTCTACCACTGAACCACCGGCGCGACATGTGACGGTACCCCATAGAGTTTTGTGAATCACAGAATTCTTCAGCAACGCTTAGATTAACAACAACGGCGCCATCTTTTGCGACGTCCACCCATCAGCTCCACCATGCATGCATTGCCATGACTAGCTCGCAGTGTGCCCTCCACTTCTACGTCCCATATCCTTTGGCGAACATGGATCATGTGGCTTTCCGGCACAAGGCATCAGCATCAATGCCAGCTGATGAAACTGGCATACACCCACAGATGCAAACAACCTAGTAACCACCGACAAGTACGTTCGTATGCGATCATCTATTCCAGCTTGGAAACAGATGCGGTAACTGTTCTGGACCTAGCGCTATCTATCTTCACTGGACATGACACCGCTTTTCAAGTGCCCGCACACAGGAGACAGGTGGAGCCATTGTGAGTGACAATTTAGTGGCGGGTAGAATATGGGGGAATCCGACACGGAAAAAGGAAGGACAAACACCGCAGTGCGAAGTACGACGGCGTCAACTACAGCGCGGGTAACACGATTCTAACAAGTGCCGCCTGCAGTCTGCACGGCAGTACTACTGCTCACTGCATGGCGCTGAGCTGACCAACGTGGCTCAAGCAATCGTGGTCGATATCGGTGCGGAGATAGTCAGCGAGCTGTGGCCAACTCCGAATCATCCAATAGGATACTGTTCTTCGCGTGTGTCTACATACATCACTGCTACGTGCGTACGTTCCTCTCAAGCGTCTGTCTATGCTGGCAAACGGCCTAGTAGATGAATCACTTGACGTACTTTTAGTCGAGCTGCGCTGAAGCCGAACTGGGATGACTGCTGGCTTTACCCGTGACGCGACATCACGTGACGTTCAGTTCCCGTTGTGAGCCATAGCAGTGCTGTTGTCGTGGTGGCAGCCCGGATGCAAGGAAACTTGGACACCGTGGATTGCTGGTCAATACCTAATATGCGAAGGCCACCGACTTCATTGTTGGGGCAGTCACGTGCTCAGTTACGGTAGCAGCAAGATTAAAGGAACGAAGTGGACGGCGGGAATTTCCAAGGTGGGTCGCCTGAGTCACATGATGCGCCGCGCTGCCTCACGTTGGGTTGTGACGGCTCAATGCGAAGAGCAAACCGAGTGGAGCGAGCAGGGTCACACATCGGACAACGCAACGACGAAACTGGCCATGTGACAACCTAAGGGATTGTCCCTAGGGTTGACTGACCGCCCGGAATGGTTGCAATGTCAGAAATGTGTGGACTACCCGCAGTGCCAAGCGTTTCACTTGGCCTGTTGAACAGGAGTAGGATATCATCGTCAACTCGCATCCGCTAGATTGCGAACACACAGGGCTGTGGGCACATCGATCAAGTGGACACTTTACCTTCCCGTGCGATGTGGTATAGTGGAACAGTGCATTTGTTACAGATTAGGAAATCAATACTTGATAAGTGCCGTAGGTGGTAATGAGTAAAACCTGAAAGCAGGCATGTCGGATAGAAATGACGCTCATATTTCGACTCCGAAACGTCCACATGTGCACACAATACGGTTACTTTATCGTTGTCTCATGTAATCTGGTCGGAATAATGTAACATCTAGTCCAGTTTCGAGTGTGATCAGCTTAGGAGCGGAACTAACTAAAGTTGGAAGGACATCCCTAGGACTCGGACACAAAAGGAGATAAGGCTTCGAGAACATTTGGTGAATTATTGCTTTCACAGATTTCTCTTCAGACCATCACACTCATATATTGCGATGAAACAAGTAAAACTGACCCAGTTAGTTCAAGTTGCATAGGTCAGTTGCGGGTTAGTGCTGGAGACGAAAAAGCGAACTACGCCTTGATGGATTGATTGCATGTTTGAACGGCGGCATTCCAAGCGGATCTACGATGGCGCCAAATCTGAATGATGGCGTCTCCGTGAGGTACTGTGGTTGAGCTTTAATAGGTAGAGGCACGCGTGGTTGGGGTACTTGAAGATCTGAAGAAAAAGATGTCATCACACCACCGACGACAATACTGTCCAATGAGAACTCCAAAGGCTTCCCGCCTAAGTTGGTAAGGGTGATGGAGCATGACCTCGACATTTTAGTCACCCTTCGTTGTGGTCTCAAGAGCAGCAACGTCATGCTTTGCTCAAATTGTCTGACCTGGATGGCGCGTTCCACATATGGCCCACGTAAGCGTTGAGAATTTGCGAAGGGATGTCGGGATCGAGCCTGACATATACTCTCCGCTAAGGGCCGCTTTTCGGTCTATCTTATGTGAATGTGGTCGTGTTGTAGGATCACTCGAATCACTTCCATGCAAAGTACGCTTCAAAAGTGGCCCTCCTAACCGATATTCTTAGTCGCTCTGGTGGTGTAATTTTGGCACCGATTAACGCTGCATGACGAAGACTTTAATCTTCCAGAAGGAACTCAGGGTAACCGAGAGATTCACAGACTGCTACACATAATCCCTGCCCCCAAGGGGCTGCTCACTTCTATCGCATTGATGAACACAATGTCCAGAATGGTCCGGTTGCTCTTCGTTCTCTATCGCATAGGGGAAGTAGCGTGCTTTATAAATGGGCATGTCAGAGATCAGTTCTATCAATCCTGCCTTAAATCGCTCACTGAGAGAAGGCTGAATCAGTTAAGTTTGCAATTTGAAGTGCTCCATAAAGCCGTGCCGGAACCGTATTCACTACAGAAGTTAGCAGGCTGTCCAGACAAATGAATGAATGCATCTTTTCTCTTAGACAATGCGAAACAAGCCTGCGTAGATATGAACATGGTGCTACAAACCACTAGCGCAGTGGATGTATGTGCGCATGTGTATATTCGCATGGTTGGCGGCATCCGGTTTCGGATTTGCCTGTCACTGTGGCCAGCCACAGGACGCCTGCGCCTACAGAGGGGCCATGGATGGCTTGCGCTGCACCACCCACAGTTCCAACCACACACTCTTCCAGTGTAAATCCGAAGGAATAAGACCGGGATGCATGCGGATGGGAGCCACTTTTCATCAACCTAGCCGGCCCACACTACTTCACAGGCAAACACAAGCACACTGTATTTGGGGAATCAAGCGCACACAAGGCGGTGGCTGGACCGTAGTCCGCTCCACACTGAGTGCATGGAACCACTCTTTGATCCCAACACAGCCACAACGGCCGTGCACTCCGTCCCCTCCAGCAACGACCAACTGTCTCCTGGAGCCAGTATGAACGAGGTAGTGGGTAATAAACAGGTAGGCACGTTGTCAACGTCCACATCCAGCGCAGCCACAACGGGGATATCAAGCAACAGCCAATCACTTGAGAGAAAGATTACAAAGGAAATAAATCGAGTAATGCATAAGCAAACGTGACAAAAATCATAAATTAATGAGCGCATAAAATAAGTTATTAACAAAGGATCCGAGATAATTTCACGAGGTCAGAAAGTATATTTTACGGAAATGACACAAACTCGAAAATGTTATCGAAATTAACTACGACTGGCTCAAACGACGTGCGCAAGTATATAGATGAGAGTACTGGTTGACATTTATATGAGAAATAATAGAATCAGGACAAAATTTCAAAACTACCACCTGAAATAAAGAGAGTTAGCATGCAAGCACGCGGTTAGTAAATCGAATGCAGTGTGCTTACAAACGCTGTGCCGGTTCTGCCTGCGTTCTCTGCAGGACCCGTCGTCGCTTCGGTAGTGGTCCCGAGTGGCCTCGCTCATGGCTCACTAGGCCTGCCTGACTCAGGTAACCGCGACCGCATGTGCTGCAGCACCAAGCACTCGATGTCAATGGAGTACAATCCACCGGTGCTTGCCGCTTCCGCACTCGCGGATTCTTCTCTGCATGCATGAGGTCTTTCTCCCGCACTTCAGCAAATGCCTTCGTGATTAGATCGCGCCATGCACGCCGATAAACCGTCTGCGATTCCCATGACCTGCAATCAAGATTAGAACGTGAGAGGCTCAATTTGATCATGTCCTGGTACCGTAGCTTTGGTTTCCCCATATGCCGCTTCCCAACACTCAGCTGACCATATAAGAGTTGTTTCGGTATCCGCGTTGAATCCATACGGCTCACATGACCGATCCACCTCAGGTGTCTCAGCAAAAGTATGCAGTCCACTGCACTCATTCCACTTTCTCGCAACACTTCTGTGTCAGCAACTCTGTCGCCCCAAGTGATGCGCAAAATTCGTCGCAAACACCGCCGATGAGACCGCTCGAGAGATCGCACATCCCGCCGGTACATCGTCCACGTTTCACTGCCGTATGGAAGAACGGACATCACCATGGATTTGTACACCATCAGCTTCGTGCCAATGGTAAGCTGATGGTTGTTCCACACTCGGTACTCTAGCTTTCCGAATGCCGCCGCTGTCTTCGACACGCGAATACGCGACTCAGTGTGTATCTGCTGATCCGTCGACGTCACACTCCCAAGGTAGCAGAAGCGGGAGGTGGTTTTCAATACTTCAGCACCAATGCTGATTTGCGGCAATATTGAAGATTGCACCTCCGGTGAAGGCTGAAAGATACAGAGAGTTTTGCTTGTGTTGATGGTGAGCCCGAATTTGGTTGCTGTCGAAGCCAGAGCACTAGTCATGTGCTGCAACTCATCCGCGCTGTGTGAGAACAACGCACATTCGTCAGCAAACAGCAACATATGGATAGTTGTCTCACAGACTAGAGTTCTCGCACCGAAACGACGGATGTTCAGCAACCCACCAACATACGGTGCTCCACACGAACACCAGAAGTACAAGCCGCATCAAAAGCACAAGACAACGTTGCATGAAGATATATATTAAACAAGACAGGAGCTAAGACACAGCCTTGCTTCACACCAGAGACAACTGCAAAGTCATCCGAGGTCTCTCCACTCAGCTGCACCCTCGCTCGCATACCACTGTGCAGACCTACAATTAAACTTACCAACTTACGCAGACGATCAAACTTACCCAACACCAGCCACAATGCCTCGCGGTTCACCGTATCAAATGCTTTGGTGAAATCAATAGAAAGCAAGTATAACGACTGGTGTCATTTGCTACACTTTTCGTGCAACTGTTGAGGCGCAAACACCATTTCGATGGTGCTGCGACCCGAACGGAATCCACATTGCTCTTCCGCCACATTAGATTCCACAACCTGACTGACGAGGCGGTTGAGCAGGATTCGGGCAATCACCTTGCCCGCACAACTCAGCAAGTTGATGCCACGATAATTCGTGCAACGTTGCTTGCTCCCTTTGCCCTTGTGAAGTGGCAGCACAAGGGCATGCTTCAACTCAGGAGGCACCTCCTCCTCAATCCACACGCGTTGCACCAAGTGGTGCAGCGCAGTCAACAACGCGGGTCCGCCGTGTTTCAGTACTTCAGACGAGATCCCGTCGGCCCCAGCACACTTGCCGTTTCGCAGCTGAGCAAGTGCTCTCTGCATCTCATTCAGTGTCGGCGTGTCCGACGGACTCGCCTTCACATCATGCTGCTTCAGGCCATTCAGTGTAGGCCAGTAGATCTCTGAACGGTTGTTCAGACGAGAGCCGAAGTGCGTTCGCCAGAGACGCAATATATCTGCAGTTTGTGTGCAGGTAATGCCTGAGCTACCATCAATCAGCGTCCTCAGCGGCTCCAATCTCGGTCCATTCACAGCCTTCAAGGAGTCAAAGAAATCCTTCTGTTGGCGGCGTTCGGCGTAGCATCCCATCCGCTTCGCCTTCTCCGTCCACCATGCATTTTTAATGCGTCAGAGCTCTCGGGTCAGTAGCCGTCGAAGTTTGCGAAACTGACTACTCTTCCCCAAGTCACTGGGGTCTGCAACATGTGCAGCAAATGCTGCACTCTTCTCCGACACCAATGCGCCAATCGTCGCATTGTTCTCATCAAACCAATCAGGCCGCTTACAGTTTGCGCGCCCGATGGTCTCCTCGGCAGCAGCTGTCACCTGGTCGTGAATGTGGTGCCACATGTCGCCCACTGTGGCTATGCAGTCCACATCACACAGGTGTGCAGCGATCGCCTTCTCCAGCTCAGAACGTTTCGCCACAGTACCGAGGGAGAGAATGTTAAGTATACGCCGATTCACGGCGGGAGTGTAATACATAGATTTACGCAAATATACGTACAGTTTGGTGCGCACCAATTTGTGATCAGTGCCACACAGCTCCACGTAGTACACGTGTCATGCGCACTTCACGCATACCAAGCTGACGTGCGATGACATAGTCGAGCAGGTGAGCGTGACCACTCCGTGGGTGCGTCCAAGTTGCTTTATCACTCGCACTCAGTGCCAACTAAGTGTTCGTGATCGTCAGACCGTGAGTGGCACAAAGTGAGAACAGCCTGTCACCGTTCGCATTCGCTGAACCAATGCTATGCGGACCGATAACATCTTTCCACACCGATGCATCCCGCCCAACACGCGCGTTGAAATCACCTAGCAGAAATAGTCGGTCGCTCCTCGGCACAGACCGTATCACGGAGGATAGCTCAGTGTAGAATTGATCACGCGTGCCATCAGGATAACCCATGGTCGGACTGTACGTGCTTATAAAGGTGACAAACTTACCTATTCCGAGTTGTAGGCGAACAGTCATCAGTCGCGCATTGATGCCTGTTGGTTCACCCACCAGCTGGCCATGGAGGTGATCGGATATTGCAAATCCGACCCATGATCACGTGGTGCTGAGGCGGCGTTGCCCCACCCAGTAGAATGCGTAGCCAGCACCTACTTCATGCAACTTACCTTACTCAGCGAGCCGAATTTCACAAAGCGCCGCAATATTGATGTGGTAACGCACCAGCTACATCGCAGCCAATGCAGTGCGTCACTGGATTTCCGGTGCAGTAGTGTGCGCACGTTCCAGCACCCGATGCTGAGGGATTTGCGCACATGAACTTCCCCATTTTGTGTTTTTGGCACCTTAGGGAGGACCCGGGTGGGAGCCCGCTAGGGTCCGATCGCCTGGTTCTCCCACAGCAGCTGCATCAGGTTTCACTACCTGGTCTCGCAGAAGGCTGGCCCGCGACGGACAGTTCTCAGGCAGATCGAAGGGCCACCCACGATTTCCTTTCTAGGAGGGTGGCTGTGTATTGACCTGGAGATTCCCCCGTTTGACTGTGTAAACTATTCTAAAACATATCAAAGTATAACTCTTATGTATTAAGGAATTAGGCGGTTTGCCTGTTGGAACGTTGTTCCCGTTTGTTTGAAACATGAACACGATATCCACCTTGGGTGCGCAACTAGACTGCGAACGACGCTCCGTCCACGCATTCGACGCCCAACTACATCCGCACTACCTACCTCTCTTCTGGTGCCCTATTTTTTAGCATTAGCTAACTCTCCTCCCGTCTAATAAAAAGCTCACAGTTCGATTGGCGTCGAGCACGAGAGCCAGGCATTTTCTCTGACGGTGAGAGGGCACCACTGGGTGTTCCATGGTTTGCTACTGCCTGCGTCGCGCCAGGCAGCCCCTGGTCAAATTGGTGCAAACCAGCCAAAACACACCTGCGTCTGGCCGTGGTCGCAGGTGCGTATCCTACTACGGTCGCAAAACGTATATAACTCCTTCCAGTACCTCAAAGACTGCGTGTGATGACCGTCATGCAGATCCCAATCTGTCTCTGCAATCACATTCCCAAGTTGGAACTGCTTCCCACTGCCTTGTGGGTCAGGTTATTGAGCCAAAGGCTAAGGGTGGAGTCCCTCAAGCAAACCTCCAAACCATCCACTGCATTGTGGGTCAGGCTATTGAGCCAAAGTCTTCGGGCGGAGTCCCTCAAGCAAACCTCTGAAGCCCAACGATCACCTCGCTTGCAATCACCCACCAATCCAATTGTATGCCTGTGCTCAAATCCCTCAGCATCGGGTGCTGGAACGTGCGCACACTACTGCACCGGAAATCCAGTGAAGCACTGCATTGGCTGCGATGTAGCTGGTGCGTTACCACATCAATATTGCGGCGCTTTGTGAAATTCGGCTCGCTGAGTAAGGTAAGTTGCATGAAGTAGGTGCTGGCTACGCATTCTACTGGGTGGGGCAACGCCGCCTCAGCACCACGTGATCATGGGTCGGATTTGCAATATCCGATCATCTCCATGGCCAGCTGGTGGGTGAACCAACAGGCATCAATGCGCGACTGATGACTGTTCGCCTACAACTCGGAATAGGTAACTTTGTCACCTTTATAAGCACGTACAGTCCGACCATGGGTTATCCTGATGGCACGCGTGATCAATTCTACACTGAGCTATCCTCCGTGATACGGTCTGTGCCGAGGAGCGACCGACTATTTCTGCTAGGTGATTTCAACGCGCGTGTTGGGCGGGATGCATCGGTGTGGAAAGATGTTATCGGTCCGCATAGCATTGGTTCAGCGAATGCGAACGGTGACAGGCTGTTCTCACTTTGTGCCACTCACGGTCTGACGATCACGAACACTTAGTTGGCACTGAGTGCGAGTGATAAAGCAACTTGGACGCACCCACGGAGTGGTCACGCTCACCTGCTCGACTATGTCATCGCACGTCAGCTTGGTATGCGTGAAGTGCGCATGACACGTGTACTGCGTGGAGCTGTGTGGCACTGATCACAAATTGGTGCGCACCAAACTGTACGTATATTTGCGTAAATCTATGTATTACACTCCCGCCGTGAATCGGCGTATACTTAACATTCTCTCCCTCGGTACTGTGGCGAAACGTTCTGAGCTGGAGAAGGCGATCGCTGCACACCTGTGTGATGTGGACTGCATAGCCACAGTGGGCGACATGTGGCACCACATTCACGACCAGGTGACAGCTGCTGCCGAGGAGACCATCGGGCGCGCAAACTGTAAGCGGCCTGATTGGTTTGATGAGAACAATGCGACGATTGGCGCATTGGTGTCGGAGAAGAGTGCAGCATTTGCTGCACATGTTGCAGACCCCAGTGACTTGGGGAAGAGTAGTCAGTTTCGCAAACTTCGACGGCTACTGACCCGAGAGCTCTGACGCATTAAAAATGCATGGTGGACGGAGAAGGCGAAGCGGATGGGATGCTACGCCGAACGCCGCCAACAGAAGGATTTCTTTGACTCCTTGAAGGCTGTGAATGGACCGAGATTGGAGCCGCTGAGGACGCTGATTGATGGTAGCTCAGGCATTACCTGCACACAAACTGCAGATATATTGCGTCTCTGGCGAAAGCACTTCGGCTCTCGTCTGAACAACCGTTCAGAGATCTACTGGCCTACACTGAATGGCCTGAAGCAGCATGATGTGAAGGCGAGTCTGTCGGACACGCCGACACTGAATGAGACGCAGAGAGCACTTGCTCAGCTGCGAAACGGCAAGTGTGCTGGGACCGACGGGATCGCGTCTGAAGTACTGAAACACGGCGGACCCGCGTTGTTGACTGCGCTGCACCACTTGGTGGAACGCGTGTGGATTGAGGAGGAGGTGCCTCCTGAGTTGAAGCATGCCCTTGTGCTGCCACTTCACAAGGGCAAAGGGAGCAAGCAATTTTGCACGAATTATCGTGGCATCAACTTGCTGAGTTGTGCGGGCAAGGTGATTGCCCGAATCCTGCTCAACCGCCTCGTCAGTCAGGTTGTGGAATCTAATGTGGCGGAAGAGCAATGTGGATTCCGTTCGGGTCGCAGCACCATCGAAATGGTGTTTGCGCCTCAACAGTTGCACGAAAAGTGTAGCAAATGACACCAGTCGTTATACTTGCTTTCTATTGATTTCACCAAAGCATTTGATACGGTGAACCGCGAGGCATTGTGGCTGGTGTTGGGTAAGTTTGATCGTCTGCGTAAGTTGGTAAGTTTAATTGTAGGTCTGCACAGTGGTATGCGAGCGAGGGTGCAGCTGAGTGGAGAGACCTCGGATGACTTTGCAGTTGTCTCTGGTGTGAAGCAAGGCTGTGTCTTAGCTCCTGTCTTGTTTAATATATATCTTCATGCAACGTTGTCTTGTGCTTTTGATGCGGCTTGTACTTCTGGTGTTCGTGTGGAGCACCGTATGTTGGTGGGTTGCTGAACATCCGTCGTTTCGGTGCGAGAACTCTAGTCTGTGAGACAACTATCCATATGTTGCTGTTTGCTGACGAATGTGCGTTGTTCTCACACAGCGCGGATGAGTTGCAGCACATGACTAGTGCTCTGGCTTCGACAGCAACCAAATTCGGGCTCACCATCAACACAAGCAAAACTCTCTGTATCTTTCAGCCTTCACCGGAGGTGCAATCTTCAATATTGCCGCAAATCAGCATTGGTGCTGAAGTATTGAAAACTACCTCCCGCTTCTGCTACCTTGGGAGTGTGATGTCGACGGATCAGCAGATACACACTGAGTCGCGTATTCGCGTGTCGAAGACAGCGGCGGCATTCGGAAAGCTAGAGTACCGAGTGTGGAACAACCATCAGCTTACCATTGGCACGAAGCTGATGGTGTACAAATCCATGGTGATGTCCGTTCTTCCATACGGCAGTGAAACGTGGACGATGTACCGGCGGGATGTGCGATCTCTCGAGCGGTCTCATCGGCGGTGTTTGCGACGAATTTTGCGCATCACTTGGGGCGACAGAGTTGCTGACACAGAAGTGTTGCGAGAAAGTGGAATGAGTGCAGTGGACTGCATACTTTTGCTGAGACACCTGAGGTGGATCGGTCATGTGAGCCGTATGGATTCAACGCGGATACCGAAACAACTCTTATATGGTCAGCTGAGTGTTGGGAAGCGGCATGTGGGGAAACCAAAGCTACGTTACCAGGACATGATCAAATTGAGCCTCTCACGTTCTAATCTTGATTGCAGGTCATGGGAATCGCAGACGGTTTATCGGCGTGCATGGCGCGATCTAATCACGAAGGCATTTGCTGAAGTGCGGGAGAAAGACCTCATGCATGCAGAGAAGAATCCGCGAGTGCGGAAGCGGCAAGCACCGGTGGATTGTACTCCATTGACATCGAGTGCTTGGTGCTGCAGCACATGCGGTCGCGGTTACCTGAGTCAGGCAGGCCTAGTGAGCCATGAGCGAGGCCACTCGGGACCACTACCGAAGCGACGACGGGTCCTGCAGAGAACGCAGGCAGAACCGGCACAGCGTTTGTAAGCACACTGCATTCGATTTACTAACCGCGTGCTTGCATGCTAACTCTCTTTATTTCAGGTGGTGGGTTTTCAATTTTGTCCCAATGCTTCTCTTTCTCATATAAATGTCAACCAGTACTCTCTTCTATAAATTTGCGCACGTCGTTGAAGCCAATTGTAGTTAATTTCGATAATATTTTCGAGTTTGTGTCATTTCCGTAAAATATACTTTCTGACCTCGTGAAATTATCTCGGATCCTTTGTTAATAACTTATTTTATGCGCTCATTAATTTATGATTTTTGTCACGTTTGCTTATGCATTACTCGATTTATTTCCTTTGTAATCTTTCTCTCAAGTGATTGGCTGTTGCTTGATATCCCCGTTGTGGCTGCGCTGGATGTGGACGTTGACAACGTGCCTACCTGTTTATTACCCACTACCTCGTTCATACTGGCTCCAGGAGACAGTTGGTCGTTGCTGGAGGGGACGGAGTGCACGGCCGTTGTGGCTGTGTTGGGATCAAAGAGTGGTTCCATGCACTCAGTGTGGAGCGGACTACGGTCCAGCCACCGCCTTGTGTGCGCTTGATTCCCCAAATACAGTGTGCTTGTGTTTGCCTGTGAAGTAGTGTGGGCCGGCTAGGTTGATGAAAAGTGGCTCCCATCCGCATGCATCCCGGTCTTATTCCTTCGGATTTACACTGGAAGTGTGTGTGGTTGGAACTGTGGGTGGTGCAGCGCAAGCCATCCATGGCCCCTCTGTAGGCGCAGGCGTCCTGTGGCTGGCCACAGTGACAGGCAAATCCGAAACCGGATGCCGCCAACCATGCGAATATACACATGCGCACATACATCCAGTGCACTAGTGGTTTGTAGCACCATGTTCATATCTACGCAGGCTTGTTTCGCATTGTCTAAGAGAAAAGATGTATTCATTCATTTGTCTGGACAGCCTGCTAACTTGTGTAAGGAATACGGTTCCGGCACGGCCTTATGGAGCACTTCAAATTGCAAACTTTACTGATTCAGCCTTCTCTCAGTGAGCGATTTAAGGCAGGATTGATAGAACTGATCTCTGACATGCCAATTCATAAAGCACGCTACTTCCCCTATGCGATAGAGAACGAAGAGCAACCGGACCATTCTGGACATTGTGTTCATCAATGCGATAAAAGTGAGCAGCCCCTTGTGGGGCAAGGACTATGTGTAGCAGTCTGTGGATCTCCCGGTTACCCTGAGTTCCTTCTGTAAGATAAATTCTTCGTCATGCAACGTCAATCGTTGCCAAAATTACACCACCAGAGCGACTAAGAATATCGGTTAGGAGGGCCACTTTTGAAGCGAGCTTTCCATGGAAGTGATTCGAGTGATCCTACAACACGACCACATTCACATAAGATAGACCGAAAAGCGGCCTTTAGCGGAAAGTCTATGGCAGGCTCGATCCCGACATCCTTTCGCAAATTCTCAACGCTTACGTGGGCTATATGTGGAACGCGCCATCCAGGTCTGGCACTTTGAGCAAAGCATGACGTTGCTGCTCTTGAGACCACAACGAAGGGTGACTAAAATGTTGAGGTCATGCTCCATCACCCTTACCAACTTAGGCGGGAAGCCTTTGGAGTTCTCATTGGACAGTATTGTCGTCGGTGGTGTGATGACATCTTTTTCTTCAGATCTTCAAGTACCCAAACCACGCGTGCCTCTACCTATTAAAGCTCAACCACAGTACCTCATGGAGACGCCGTCATTCAGGTTTGGCGACACTGTAGATCCGCTTGGAATGCCACCTTTCAAACATGCAATCAATCCATCAAGGCGTAGTTCGCTTTTCCGTCTCCAGCACTAACCCGCAACTGACCTATGCAACTTGAACTAACTGGGTCAGTTTTACTTGTTTCATCGCAATATATGAGTGTGATGGTCTGAAGAGAAATCTGTGAAAGCAATAATTCACCAAATGTTCTCGAAGCCTTATCTCCTTTTGTGTCCGAGTCCTTGGGACGTCCTTCCGACTTTAGTTAGTTCCGCTCCTAAGCTGACCACACTCGAAACTGGACTAGATGTTGCATTATTCCAACCAGATTACATGAGACAACGATAAAGTAACCGTATTGTGTGCACATGTGGACGTTTCGGAGTCCAAATATGAGCGTCATTTCTATCCGACATGCCTGCTTTCAGGTTTTACTCATTACCACCTACGGCACTTATCAAGTATTGGTTTCCTAATCTGTAACAAATGCACTGCTCCACTATACCACATCGCACGGGAAGGTAAAGTGTCCACTTGATCGATGTGCCCACAGCCCTGTGTGTTCGCAATCTAGCGGATGCGAGTTGACGATGATATCCTACTCCTGTTCAACAGGCCAAGTGAAACGCTTGGCACTGCGGGTGGTCCACACATTTCTGACATTGCAACCATTCCGGGCGGTTAACTCATGCGGTCAGTCAACCCTAGGAACAATCCCTTAGGTCGTCACATGGCCAGTTTCGTCGTTGCGTTGTCCGATGTGTGACCCTGCTCGCTCCACTCGGTTTGCTCTTCGCATTGGGCCGTCACAACCCAACGTGAGGCGGCGCGGCGCATCATGTGTCTCAGGCGACCCACCTTGGAAATTCCCGCCGTCCACTTCGTTCCTTTAATCTTGCTGCTGCCGTAACTGAGCACGTGACTGCCCCAACAATGAAGTCGGTGGCCTTCGCATATTAGGTATTGACCAGCAATCCACGGTGTCCAAGTTTCCTTGCATCCGGGCTGCCACCACGACAACAGTGCTGCTATGGCTCACAACGGGAACTAAACCTCACGTGATGTCGCGTCACGGGCAAAGCCAGCAGTCATCCCAATTCGGCTTCAGCGCAGCTCGACTAAAAGTACATCAAGTGATTCATCTACTAGGCCGAGTTCGCCAGCATAGACAGACGCCTGAGAGGAACGTACGCACGTAGCAGTGATGTATGTAGACACACGCGAAGAACAGTATCCTATTGGATGATTCGGAGTTGGCCACAGCTCGCTGACTATCTCCGCAACGATATCGACCACGATTGCTTGAGCCACGTTGGTCCGCCCAGCGCCATGCAGTGAGCAGTAGTAGTACCGTGCAGACTGCAGGCGGCACTTGTTAGAATCGTGTTACCCGCGCTGTAGTTGACGCCGTCGTACTTCGCACTGCGGTGTTTGTCCTTCCTTTTTCAGTGTTCGATTCCCCCATATTCTACCCGCCACTAAATTGTCACTCACACTGGCTCCACCTGTCTCCTGTGTGCGGGCACTTGAAAAACGGTGTCATGTCCAGTGAAGATAGATAGCGCTAGGTCCAGGATAGTTACCGCACCTGTTTCCAAGCTGGAATAGATGATCGCATACGAACGTACTTGTCGGTGGTTACTAGGTTGTTTGCATCTGTGGGTGTATCCCAGTTTCATCAGCTGGCATTGGTGCTGATGCCTTGTGCCGGAAAGCCACATGATCCATGTTTACAAAAGGATATGGGACGTACCAGTGGAGGGCACACTACGAGCTAGTCATGCCAATGCATGCATGGTGGAGCTGATGGGTGGACGTCGCAAAAGATGGTATCATTGTTGTTAGTCTAAGCGTTCCTAAAGAATTCTGTGGTTCACAAAACTCTATGGGGTGCCGCCACGTGTCGCGCCGGTGGTTCAGTGGTAGAATGCTCGCCTGCCACGCGGGCGGCCCGGGTTCGATTCCCGGCCGGCGCACCCCTTTTCTCTCAATCGCGTAAACGCGGTTTTCTTGCCTTAGGTAGTCCCAACGAAAGCTGTAATGTGAATCTGTCAGCAAATTGAAACCAAGTACAGGATGGCGAATAGTAGGGGTTAGGCTAAGTTAGTGTGCACGGTTTGCAGGGAAAGTAGATTAGCTTGTCCGCACATCGAGTGAACGCAGTATCTATCATTGTATGGTAGCGAGCAGAACGAGAGTCCTTTATCGGCTCCGTCGCTTCCCAGTCATTGCGGACATTGCTGGGGTCATTGCGAAAATAGGGTTCCACAGTGAACCTTAAAGCTATGTTGTGAAGCAATATCCAGGCAGTGTTGTCAGGTGTGAGTCCAACAGTTTCTTTAAACTTTCTTCACGTGGCCTGCACAGCGGGGACTGGTAGTGCAGGGCACGTGCGCGTTGTTTGGTTTACCATGTGAATCGTGTGTGTGTTGATTTGGCTGTCCTTTGGCACATCAAAGCACCGGTTTCCCTGATGGATCAACTATATTTTCCAAGGTGGAACATTCGCGGGATGTTCCTACTGTTCCCATCCCACTTGAACTTGAACTTGCCTCGGACTGCGCATCAATGACGAGCTCCGGAAGCTGATTCCAGTCATTAACCGCGCGCATTAACCGTGCACCTGGAGTCTGCTTGACTTGAACAGTTTCCAACTGTAACCACTTGTCGAACTTTCAGTGCAGATGACTAACTCGCTTCCTGACTCTCCTCTTAGGATACATCGAGTGTAGATCAAATCGCCGGGACGACGAGGGTAATCGAGAGAAAAGGTTTAGTCGGTAAAGACGGAGAGGATAAGATAGGCACCGCAGCTCTGGCACACATTTCGATCCATGGCCTTGGACCTTCTCAGTTCTATCGCATTCGGTTTTCTTGAGAGACTGAGCAGCTGGCAAGCCGTACTCGAGAATTGGGCGCACATGTGAGGTAAACAGGACCCTGTCAGCACCATCGGTCACTGGAGCTCCCGATATAGGGCACCCATCGGGCGTTCGTAAAATATGGCGTATGAAATCTGCTTATAGCCAAATCAACTATCCAACGGCGACTGAAAACATGGATAGTCCTTCGATTAACTTAGCATAACCAAACTACTCATTAGAAGATAATAGTGAGGTGCGCTTCGTGAATTCAGTATTCACACCCACATTACTCCTTACTGCTGGTGCTTGTATGCTGCACATTTCGGTTATGCGACACATGTAGGTATCGACCATTTAAGTACGATAGCCGTACAGGATTGCAATCCCAGTAGCTGAAACGTCGCATCACCAGCAGTCTCTTCCCACGCAGTGTTATCGGTGAGCACGCAATGCCGGCTTAACGAAAGGCACAGTTGCCATACAGCGAAAAGCAGCCATTTCAGTTCAGTTCAGATCAGATGGGACTGGAACGATAGGAGAATCCCGTGAGTATTCCATCATGAGTGGATCGTTGAGCCAGGAATTGATGAAGTGCTCAGTTATCGATGGATCTAAAACGGAACACCCGTATTGCACCCTGGCCAACCAGTTAATGCACACGTTTCCTGCCCTAGCAGTCCCTGATGTGGCAGTCACGTGAAGTAAGCAAAGGATAGGAAGAGAAATCAAAAGTACAGAATAAGGAAGTGCACTTAAATAAGAAAATAATACCAATACGTGAAGAAAAGTAGAGAAAAGAAAATCGAAGTACGAAGATGCGAGTTACTCAGGAAAATGGAATGGTTTCATGTTGCCACCCAAGAGCGTCAAGCTGTCGCTCAAACCCCTTAACCGTAGATTCCCTGATAACACTTTCCGGAAGCATGTTCCAGCGATCGATAACTCGGCGTGACAGCCGGATTTCCGCCCTAAGCCGATCGGACCGCGGTTTGTCCAGCTTCAAGGAATGACCGCGTAAAACAGGCAATCTAGCGGGAGTAAATATCCAAGATAAATCTGTACCAACCTTCCCAGTTAAGATACGGTAGGTTAGGATTAGGTCTCCTCTAAGCCTTCGGTAGTGCATTGAATGCATTCCCAAACTAAGTAGACGCTCGGGGTACGTCCGTCGCCGTAATCCCTCGACAAACTTAGTACCCACTCGTAAAACCCTCTCTAGCTCCATTTTGTCCCGGACGAGGCAGGGCGGACAAGCCTGGACGCAGTATTCCAGATGAGGCCGAACGAATGCCGAGAACAGCCTCGTAAAGATGCCGCCCGTCAAGACTCCGAAAGAACGTCGGAGTAACCACAACATGCGGAAACCTGTGCTTGCGGCCTTCTTCCAGTTGTCGCCGGAGTGTAAAGCCGAAGAGTGTACGACGCCTAGGTCAATCTGGATTGATACACGGGGGAGTTCGACCCCACCGACCACGTACTTTGTAGGAGGACAACCTCCTCCAATTCGAAGAACGGAGCAGTTTGCTTGATTTATGGGCAGTAACCATAAAGTATGCCAGTCCCAAAGTTTATCTGCGGGGTAATGGCTGATTATGACGCGTGGCAGTGAAAGCCGCAAGGAAGCTTTCTCGCCGATGCCGCCTTATCTTTGCACGATAGCCAGCTGTTTGTGACGGTATGTTGTCTACACAAGGTGTAGGCGCCTTGCCCCTGAATGTTTGCTTAGGGCATTAAGGTTTTCAGGTAAGTCCCCCTTCTCTCCCTCTTCTTATTCTTTATTTCATAGGTCCTCATGGTTGTATGGCAGCGAAGCATCAGTTCAAATGGCTGATGTACTGCTGTTGATGATGATGAGTCCCAAAGCTTATCCAAGGCTCGCTGAATAGCTACGGAACCCCCAGGAACATCGACAATGTTCCACAGCTTCAGGTCATCGGCAAATAGCAGCGATGGTACCTCAAGCTCCGCGGGTAGGTCATTCCCATAGACAGAGAACAACAGAGGTCCAAGGACCGAGCCCTGCGGCACGCCACTGATGACATACTGCCTAAACGATAGGCCCCGTCCTACCCGTACACACTGTTCTCTACCCTCCAAGAAGGCAGTCACCCAATGAAGGGCGCAGCCAGATACCCCGTAGGAGGACAGCTTTTGCGCGAGCCTCAAATGGGGTACCTTGTCAAATGCCTTCGAAAAGTCGACGAAAAGCACGT
Organism: Dicrocoelium dendriticum; assembly: GCA_944474145.2. Taxonomy (NCBI): domain Eukaryota; kingdom Metazoa; phylum Platyhelminthes; class Trematoda; order Plagiorchiida; family Dicrocoeliidae; genus Dicrocoelium; species Dicrocoelium dendriticum. The sequence goes on along the minus strand of OX104062.1, from coordinate 20,526,886 downwards.
CCAGTGTGTGGCCGTTATCCACTGCATCCGCCCAACTTTCGCGAGCCACCAGTAGATTCGTCAGTCACGAAAATCTCTTCCGGAATCCGTGTTGCACATTGCTAAGTAGATTAAATCTACTCAAATGACTCTCTAATGAATGTCTCACCAGTTTCTCGAGGAGTTTGACTACTACACTCGTCAGACTAACTGGCCTGAACTTTGCAGGCAGACCCCTGTCCCCATTTTTGAAGATGGGACAGATGACAGCTTCCTTCCATTCGGAAAGCAATGCACAACTGGCAAGCGATTTCTGAAACACAATAGCGAGCGGTCTACTTAGTTCCGCAGCCAACTCATGTGACAGTTTCGGGTGAATTAAATCAGGCCCAGAGGCCTTAGAAGGGTTCAGCCCTTCTAACAGCCTACGAACTGCAGTCTCCGCTACAATAAATTCGGATAGTCATAAACCCTCTGGGGTCCTGCAAACCAGCTCCACGCCTGTCAAAGAGGTTTCTCTTACAAACGCTGTCGCATATTGTCTATTGTAGTGCAACAGAAAACATGCTCTTTCAGTATCTTGTAACATTGGATTTTATGGTTGTTTTAACCTTCGAAACGTCCATTTGTTTTACTGACTGCACATCCGTTGTCACAAACCGTTTTGGTGAGTTCCTCGCTGCACGTTTCTCGCTCTGTCTGATTCGCTTCCTATTCTTGTAGCCTGTACAATATACGTTGGGTTCAGTCGCCTCCGACTTCTATACTGTCGTATTTGACACGTCTTACGTGTCATTGCTTACCGACTAGTATCCCAGGCTCCGCCCAACAATTGGTGACCCCCTGTCAGGAACACGCCGTCCGCCATTGTGAATTTTCATTCTGGTGAGCTCGTTCCAGTGCTTTTCTGATTCATTACTCGCTATCGTTTTGTTTTTTCACTTGCCGCATATAATTATTCATTTCTCACGATGAATAGTGCTGATGATAAACCATCTACGTTCGCGGTTAGTGCCGTAGAGCTAGCCTCCCCACCTTTTTGGGAGAATGACCCGTTGTTATGGTTTGCACATTTAGAATCCACTTTTTACAATTGTAAAATTTCATCTGATAATTCTAAATATCATCAACTTATGTCCCGGCTTCCGCAAAGCGTATCCTCCCAAGTGAGGGACATTATAGCTTGCCCGCCCCCCGATGCGAAATATGACACTTTGAAGCAGGCGATCATTCAGCGAATCACGCCCTCTGACAAGGTCCGACTTCAGCAACTGTTTAGGGATCTGCAGCTAGGGGACAGGATGCCTTCAGCCTTGTTGCGACAGATGCAACAGCTCCTAGGCACATCCAGCATGGATGAAGGTATTCTCCGCGAAATGTGGATGCAACGTCTCCCAGAAAGCACACAAGCCATCCTTGCGGTGGCAAGCGCCCTGCCTCTCACAGCAGTTGCAGAACTAGCAGATCGTGTCATGGAACGACATCAGCCAGCGAACGAATCTAGGACGTTCACTCGACTTAGCCCCGTCACAGCCCCGGCGACATACGCGACTAGTGAGCCGTCGGCAATCGACGTTTTATCATCGCAAATAGCGTCATTACAACGTGAAGTCGAGAAACTCTCCCTAGCTCGTAAGCAGCGCAGCCGCTCTAACTCATCAACTCGCCGCACGAAGCCTAACAATTCAGGCTTTTGCTTTTACCACACGCGTTTCGGTAACAAAGCCCGCAAGTGCCAGCAACCATGCAGTTTCTCCGCCGCCAAGCAGGGAAACTTCCAGGCCGGCCCGTAATGGCGACTAACGGTGTCGGCAAAGCTCAAAGTCGTCTCATCTACATTAGGGATTATGACTCCGATACCCAGTTCTTAGTTGATACCGGGGCGGAAGTCAGCGTCATTCCCCCTATGCCAGGTGAGCCTACCACTTCTCTGTCGACAAGCCTCAGTGCCGCCAATGGCACGCCAATAGCCACCTATGGTCATCGGTCACTTACCCTGGACCTAGGTCTTCGGCGCACGTTCCGCTGGGTATTCACTGTCGCTGCAGTCCCCTTTGCCATCATCGGCATTGACTTTCTCAGGCATTTCGACCTCTTGGTCGATGCGAAACGCCAGATGATAGTCGACACTGCAACAAAACTCAGCGTACGTGGCATCACCGCCGATGTCACATCTATATCCCCGGTCTATGCATTTCCCCAGACCTCGTCAGCCTACGCTAATCTCTTTTCTCAGTATCCCAAGCTCGTTCAGCCAATGAACGCAGCTTTGCCCGTGGCAGCTCAAGTCACGCACCACATACGGACGAATGGCCCACCTGTGTCATGCCGTCCACGCCGACTATCGCCTGAGAAACTAAAGGTAGCTAGGGCGGAGTTTGAGCACATGCTTGAACTTGGAATAATCCGCCCTTCCGACAGCCCTTGGTCCTCGCCCCTGCAGATGGTCCCCAAGAAATCTGGTGACTGGCGCCCTTGCGGTGATTACCGCGCACTCAATCGCCTAACCGTCCCAGATAGGTATCCCATCCCACACATGCAGGACCTTACCGCATGCCTCACAGGTAAGACGATCTTCAGCAAGATCGATCTGGTTCGCGCCTATCACCAGATACCTGTGGAAGACAATGACATTCCTAAAACAGCCGTCATCACTCCTTTCGGTTTGTTTGAATTTTTAAGAATGCCATTTGGACTGTGCAACGCCGCACAAACCTTCCAACGCTTCATCCACGATGTCACTCGTGGCCTAGACTTCGCATATTCCTACCTCGATGATATCTTAGTAGCCAGTTCATCGGAACAAGAGCACCTCGAGCATCTTCGAGCTCTCTTCCAGCGCTTGACCCAACACGGTGTCACAGTCAACCCGACTAAGTGCGAACTCGGCAAATCAACGGTAGAATTCCTAGGCCACCTCGTTTCATCGTCTGGTATCGAAGTCCTTCCTGATAAGATCCAGGCAATCAAGGACTTCCCAGCTCCGACTTCGTTCAAGCACCTCCGTCGATTTTGTGGTTTGGTCAACTACTATCGACGCTTCATTCCGCGCTGCGCTCAGCTCATGCAGCCACTGACTGACCTACTCAGAGGAAATGAACGTAAGTTCGCTTTCCCTGACACAGCACAGGCAGCCTTCGCCGAGCTCAAGGATGCTATCTCCAACATAGCCCTCCTCGCTCATTCCGAATCGACTGCACCTCTTTCTATTACGACTGATGCCTCAGACGTCGCGGTAGGAGCCGTCCTCCAACAACACGTTGGTGGGCAATGGCAACCCCTTGGGTTCTTCTCCAAGCGCCTGCAGCCAGCGGAATCCCGCTACAGCACGTTTGGCAGAGAACTGCTCGCCATTTACCTAGCGATACGTCACTTCCGGCACACACTTGAAGGCCGCGCTTTCACGGTCTACACTGACCACAAGCCCCTTATCTTTGCCTTCAACTCTGCTAGCGACAAATACTCACCACGGGAAACAAGACACCTAGACTTTGTCACGCAGTTCACTGCTGACATACGTCATGTCTCAGGTGTCGACAATCCCGTCGCCGACGCTCTCTCACGCGTCAACCTCACTCTGCAGTCTTTGCCTACCGTCGACCTTGCCGCCATGGCATCGGCTCAGGCTCAAGACGAAGATATACAGCGCACTCTGCAGTCCACTTCGCTGCATGTGCAACCTGTTCCTCTCCAAACCACGGAAGGAACCATCCTCTGTGACACTTCCACAGGTTGTCCTAGACCTCTCGTGCCCGTCTCCTTCAGACGCACAGTCTTCGACGCACTGCACTCACTATCACATCCCGGTATCCGTGCATCTTTGAAACTGGTCACCGAACGTTTCGTTTGGCCACGCGTAAACAAAGATGTTCGTACCTGGGCTCGCGCCTGCCTTCAATGCCAGCGCTCTAAAGTACATCGTCACACCCGCAGTCCTCTTGGTTCATTTCCTGCCCCGGACTCTCGGTTCTCGCATGTACACTTAGACCTGGTAGGTCCATTGCCTCCGTCACGCGGATTCGTATACATTCTTACATGTGTCGACCGCTTCACCAGATGGCCAGAAGCCATTCCGGTAACAGACTGCACAGCTGAGACTGTTATCCGGGCCTTCTTGGACCGGTGGGTCTCGCACTACGGATGCCCATCCACCATCACAACCGACCGAGGAACGCCTTTCGAATCTTCACAATTCGATACGTTCTGCAACTTTTTAGGCTGTCGCCGCATTCATACCACAGCGTATCACCCAGCAGCCAACGGGTTAGTTGAACGTTTCCATAGACAGCTTAAAGCCTCGCTCTGCGCCTCCTCCGACCCTAGCTGGAGCGAAAACATTTCGCTCGTACTCTTAGGCATTCGCAGCAGCATCAAAGCTGACTTGCAATGTGCACCAGCAGAGTTGGTTTACGGCACGACGCTCAAGTTACCAGGAGAATTCGTTTCACCTCCCGCATCGTCGGGTATGCCTCCGCCTAACTTTGCGTCCTCCCTAGCTCAACGCATGCGTTCACTACGCCCGACCCCGCCCCGTGAACAGACTAGAGATGTGCAAATGCACAGCGGACTCTCTACCTGCACTCACGTCTTCCTCCGCACCGACGCAGTGCGGCGCCCTCTCCAGCCTCCCTACACTGGCCCTTTCAGAGTTCTGCAACGGACTCCGAAACATTTTACTATAGACCAGAATGGTCACCGAACAACGGTGTCCATCGACCGACTCAAAGTGGCTTTCTTTGACGAGCCACTTGCAGCCCATCCTGATGCTCTCGCACAAGCACCCGCACCTGTGGTGACTTCGCGAGCACTGGATAACCCGGAACCCTCCGTACCCCTTGACCCGCAACCTATCCCGCCTCAACCCCAGGCAACCGACCGACGCGGTAGACAGGTCAAACGTCCGGTCCGTTTTTCCGATTTTGTAAGCGTTTGCTATTTCCATTAACACGCCTTTTTCGTCTTTAATGGTTATCCTGCGTCTCACCCACAAACGTTTTGCAAAATCGACAAAAAAACCCAAAACATTTTGAAAACCTAAAAAGCGTATTTGCTTTTATCATACATGCCATGTTCCCTCTCCGGCGTCAAGCCACTTCCCCGACCCTTGCCAACCCCCTCTGAGTTCTACCTTCCAGAAACTCAACCGCCGGAACTGCCCAGGCAACCCTCGAGTGACTCGCCAACCGGCTCAACGCAACCCTGGAGTGACTCGCCAGCCGTCCCACAGCCCCTTCCTCGCCCTCGACCGCAGACACCCACGAACCGATTGGTCCCCGAACGCCGCCTAGGCATTGCCGACGAGGACGCCGCATTTCTTCGTGGGACGAGGACGCCTGGATTTCTTCGTGGGACGAGGACCGTGGACTAAAGTGCGGTGGGGGGAGTGACACCTCCCAAGCGCACCGTCGGGTCTGCAGCAAAGGGAAGGTCCTGTCGGCCTTTTTTCTGGACTAGCCAGTTTTTTTGCAGTCCGACCAGCCCGCCCCGACGGCCCACCGATGATGCACTCTGGTCCACACGATCGTCATAAATAAAACTAACAAAAGCCTGGACCCAGCGAAATCTGCTACACCCCACTTTGGAAGCCCTTCTCAAGCCCCTGCAAACATTCGCATCCACCTCACCTTCCGTTCCCCCCACTAACAGCTCCATCGAAGGCTTCCATCCTTCAGCCTTCTAGGGGGAGGCCCTTGTAGTGCAACAGAAAACATGCTCTTTCAGTATCTTGTAACATTGGATTTTATGGTTGTTTTAACCTTCGAAACGTCCATTTGTTTTACTGACTGCACATCCGTTGTCACAAACCGTTTTGGTGAGTTCCTCGCTGCACGTTTCTCGCTCTGTCTGATTCGCTTCCTATTCTTGTAGCCTGTACAATATACGTTGGGTTCAGTCGCCTCCGACTTCTATACTGTCGTATTTGACACGTCTTACGTGTCATTGCTTACCGACTAGTATCCCAGGTTCCGCCCAACACTACTAAGTACACAGGCCTTGTCAAATTCCGTATGCGCATGAGTACCGTCATCACGCATCAATACTGGATTTAACGGAGGCGCTGCCAAATCATGACTGATCGTAAATTCCGACGTTAATTTCAGCACGTAACAGAAGTGCTGCGTGGATAGGTAACAAAAGCAGACTGTCCTGCTGGTAGGAACATTAGCATTGAGGACCCATCAGCGTTGTTCCGTATTCTAGTCGTAGGGCGCTCTTCTAGATTAGGTGTCCGGGGTTGGAATTTTGGCAGGGTCGGGTTTGGATTAACAGGCGTCACTGGATGGATCGCGTGGTTGTGCGGTGGGTACTGATGGTTATGCGATTTTCCTCTTTTCGCTCTGTTCCCGTGAGAATTATTAAGCATGTAAGCATTTTTCACAAACTTCATGACGAAGTTGACTGAATCGCGCGCACCAGTTGTGTTGATGGTCATGTTAAGACCTAGGCCATAGGCAATCTAATGATATGCCTTGAGGAATACACAAAGGATTGTAACGGGGGAGTGCTGTTGAATATTTCTCCTCCAGTCCAAAAAGAACCGTTTGACCTTATTTTGGAATCGCAACGGTCTGCCGGCGGAGTTTCGTGCTGTTAGGGTCCCCTGATGTGCGGAATTGTAAGTTCAAGTTCAAGTGGGACTGGAACGATAGGATGAATCCCGTAAGTGTTCCTTCTTGAGCGGGTCGTCGATCCAGGAGTTGATAGGGGTTGATACAGACGTTGGGCGCGTCAAGGTCATGCTACACTACCTAGCCTGTGAAGCTGCATTGTGCGCGCTAGTGCGTGAATGTCCGTCTCCCAACTAACCAGCGATGCTTATTGATTTTTTTTAAAAGCGAGTGCTTAGGCAAAACATGTGGACTGCGTAAAACTAAACAGTTGATCTGTGCCCAGTGTGGATTGCCGATGTACTATTGCCATTGCTTCTACTAAACTTCCATTTGCAATACTGTTGTTCTGATTTCGGTTGAGTGTAACTGGGGTGCTCCGACTTCTTGATGGGTCTAAAAGGAAAACACCCGAAAAATACACCCTGGTCCATCAATTTAATGCCCACGTTCCTTACATTAGCTCTCCCAGCTATGCCAGTTACGTGAAGTAAGTAAGAGAGGAAGAAAAATCGAAGGTAAAAGAGTAAGGGAAATCAGTTAAAAGAAGAGAATAATACTAATGGCGAGGAAAAGTATAGAAAATAGAGTCGAAATATGAAGATGGGAATTAGTCCGGAAAAAGGAAAGGTTTCGTGTTGCCACCCCCTTAACCGTAGCTTCCTTGACAACATGTTCTGGAAGCAGGTTCCAGCGCTTGATGACTCAACGTGATAACCGTGTCTCCACTCTAACTCGATCGGACCGCGGTTTGTCCAGCTTCATACAATGCCCGCGGAGACCAGATAATCTAGTAGGACTAAATAGCCAGGACAAATCATGGCCAATTTTCCCAGTCAAAATACGGTAGGTTAGGATTAGGTCCCCTTTAATCCTTCGATAGTGCATTGACTGCATCCCCAAACTAAGTAGGCGTTCGGGGTACGTTTGCCCTCGTAATCCCTTGACCAACCTAGTATCGACACGCAACACCCTTTCTAGTGCCATGTTGTCGCGGACAAGGCATGGTGGACAGGCCTGGGCACAATATTCTAGGCGGGATCGCACAAACGCTGAGAAGAGCTTCACAAACACATCAACGTTTAGGGTCCCGAAAGAACGACGGATAGACCACAACATCCGGGACCCTTTACTAGCCGCCTTCTTCCAGTTGTCGCCAGAGTGTAGTGTGAAACAGTGGACGACACTTAGATCAACCTGATGAGTCACGTGAGGATGTTCACTCCCATCGAGAACATAACTCGTGGAGGAAGCAGACGCTCCGATACGCAGCACTGAACACTTTGCCCGGTTTATGGGCAGCAACCACAAGACAGACCATTCACAGAGTCTATCCAGAGCCCGTTGAAGAGCCACAGGAATTCCAGGGATATCAACCATATTCCAGAGCTTTAGGTCATCGGCAAATGAGAGCCATGGTACCTCAAGCTCCCTCTGCAAGCCATTCACGTAGACTGAGAAAAGCAGCGGACCTAGGACACAGCTTTGCGGAACGCCGTTAAGTACAGCTTGTCGAAACGAAAGACAGCTTCCCACACGAATACACTGTTCCCGTCCATCCAGGAAAACTGACACCCACTGGAGAGCGCGACCAGCTATTCCATACGACCTCAACTTCAGTGAGAGTCGCGAATGGGGGACAGTGTGAAAGGTCTTGGCGAAGTCAATGAACACCACATCCACCGCATGTCCACTGTCTACGGCTTCAGCCCAAAAAGTCACACCCACGGCAGGACTCCAACCCGCAATCTTCTACTTAGGAGGCAGACGTCTTATCCATTAGGCCACGCAATCAGTGTTGTTGGCAGAGAAGGTAAGGTGCCTAGATTATTCCTACAGAGCCAAATCTGGGCAAAACCGGGCGTTTGAAGGAGGAACCGTACAATTTTTCTCCGCGAGCTCCCGATGAGTGACACAATTTTTTGACACTCGGGCGCCCATCGGACTTCCAACAGGCGCTCATCGGACACTGGTGCTGAGTGGGGAGTCTGAAGAGTTCTGGAGTAAGACGGGAGAATCATAGGATCGTAGGATAGTAGAGAGTATTAAGAGAAATTCTTTGTCAGCTCCATCGCTTCCGATCATTGTGTTTTGGCCGCGATTCGATGTTAAGCGGTAATCCACAAGGGACCGTGCCAGCTACAGTTGAAGCTGCAAGGGCCCATCGTACTTAAAAAATAAGAATCTAACATTCGCTTGAAACATTCCTCAGTCTGGGCATCCACCACATGCTTCGGTAACTCGTTCCAATCGTTGACTACGCGAGTTGATAAAGCGAGGGCAGGATGAACCCGAAGCCTTCTGGGTTTAAACAGTTTCCTTTTGCGGCCTCGAGTTGAGCTGTTTGCATGAATTGAAAGCACGCGTACAGCTCCGCCTCCATCTCTCCTCTCAGGATGCGCCTGGTGAAAATCAGGTCAACGCGACGTCGGCGATAATCCAGGGAGAACAGGTTCATCCGCTGAAGTCTCAGGGGATAAGGCAAGTCCCGTACCTCCAAAATGTATTTCTATCCCCGCCGTTGGACCTTCTCAATGATGTGACATTCGAACTTGGTGAGAGGGAAGACGGCAGGTAATCCGTATTCGAGAATGGGGCGGACATGGGAAGTAAACAACAGTCTGGAGATATCCGGAGTCAAACGCGAGAAGGCTCTTCGTATGGCATGGGGCATCCTGTTGGCAGCAGCAACCCTTCGTAACGTGTCTTGTGTAGTCCGTAGATCAGATGACACCAACACGCCGAGGTCGTTTTCAAGGATTGAAATTTTGAGCAACGCCCCACCAATGTGGTACGTCCCGAAAGGCTCAGGAGCACCAATGGGGAGGACCGAGCACTTCTCGCGATTTATGGACAATCGCCATTTAACTGACCCCTCATGTAAGGTATCAAGTGTAGCCTGTAATCGGTCCGCATCGTCAAGACAGGACACCTCCATCCACAACTTCAAATCGTCAGCGTAAATCAAGCAATCCAACTGAAGTAGACCTCTGTGAGTACTACGCGGCAACGATTTTTTGGCGTGCCATACTGATCGAGCTGGTTAGCTGGACTAACGTGGAAATCGGGTTTGAATAAACACTTGAAATGAAATTTGACTATTTTCAACTTTTCTGATCCACGATATCTTGGATCGATTAAAGTGGTACTGGCCAAAGCGTCTGTGGCGCTTACTGGTAATTTTTCCGGTTGTTCCCAGTTTTAATCCGGTTTTGCACCCTGTTTTGCCATTTTTGTTGCGGTCGTTTTACTATTGTATACGTGTTGTAATTCTACTCTGTTTTCCACATGAACATGGCTGTCTCGCTAAACACCGAGGCGTATGGACCTATGGGGTCCTCGTTTGATGAGTCTACTGCAGCTTACGGACAGTTTAGCTGTTCAGATCCAGTAACAAATTTATCTGGCGGTATGCAGTGTGACGTCTGCTGCCGCTGGTATCACGAAAGCTGTAGGGGCCTACAAGCTGACCAGTACAAAATGCTATCATCCAGCGTTCACTTTCTTTTCAGCTGTGCTGAATGCTGCTCTCAAAGATCGACGCGCCTGGCTATCACCGGTGCTAAACTTTCAGCGCTGGCTTCAAGGTTGGCAGGTGTTGAGAAGGCGATAGCCAAACTCGCCTCTATTGCGTCGCTCGATGAGAAAATGGATTTGCGTTTAAAATCCCTGAATATTTCGATTGAAGGCACTGCAATAGACGGCAACATTAGTGACTGATTCATCCGCTGGGGTCTGTCACTCGGTCATGAAGTCGCACATCCTACCAGCCAATCCAGGTCGCATTGTTGTCTATTCTCATGAGCCGATCAAAGTGAAGAAAAATAGGGTGCGGAAATACCAGAAGCTCTCTGCTAAACCCAGAGAATTAGTTGCCACGGCATCGTAAAATATGCCCTCTTTGACCGTCGCAAAGTCATCTGACGGTTGTGCACAGGGGCACATTTCGAAGATGCTGACCGTCTCGGCCGTCACTGAACCAGCCCGTTCTGACGAAGTGTTGGTAACTGCTCAATGCGACACAAGGTCAACGGCCCCTGCTCCAGTGAGCCAAAAGAAGAAGCGGACTAGATCTGCTCGTAAAACTTCGAAGGGGCTTGAAGACCCAGGAACTAGCAAGACGCCGGCAATTGAGCGGAAAACCTACGCTACCGTTGCTTCGATGTCGTTTGTGAGGACAGGGACAGTGCCACCGCCAGTGGTGAAAACATCTGGTATATGTGTTGAATCAAATGCACGTGGGGTAAACACTCCCCGTCGTGCCGACTCTTTTACTGAAAGTAGCGTTATATTCCGTAAAGTCGCTGAATCTGCGGCCGCTCTCCCAAGGGAAAGCATCTTGGATGACATCAAGTGGCTGAAACTGTGTGTCACCAAGCTGCTTCCACCTGGCATCCATGGTGTCACTGTCAACAAACTGACCAGAATGCGGAATGTCCCTATCGGAACGGCAAATCCGCGACCCCGACTACTTCGCGTGGTCCTTTCTACCCCAGAGGAACGCAAATCATTACTGCGGTTTGCATTCAAACTTAAGGGTAGTGGTGTCAGCGTTCAGCCGGACCTACCACTGGCAGATAGATTGAAATTAAAGGAGGCTATCGAAGACCTCAAAACTAGACGGGCGACTGGTGAACAAGACCTCCGTCTGGTGGTCTTTCAGGTGGTCAGCCGGAAGTTATTTTCCGCCCTATCAGAACCCATCCTGATGACGCATGACCCAGGGATGGTCATGCCGACTTCCTTGAGGTAGTACTTAGCAACGTGCGTAGCCTGAGGAACAAGGTGCACGAGTTGGGTCTACTTGTAGACAAATCTCGTCCCAGTATACTTGCTTTCACTGAAACGTGGTTGTCTCCGGATATCACGGACGGTGAGGAATGTTTACCTGGCTACACCTGTTTAGAACTGATCGCTCCGTTGGTCGCCAAGGCGGAGGCGTTGTCTGTATGTGAGCTGTAAGTTAGATGTGTTGAGGACCTGCACATTCCAGTCGTCGGATCAGACTGTTGAAGCCTTATCGGCTGTCTTGTGCACTTCCTCTACCCAGTTTACAGTTGTAGTGATATACAGAAGTCCTGGAAGTTCTTCCAGGGGGATACTTGACTTTATTCGCACTCAGTCTGCCAAATAAGTGTTTAGTTCTGGGGGATTTCAACCTCCCGGAAGTCTGTTGGGCCGATCATTCTTGCAATTCGGCATTAGGAACATTCGGTGCAGACTTCCTTGAACTGACTCTCCAAGTGCCTTTGCACCAATTCGTTGACTTTCCCACTAGGTATAGGGACAACCGAATACCATCTACTTTAGATCTGGTTTTCGCCAAGTCCCTCGACTCCGTGACTGACGTTTGATTCAGTGCACCTTATCACAACTGGAATCTAATCGCAAGTACGTATTTCCACTCGTAGCGAATAAGCAAGAGGACGCGTCAGTCTGGCGCACAGTGTACTGAACAATTAACGGTTTGCATGTGAGCACGGAATGTTAGGGTGTGTCCTTGAGTGCGTGTGTGCGTGCTTATCTACGTGTGTGTAGGGCCAATCAGGTTCACGGTCATAGTGAGCGATCATTGGTTGGACACGTAACAGCCCTCCCTGTTTGGGCTGACGTTACAGTCATGGCTGAAAACGTTCGGTCGGTTTGCGAATCCGGGTCGATCGGCGTAATTGAGTTTCCCCTGTTGTTCTGTGTTCGTCGGGCTCTACAGCTTGCTCTGCGATCTCCGAGTGTGACTGACTCACGGCAGGTGTGTCAGTGCTCCTGGGGCGTACATGATCTGAGTGCCGGCGAACAACCCGGCCGTCCGGAAGCTGCAACTCGTTTTGGCTTCCTGAAAAATCGAGCACAGTCGCCGACTGCCAACATTGTTCATGCGGTAACCTGGTGTAAACAGGTTGATGGTCCTGAAATGTAACTTCCGGCTTTGATTCCTCTGAAGACACAAACTTTTTCTGACGCTCCTGTACTTCAACACCCGGGTTCGGGAACAACAAATGAAGCCTCGTTCTCAGATTTCTGCCGAACATCAATTCCGCCGGGGATTTCCCGGTAGCCTCAGTGGGTGTAGAATGGTAGGAGAATAGGAACCGATCCAGTTTTGTTCGCAATGTTCCCGTTCGCTGCTTTAGTAAGCCTTGTTTCACAGTTTGTACTGCACGCTCCGCTAATCCGTTTGATGCTGGGTGATACGGGGCTGATTTAACGTGTTGGATTCCGTTGTTGGCGACAAATTTAAAAAATTCGGCACTGGTAAAAGGCGAACCATTGTCTGTACAAATGGTTTCCGGAATGCCAAACGTAGCGAAGAACGAGCGCAGTTTAGTGATGGTGGATTCGGCTGTCGCCTGAGTAACTGGATGTACGTCAATCCACTTAGAATGTGCATCAATAAGTAGAAGAAACATGGTCCAGTCGAACGGTCTGAAGTAGTCGGCGTGGATACGCTGCCAGGGCTTGTCAGGCCAACGTCAAGGGTGTATTGGACCTGGCGCCTTGCTCCGCTGATACGCCTGACAAATATCGCAATTCTTCAGTAAGTTCTCTATGTCTGAGTCGATGTTGGGCCACCAGCAGTACCCTCTCGCTAGTGCCTTCATCCTCGCCACACCTGGATGAGCATCATGGAGCTCTTTAAGTACCTGTAAACGCGCCTTGGTGGGAGGGACTAGACGAGAGCCCCAAAAAACACAGCCGTCGAATAGACTCAGTTCGTTCTTCCGAATCATAAACGGTTGTAATTCAACTGTCCCTTCAGGAGGCCAACCCATGTTCAAAAAGCGTTTCACCATTGATAGCACGGGGTCTCGATCCGTCCATTGACGGATTGTTGAACTCCGTATCGGTGTTGTGTCTAGATGTTGCATTAGATTAACCAGTTCAAACGGAGGGTCGTGTTCATGTGCAGTTTCCGTGATCGGCAGACGGCTGAGTGCATCAGCTGAGCAGTTGCTGACGCCGGTAATATAAACAATCTTGTAAATGTAAGCACTCAAGGTTATAGCCCATCTTTGCATCCTCGGTGATGCCATTTGTTGTATACCTTTGTTTTCCCCAAACAAGGATATCAATGGTTTGTGGTCTGTATGAAGCTCGAAAACGTTTCCCCATAAATACTGGTGAAACCTCTTAACTCCGAAGATAACGGCTAGCGCTTCCCTGTCCAGTTGTGAGTAGTTCTTCTCCGCCGTCTGTAAGGTGCGCGATGCATATGCTATGGGACGTAAAGAACCATCGTCCATGCGGTGGCACAGGACAGCCCCGACCCCCCAAGGGGACGCATCGCACTGAAGTATGAGTGGCTTGTTAGAGTCATAATGGACTAACGTTGGTGGCGAAGCAAGAGCTTGTTTTGCTTTATTGAAGGCATTTTTTGACGGGAACCCCAACACCACGATGCATTTTTGTGTAACAGCTCATTTAATGGCGATAGAACCGTTGATGCATTAGGCAGGAAACGGCGATAGTGAGATGGCATTCCTAAGAACGAACGGAGTTCATCACAACTCTTTGGCTCTGGGCTTTCTAAAATAGGTTTAACCTTGTCATTTAAAACATGTAAACTGTGTTTATCAAGCCGGTATCCATGGTAAAAAACGGAAGGTGAAAGGAACTCACATTTAGACCTTTTCAATCTGAATCCACTTCGCTCCAAACGCTCGAGCACGACCACGAGTGTTCGAAGATGCTCTGTATCCGAGCGTCCAGAGATAAGAACATCATCCAGATAAGCACACGCAAAAGGAATGTCCTTCACTAGGTCGTCAATAATTCTCTGAAATATTCCGGGGGCGGAATTAATGCCAAAAGGTAAACGAGTATATTGAAATAGTCCCATGTGCTTGGTGATGGTAGTAAGTTTCCTCGAAGGTTCATCGAGCTCTATCTGCGAGTATGCATGACTCAGATCGAGTTTGGTAAACTTTTCACCACCAGCTAGTGTTGCATACAAGTCATCAATACGTGGCAAGGGGTACCTGACCAGCATGGATGCTTGATTTATGGTTATCTTGTAGTCACCACAAATCCGTACGGAGCCGTCCGGCTTGGTTACTGGCACAAGTGGAGTTCCCCAGTCAGAAAAGTGTACAGGAGTAATAATACCTTGAGTCTGTAGGCGGTTTAATTCCTCTGCAACTTTAGGCCTCATAGCGTATGGTAGTGTGCGCGCCTTAATGAATTTCGGTCGAGTGCCTTCCTTTAGTTTTATCGCAGCCTGAAATTCTTTCAACTTCCCAAGCTCCTCGGAAAAGAACAGCTGAATGTTGTTTAAGTAATGTTTCAAGTCCGGAGATCTCGGTGACTAATTTTACCACATTCATTGTATCCGAGAAAGCACGTATCCAGTCTCTTCCAAGCAGATTTGGACAATCCCCGGGGATCACATATCCAGGAAGTGTGCGTATTTTGTCGCCATACTGTGCCTTCACGAAGCATTTACCAAGGACACGTATAGGTTCACCGGTGTATGTACGAAGAACAGAGTTGCAAGCGGATAAGTTCGGGAGCGTTTTTACAGCGTTTTCCCGGATTATCGTCACGGATGCTCCTGTATCGATTTCCATCTGTACCTTTTGTCCTTCAATGTAAAGCTCTAGAGTGTATGGCGCCGACTGCATGCTAGAAACGGAATTAAGCCAAATGGAATGTAATTCAGGGTCGCTACCATAAGATTCGTCCACAGTTTTGATGGGGTTTGCTCCTCGATAAGCCCCACCTGAACGCCGTTTGACCGATGTACATACTCGCGTCAGGTGGCCCACCATCCCGCAGCTTCGACATACTGTCTTCTGATGCCGACAGTCGGATGGACAACTGTGCTGTTCACCACAACGATAGCACACAAACAAATTGACGCCAGTGGGTGGCTTTGGTTTTGATGTAGTGTTAATCAAGCGCAGCTCATCTGACCAGTCCTTCAGCGTAAATGTTGCGAGTTGTTGTGTAAGGTGTTCCATCTGCCGGGCAATCGAACAGGCCATCTCCCAGGTCAGTGAACAATCATCTTGTGAAAGGAGCTTCTCCCGCGTGCTCTGGTCTGAGATTCCGGCTAAGCAGCTTCCTAACAGTAATGCCTGGAAAACCAGGTGGAAGATGTTTCATTACGCACAATTTAAACCGCAGAAGGTCCTAACATGCGTGCAGCAGGAAGAACAGTAGTGGGTTTAGCCGCGTTACGGAATATAACGCTACTATCCAGAAAAGAATCGTCACGGCGGGGTGTATTTACCCCACAAGTCTTTGATTCGACACTTGGAGCAGGTGGCCTCACCACTGGTGTTGGAAGTGTCCTTATCTCGGCAGTTGATGTAGCAACGGCAGTGTATGTTTTCGCTCCACTGTCGGCTTCTTATTTTTTCGGGTCATCGAGTCCACCGATAGGCTTAATGGCAGCTTTGCTTTGCTTTTTCTTCCTAATAACTGGATTGGGGTTTTGTGATGCTTTGTCACTTTGCGTGGAGTCAAGTCAACCATCAGAACGTGCCTAATCGTTGACAGCCGAGACATCCGGCACCTCGACATACAAGTAGTGCGTGTGGGAATTTTCGCCTTCGCACAACCGTCAGACGGCTTGACAAGTAACGACACTTGGCTTGTTTCTGGTGCTGAGACAAGTACAGCTTCTTGCTCAGCAGAGAGTTTACGGGGTTTCCTAGCTCTAATCCGCTTTACTCCGATGGACGCTTGAATCAGCAATTCAGCGTTGATCAGGGTATGGTTAGTATGACGTCCGAAGCAGCTCCATTTTTGTGACCCGCAGCAATCTGGACGGGTAACAATGATTGGTAGCACAAGTTGATCTCCAGTGTAAGTGATCAACTCTGCGTCGTTGGAGACCGGAAGCTCCGTCATGAACAGATCAACTTTGCGGTGATGATCTGTGAGCTTCGAGAACGAACGCTCTACATTTCGACGCTGAGAATTAAGAGATTCGTCTCTTTTACGAAAGTCAGAGCGGCCTTGCGAGCGCTTGCAGCAATCGACACAACTGAAAAACAACATTTCGCTGGAGGCCAACGCTGCGTGCCGTTCGGTATACAGGTCCGTGCAAAGCTGGTGCTACCATCGCTTGCAGACATCGTACTGCATGCCACCGGAGTCGTCAGTTATTGGCATATTGCAACTTGAACTGCCACAAATTGCAGTAGACTCCGAATGCAAGCCTCCGGAAACAACAGCCTTGGTGCATTGCGAGACCGACATAGTGGAAAACCGAGTGGAATTAGAACACAAATATACTAGTAAACTGACCTCAATAGAAAGGCAAAAACAGAATGCAAAATTGGATTAAACTGGGAACAACCGGAAAAAGTACCAGTAAGCACCAAAGACCAGAACCGCTTTAATCGATCCAAGATATCTTGGATTAGAGAAAATGTGACAATAGTTAAATTTCGTTTCAAATGTATATTCAAACAATGTTTTTCACAACATTGCAGTTAAAATGCTCGATCAGTATGGCACACCAAAGAATCGAGTTACCGTGTAATACTCACAGGCCACGGAAAGTGTCTAAAAACCGCTTGAAACACCTCCGAAGTTACGTTTCTTTAGCCAAACTGTTGCACTTATTCAACACCCGAGTAGACAGAGTGCCATCTGAGCGCGCGTGGAGCCTACAGGGTTTGAGCAGTTTCCATCGTGGTTTGAACAGCCTCCAAACGCTGTTCGACGTTCTCTCCATGCGCTCTGTTAAGAATGTATCGGACTGTTCATTGAGTCCATTGCGCTTTACATTGAATACATTGAAGTATCGAAAGCAGATGAGAAAACCCTTGTCAGGTTCATCACATTCCAAAAGGACTGAGAAAGGTGCGTGTTAAGGAGTAAAGGTGTTTGCAGTTGGGGAGCACAGGTACAAGAATAACAGCACGGTCCTTCTACATTCAGCAGGTGAAAATCCAAAAGCCACTTGAAAGATCCCTCAGCAGGAGCACTGACCACAGCTTCTGGTAAATTGTTCCGCACGTTCACGATCCGGATAGATAAGGTGACCTCTAAGCAAACTCGATGCCTCATCGGTTTGAAGAGTTACCAACTATTGCGTCACTTTTGTTGATCTGGAAGTAATGTTGGAAATCCCCATCCAACTGACCTCGCAGGCGTAGATTAGGTCTCCACGACGGCGGCGGTAGACTAGGGAGATCAGATTCATACGTAAAGGGCATCGCAGTAGGACATATTTCGAAGAGCTGGGACCGATTTGGAATCTCGCCTCTGAACTTGCATTAGGAATTGCATTAGGAATTGGTGAGTGGGCCACTTTCTGGAAAGCTGTACTCAAGTATAGAACGCACGTGTGAAACGAACAGAATTTGAAGACCTCAGGAGCCATCCGAGAGAATGTTCTTACAGCCCGAAACATCCTGTTAGCTGCAGCGACATTCTTTAACGTAGTCTGATTTGTTCATAGATCGGAGGATACGACGACGCCGAGATGCTTTGCCCCATTGACGGAATTTAGCACGGAGCCACCGATGTGATAGTTGCCAAATGGATCAGGAGCGCCAAACGAAAAGACAAAGCACTTAGCGCGGTTTATAAGTAATCCCCAGAGGACAGACCAGTTAAGCAACAAGTTAAGTGCCAACTGCAATCTCTCAGCATCATCCAAGCTGTTGCCCACCATCCACAATTTCAAATCATCAGCATAAATTAGATAATCGGCTTGAAGCACGGTCGTAAAATCAATAATGAAGATCTTGAATAATTCTGGGCCGAAGACCGAGTCTTGAGGCACTCCACTGATCATCCGAACAGATGGAGAGAGGGCTTCGTTCACCTTCACTTGCGTTGAACGGCTTTTGAGGAAATCAGAGATCCAAGAAAGAACCTTCCCCGAGACAACAGTTCTCAAAAGTATGAAGAGGCTACGTGTATGGGAGAGTTTATCCAACTTCTTACTGAAGTCAACGCAAACGACGTGCAGACGTTTGCCAGCATCCAACGATGTCACATTTCTCCCGAGCAACAAGTAGGTTAGAACTACAGGAGCGAACCTTTCTGAACCCAGGTTGATTGGGCGAGGTTACTTTAAGAACTTTCATGTGACATTGGAGAAAGTGACTCGGGATTCTCCCCATGACTTTACAGATGACTGAGGTCAGGAAAATTGGCCTATAATCAATAGGGTCTTGTTGATCCCCACCATTGTATATAGGCTTCACAACCCCTACTTTTCAACCAGGGGGCAGTCGGCCCAGCTACAAGCGAGAGTCGCAATACTTGACACAGAGGAACGATGATGTACTCGGCCACGGTTTTGAGAAATAGCGGATGTAGAACCTCGCGACCTGGAGAAGAGTTAACAGCTAACTTAAGAAGGAGTTTCAGGATCATCGATGAATTAATTTCGGTGGACAAAGGGGGAAGTTGGGAGCGCATAGAGTTACAAATTTACAAGGAAACGGTAATTCTGATGAGTAGACAGAAGAATAAGGGGATGCAAACAGTTCGGCTTTAGCATAGTCGTTGTACAGTGCAATATCATCCAGAGGGGATGACATGATGGGAACACCATTACCGCGTTTGGTTTTGCGTCTTACATATGGAAGCAGCTTTTCGAGGGCAGTTACCTATTGTCTCGCCAAGGGGAGTTGGCGAACTTGTCGCTCTTCCTACTTTTTAGTAGTGCACAAGTTCCTAACCGCTTTCTACTCCGAAAAAGTGGCGGCAGTCTGGGTAACCTTGAATCTGTCCCACGGCTTCCTTCGTTCATTCAACGGGGGCATCAGTTCTGAATCAATCCAGGGGAGACCTTTGAAAAAGGATCTTCTTCTGGAAATAGGGACAATATGGTCAACGAGAGATGTCATTTTAGAGCAGAAGTGCACCCGTGCATTCTCGAGTTCTAAATTTTGGGGAATGCTCCAGTCAAACGCGCTCGCTACCAATCTTAAAACTGAAAGATCGGCGCGCCAATAGTTCCGACAATACACTGTATTGTTGTTACTTGCGAGACGGTTAGTCCACAAAAAGGAAACGACACAATGATCTCTTTTAGCAAATGCTTGGGAAACAGTAAGGTTAGAGACATCAGACAGGGCTTTCGTAAACACTACATCGAGGATATGCGGCGACTGGCCCGGTAACAGACCAGTAGACATGTATACATCCTGAAACAAATTTGTCTCTGGAACGGATTCGCGTGAACCTGTATCGAAGGAGTCGAGAGGGAGAGCACCTTATGCAAGTTGTCAGTCAACCCTTGGGGCATTGAAACTGTTCATTATCTAACAGTCCCTACCTCCTCCATATTTTCTTAACGAATTCAGGAGGCAGGAATCTGATCCCAATAGAGCTCTGCATACAATGCCGACGAGGAGCCATCTGCATCCACTGTGAACTTGACACCAAGGGACTTCGCAGCTCGAGTTATGATCCTCGACAGCTTCTACAAGATGAATCATGAGACCAGCTTTCCAGTAAAGAATGACGCCACCACCAGACTTAAGTTCAGTACGGTTAGCTCGAACGAGCTGATAACGTTCCAGGCTCACCTCCAGGTCTGGAATATCGAAGACAGCCAGATATATGTGAAAACAATCAGCTCAGGGTGGTGTTGTGCAACAAAGAGGTGAATTTCATCTAGTTTGTTTCTTAGACTGAGAACATTCGCACATATCACGCGGGGGCCATCGTTTGGCTTTACTGACCTGGAAGGACAAATAGCGGTCCCCAGCGAGTTCTCGTGGTTCTCTGGACTACCTGGAAATCCACAATACAGTGGTTGGTTTCTCCATTCGATTTGCGAGTATGCAATTCCTCAATACCGCTTCTTTATTTTTACTCTTGCTTCGGGAGAGAGGTCCCTTAGGAGGTCGAAAGTTTCCCTTTGAGTCGAAAAGTTCGTCTGAGAATGCGACTACATTCATCCTTAATCTGATATACAGTTTTTAGAGGACGGATCTTGGGTTGGTCGTCTAGATACTTACCGAGACGAAATACAGAAACGAGCTGTATGTTCTGTTTACCAACATTGAATATAAGCGAAAGGGTTTCGATTCAGAAAGGCTTAATCATCCAGTATCCTCACAACAGAACTTTCCTTATTGGATTCAAAGCAAACATAATAACTAAACAAAGATCGCGAGAAGGAGACATAGTTTCATCAACAAGCTGCGATTTTGGGTGATGTCGAATTCCGTCGATGGTTTTCTCCAGCTGTTTGACACGGTCGAGAATGAGTTTCAGCTTACGATGTGACGAAGTTGGCTTTGTTGAGCCTTCTTGGCTTTCTTTGTTTTCGTTGCTTGCACCGTTAATGAAACGTGGCTCCTATCCGCATGCCTCCCAGCCTTATTCCTTCGGGTTTACACTGGATATAGGGTGTGTGGATAGAGCTGTGTGTGGTGCGGCGCAAGCCACCCACCGTCTCTCTGTAGGCGCAGGGTCTTGTTGCTGTCGTATGGAGTCCGAGGTGACAGAGAAATACGGAGCCGGATTCCGCCAACCGTTTTAGAGAGGTGGTCTAGTCACCCAGCCCGCAATTCATCAACCACTGACTTAAATCATAAGCGGATTGCCAATTTTCAAGTGATTCACGTGATGGTGAGACTACTTGAGAGCGACAGCGTGACTTCCATCACCACAGCCTGATCTGGCCACGAATTGGCCAATCAGTCAGACACTAATTATGGTTGGATAAAACACCCGTAAGATGTTGTAGTCTTCAAACAACATCCAGTTGTCATCGTGTCTGCTGCCCATCTGTGCCACTTGGACCACAGTACGGCTCCGACCTCAGGGTCATTTGGTCTCCTGATTCTGGTATCTATTGGACAATGGACAATGGTTTATTACGGGTAAAAAAGCATCGCTTAACAAGTCCCGTGGGATGGAAATTATTGCGAAAATCGATTGCATAATAAAGTGAAAAGCGTTGTGGTGGACTCACCATAGACTTATGTGGAATAGCAGAGATGTTCGCATATCAAACGTATAAATCCATAAATCCATTGGTTAGGCGTTTGGCAAGACACCGTTTGATTGCGTTTTGTAGCCCCTGGCTAACAAGTCATAAAATGAAATGTAAGTGAGACAATGCATCGTCAACACGTTTCTTAAATATCGCCAGATTGGGAGCAGAGACGACATAATTAGGAAGGACGTTCCAAGGCTCACACACGCGGAGAGAGAAGAAATTTCTACGGCATTCAAGCCGGCTATAATGAATTGTCAGTTTCAGAGGGTGACTTCTTAGTTTAGTGTTGTGGTTCAATTCCAGCAGCGGACGGCAAATGTGGTTTGGGTTCTTCAGAATCTGGTAAACCATTATGAGATCCCCCCGCAAAAGCCGATATCGACTGCTGTTGATTCTTAGAGATTGCAGTCTAAGCTGATAGGGCAGATGAAAGAGGCCCCTGACGTTCTTGGTTGCCCGTCGTTGAGGAGTCTCGAGAGCAACGAGATCCTGTTTCTGCCACGGCTGCCACGCCTGAATAGCATATTCCACGTGAGGTCGCACGTAGGCGTTAAGCATTTGGGGAAAGATTGGACCCGGATACGAGGACCTTGACACAAGATTAATATGTACGGATATACACGTCTAGTTAACCGAACTGTATATCACAAAATATCGGAATCTGTCATATGGGCTCCCACGCTGGCAGAACTCAAAGCCCGAGTTGACTGTGCCCTTACTTCCCTGCATCACCTTACATGACCCATTACCCATGGATAAGCACAAGTGTTCATAATTCACTGACGGTCCCAGCTTTCCTTCTTCTTTTTCACCCCCTGTATGTGTACACAAAGAGGAAACACGATTTTTATGAACATTCTATTTGCCGTCATTGCTAACGGATTTACCCACTACTTACAGTTTATACTGCGTACACACCAGTGAGTTCACCGGTGTAAACCCAATTTTGCTAACAATGGAATGCGCACTGCTGATGATTCCCGAAAGGATGAAACGCGCGTACAGTGCTTTTCCGGGATTGTGGCGGCTGTCTGAGTGAGCCTAGATATGACGAAATTCTACCTATACCATTCAACTCCCCCTACTACTCTTCTGTAATTATTTTTTTATATTTTGTAGTTTCACCATAACAATCCTACGGGACATGTTAAGCATAAGTTTCTCTTACCCCTATAAAACCATTGTTCCATTATTCACTTAGGTTAATTGCGTGTTCTGGATTGCACGAAAGCCGTCTGCGGAACTTGCGCAAATGATCCAGGTTTTCCTTCAGGGAATCCGTTTGAATGCGAGCTCCAGAAGTGGTGGGAGCTAAACTGAATTCTGTTTGCTGAAGAAGTAGGCTCTGTGACCGAACTCACAAAGTGTCGGGTTGTCGGCTATAGCTTATGTGTATGCTCACAAAAGGCGAACACTCACTTCGATAAATCCCATCAGGCATGTAAAATAATGGAGTGAAATTAGGGAACCAATTGGCCATTAAAAGCTAGATCTATATTATAATAACACCAGGAAATCTACACAACATAATGGCTTGGAGTGGCCGGTCAACAATCAACGTCATAGTGGAAGTAAGCCGCTCAGCAAAACGCACATGATATGGGTGAAGGCAGACAGCTCAGTGTCAACAAGTCGAAGCGGCTGACTATGAGGGTGCACGCTAGCACGCCGCAGCATAAGAAGGTGACACGGTTTCCAAACGTCTGTCAGCATGACTCGGATTGCTACCCCATCGAGGGTAACACGGCTGAGTCACGCCATAAGCTGATGAACTCAGCCCGCCATCACCACAAGGGTTGCCAAATGAAAAGGCGTGACAACAGCTGACCAGTGCGGACCGCAAGCAGGTTTGTAATCTGTCCAGCTCAGGAAGTTACAACAGATGATAGATTGTGACCTATCAGATGAACCGTGTTCTGCGCCTAGTTCATTTCGATCTAGCAGGCCTCGGTGTTCTGTCATGTCCCAGGCTGCGTTGGAGTGGAAGAGAGCGGAGGGTGGACAGCGTTACAACCGTGACGACGGAGGTATCAAACAAACCCAGCAATGGCAGTCAGCTTCTAACAATTACGGGCACTTTTGCAGCAGCAGGCCAAATTTATTGAGATGTAGGCGCAGCGGCTGTCGATCCAGTCAATCCCAGGGTTAGCAGTGTAGCAACCCAAAAGATATTTCTTGTTTTTTGTACACTTTTATGACTCAGTCATAAAATATTGCTTTTCGTTTTAATGCCGACTCTACCGCCAATATGCACTGCATCCGGCTCACCACTTTTCTCCACGGTGAGTTCCGGCACTGACGTACGCTCTCGTCGCTTCATTCGTTTTTCGTTCGATTGTAGCCTTCCGCGAATGCAATCCGTTGTGTCCGTCTTTCTGGCTTTCTGGCATCCCTACCAGAGCGAGAACACTCCCGGACTAGTATAGACTAGTCCTATAGCAGTAAACGAAAGTGTCCTATTTTCAGAAACTTTGACTCGGCAGGTCAGTGACTGCCATTGTGATGCGGATGCTGGCGTAACATTCGCTTCCTGGTTTCATAAGTATGATGACAAATATCTCGTGTTAATTTTGCAAAAGTGCCCGAAAAGAAACCCATTCGCCTGATTCTCCCGAAGCTTGGTTTGGCTGAACAAGAAAGAAGAGCACTGACGTAAATCTTGACGAAGTTACCACAGTCCTGCCACAAAATTTTGATGAGCAGACTTCCTTGTTTAACATCTGGTACAAGGGTTTCACGATGACCAAGAAAGAAGACGAAGATTGGGTCACTTACTCGAGTCGCGTAAATCGCGAGTGCGAACGGTCAGTTTCCTAAAAGGACCGCCGACCAGTACGAGTGCCTCATTTACGTTTGCGGCCTAAAAGCAGCCAAACATGCAAACGTGCGAACAAGACTACTGATCACGATTGAACAGAATCCTGACACCACCTTGCAACAAGTGACCGCGGAGTGCCAGAGAATGATGAACATGAAGCATGATCCATCCATTATCCAGCAGTTGTCCAATACAAACGAGCACGACCACATTTGTTCAGTAAACCGAACTGCCCAAAATGCAACAACGCACGTGAGTCCATCACATTCCAAACCTCCATCTGTTTGTTGGATTTGTAGAGAATGGTGCTTCGGCCGAAACTGTCCGTTCAGAACTCACATTTGCAATCCCTGTGGTAAAGGGGGGGCACAAAGAGTCATGTTGCCTGGCAAGTCTTCCCATTATGACCAGAAAGAAGCGAAACAATGCTATGCCCTCCGGCTGTCCCAATATGAGCAGATCTGTCACCGCCACTTCCAAAGTTGATGGGCTCATCAGATGTAATTGTACGATGGTATAAATCAATGGCATTCAAGTCAAGTTGCAGCTGGATACCACTTTAGAAACAACCCTGATTTTCCTTGATACCTGATGCGCGCTATGGAGCCCGTCACTGATACAAACGTGTCCAACAGTACCGAATGCGTCAGGAGGTATGTCAAAGTGGCTTGGTCAGTTGAACTGTCAAGTAAGATTTCATGGTCGAAATATCCGTACAACATATTTCTTGACAGACAAGCAGGGGTTAGCTCTGCTGGGTCTTGACTGGATGCCTGTTAGAATTGCTGGATCAGTCAGTGAACAGCATGTGTCAGCAACCACCAGTCAATCGAGTATTACTATCATCATTTCCAAGCCGATGGGTTCAGAGTTACAGTCTAAAGATGAGGCGATGGCATACAGAGAAAAATCGAGCAGACCGGGTCCATCAGTTCAAGTTTGGTGACATGAAGCACGTGAGATTTCCGTCCACCAAGGAGATGGCCGACAGAATCGATGCTAGGCACAAATGGCGGAGTCAATTATAAACGAACTGTCTGAAACACGAAGTGGATCAGGCACGCAGACCAGCCGGGGACGAGCCACGGCAAGGCTCAAGATCCCGTGGACATCATACAATTAAGACTGACCAGGAGAAGAAAACCACCAACGAAACTGATTGACGTCAAGACAAAACATGCTGAGTTGAAGCCTGCAT
The DNA here is from genome assembly GCA_944474145.2 of Dicrocoelium dendriticum. Taxonomy (NCBI): domain Eukaryota; kingdom Metazoa; phylum Platyhelminthes; class Trematoda; order Plagiorchiida; family Dicrocoeliidae; genus Dicrocoelium; species Dicrocoelium dendriticum. The sequence goes on along the minus strand of OX104062.1, from coordinate 20,501,360 downwards.
GCATGGAGGGGAAGCAGCATCGATTCGGAAGCGAATGTGTCACAGAGGCGAACCGACTGATTAGGGTAGTGCACGCTAGCATGCCGCAATCTAAGTAGGTTACACGGTTTCCTGTAGTTTAAGGGCGAACACGAGGTAAGTTGTGTGGACTCTAGCCTTGAAGGTGAGATGAACCAGCATGGACAACAACCGCTTTAACACAGCTTCTGCAGTGAAGGTGAGGTTGGATAAGCCTGAGGGTGGAATAAGAAAAACGAGGAGAATCTTTGGGCTCGCTGTGCGCAGGAAGGTGTGGGAGTAATTAAGCCGTAAGAGACCGGTTGCTTCTGTAGCGAGAACGACATGGTAGGGGAGAACGCTGTTTATTGCACGCTGAGAGATTCACACACATGTCCCACACACACACACACACACACACACACACACACACACACACAAATATAGCCGTGTTTCCCACTTACGACGCACCACGTTCCGCCGAGTGAAGTGGTGTCCACTAAGCGCCATTAGGCTGATCCGACGTGGGCATTGAATATGCCGTTTTTCGCCCACATTTCTGCCCCCTTGCGTCGCAGCGTAGTCATCGTCAGCAGATTCGGGACCAAAAAGTCGAAGGCTCGTTATGATGATGTTATCTTGTGCATGTGTTCGGAGATACAACATACACCAACACCAAGGAAGTGGATAGTGAGAGTTAGTGCTGCATGTTGGCCGATCTGAGACAGTGTGTAAATGTTAAATGAACCATTGGGAAATGAGAGCCTTGGTTTGATGGCTTCAGTTGTGAAATCAGTGCAAGTCCTTTGCGCAATAGACGAGGCAGAAGGGAGTTGTAAGGGTAGAGAAAATGTGTTGGCGACGGTGTCGAGAGGGCAGATGAGATTCCCCGACTGCCCATTCAGGAAGAGGATTTTTTGTTCGAGATACGCTACGCCAAGCCCACAACTCAATAGTCTGACCCACAACGCAGTAAAATATATGGAGGTTCACTTGCGTAACTCAACCCGGAGCCTTTGGCTCAACCGCCTAACCCACAAAGCAGTCCAATTGGAGAGGGTGATTGCAGTGTCTCATGGGGATCTGCTTGGGGCTTGCCGCATGTAGTGTTTGAGGATCTAGAGTCATTCATATGGGTTTTCCGACACCCGCGACCACGCCAACCGCATGTGGGAGTTGGTGGGTTTGCACCTATTTGACCAGAAGCTGTCTGGATTAAGGCGGGCGGTAGCGAACCATTATGCACAGCGTGGTGCGCTCGCACGGTCAGCGGCAATGCGTGGTACTCGTGCTCTACGCCAATCGAGCTGCGAGATACTCCTTAACCTCTTGTCTCCCATGGCTGTTTTGATGGAGCTCTTGTGGAGTGGAAACAACACATCTACAGCGGTGAAGTCCGACTCTTGTCTTGGGGAATACGAGTATTCCCTTCAAAAAGCTGATTTATCTGCGTCAGTTAGAATGCCTCGGTCACGTGCTGCGTATGTCAGCTGAGCGTTTGCCCTATCACGTTCTGTTTGCTCGTGCAGGACTCAGTTGGAAGAGACCACGCGGTGGTCCACCATCCACCTGGCGACGGCAAATCATATCGTTGACTTAATGCAATGCCACAATTCCACATGTCTGCCTGGTTGGGGACCAACGGAAGTGGATGAGAGCCACGTTACATCAACAGAGCCGCCACATACTCCTCCACACGCAAACACAAGCATGCTGTTGTTGGGAAATCAAGGGCGCCCACGGCGGTGGTTGGACCGTGATCCGCTCCAAAATGAGTGCATGGGACGACTCTTCGCGCCTAGCACGGCCACAAAGACCGTGCACCCCACACCCTGCAGCAACGACCAACTATCTCCTGGAGCCAGTACGAACGAGGTACTGGGTAATAGAAAGGTAGGCACCTTGTCAGCATGCACATCAGGCGCAGTCACACTGGGGATATCAAGCAAAAGCCAATCACTTGACGTTAACGACTAAAATATATCTGTTAAAGAATACGGTTATGCCGACATAACTCTTCGCTAAATTAGCATATGAAGTAAGTAGGTTAGCAAGGAATCGGCGATAATTACGAAAGGTTCAGAAGTCATTCAAAAACGGTCAGTCGGTGCATTTTGCAGCCATGGCAAATTCTCTAGGTTGATACCAGCATCAATGGATTTATAGGCATTGTTCTAACTAGAAGGATTCCGAGTGTGACCGTGACACGACATTACTTGGTGGTCAATCGTCTCGACTGCTTTCGTGTACATTTAGTAAACAATTTCCATTTCGGTGTCCATAGATCCGCCGTTATGTATGGGTTATAGAAAGGACGCACGTGGTGGTAATATATTATCACGACAACATCGACCCTATGTTTTGATACGATATTGAGGTTTTACCTCAATTGGGATTATAAGCTTTTAACTACGAACTGTGATTACAGTCCGGACGTGACAATCCAACAAGCACTGTAAACACATTGTAAGCATGCCTTGTGGAGCAACTTTCATCGTGCAACAAGGCTTCAGGAGCTTGCTACTTTCTGATGACAATATGTTTCGGCGTAGCTTCCATGTCTGCAGCAATGTATGTCACTGCGTGCACACATGCCTGTTTTATTGGCTGCCTGTAAGAGTGGTCTATATCTGGATTAGCGTGCGCGAATTCCGATGTAAATGTTTCACAACAAGCTGCAGGAACTTCGGTGAATGAGGCCACAGCGTTTGCCTGTTTCCAGGATTTACCTGAACTACCCGAGGGAACTTCCTGCTCCGTCACTATTTATGTGTGCTGGCGTTCGCGCTTTAGCAACACTGTGGCATTTAGAAATACGGCAGTTTTGTAGCAGCTTGATGTGTTTCATTGTTGCGTGATGGGATTGCCGAATCGTTGAGGCTAGCAGGCCAGTTACTGGAGGTAATATAGTTGTTTCATCTGCATTTGTAATGATTTGAATGTTCTCATTCTGAGATCCGCGTTAGTTTCAGGCTTTTTTGGAGCACTGGTGGAGTACCTGCTGCCGATTCATCCGTAGATATCTGTATTCCATTAGGGGGCAACTGGGCTCGGCTCCGCCAGACTTCTCTTTGACGGGGGTGTGTATTTTATCGCGACCTTCGGTACTTAGACCGTACAAAACTCCTATATCGCTTTCTATCCGGGCGGTGATGCGGCACTCGCCATTCGAGTAAATGTTGCTCATCTCGCACTCCAGACCACTTAACTGAGTGTATATCTCTTCCACTCGTCAGATGTATCACTGTGTTAGAGCACAAGTGCGATGGGCTAACAAAGATTGTAGAACAGGCAGCAGCCATGAAAGCTGTGCCACACGAACCAGGTAAATCTGTGCCTTAAACTCGATGCTCAACCTCAAGCTCCAATTCAGGACAGTATAAGAGGAATGATCCAGAGTTAGTCACCCTGACACTAGCGGCTGCTCATAAAGATGCGTTCGCCACACATTCTTCAACAGAATCACTTGCCACCCTGAACACTGTTAAAAGCCGGACAACATACGCGTCTGTTGTTGCCATCAAAATGACGGAAGCACTTCCCATGGTAACCCCGGCCGCTGCCAAACGAGTTACTACTACCAATACCACCACGGGACTCAAGACCCCATCATTTATCCGACCGAAGAAAGCAGCCACTGGTCCCTCTACAAAGGGGAAAATGAAACACTATCATAATTCTCTGACTGTTATATGCTCTAATGTGACTGAATCCGGGGCGAACTCCATAGAAGATAAGATAATAGACGACAAAAACAGTGGTACACCCTGTGTCAACTCATAGGGGTTCAAGCTAAGCCAGTCAGTATGATGCGTCTCTTCCGTCACCCAAACTCAGAACACTCCGGTGAACCGCGATTACTCCAGGTAACACTTCAGTCAGGTAATGATGCAGAGGCAGTTCTCTTGTCAACCACTCGCCTCCGTACCGCCACATGCACTGTTCGACATTTTCCGGATGTTCCTCGGAGCGAACGCCAAAAACACAACCAAAATCCGGATGACTTCTGTTAACAACATGACGCAAAATCTATCCTCGTTCACGGTGTCCCCGAGCTTCAGACATTAAGCGAACTAGAGACCAAAGCACATGACTAGGAAGAATGGCACTTTATTCGTGAAGTTCTCTCACTTGAAAATGTTATCGCTAACTCCACATCAAGGTTACCGCTATCACCTAACTACCAAGGGTGTTGTCCCCGAGTGATAAAAGTATCATTGCACTCTGAACTGATGGCAGAACATGTGATCAAAATGTGGCAAAAAAGCGTAAAATGCTGCCATCCGAAATATGTATAATAGCGATATGCACTGGGGCACAGATGGAAAATATAGCACTAATCAAGCAAGTTATCAACACAACTCTGTCATCATGTAGCTCAGAACGGAGACAATGCCAAAACACCCCGGCAGCTGAAGAGGACAGGAAGGTCATCCCTTGTTGGTGCTGAGAGCTCTATACAACAACCTGAACTGACCCTAGGACGTGTGTCATCTGTCCTACAAAAAATACTACCGGCAGCCGACCCCTCAAGGGTCGACATAGACCCTCATTAGAAACCAGCATGCACAAACACGCTTCTGACCACCAGTGCCCTCATCTGTTTGTACCCTAATGCACAAGGTCTTCTCAACATGCTAACCGTACTTCGTATTCGTCAGTCTCCACGGCTTGGGACCTAGTTATGGTCGCCGAAACATGGCTGCACACGGAGGTCACGGATGCTGAGATTGCACTACCCTGCATGCCTTCTGTACGAAACGATCGACCTAGCAGATGAGAGGGAGCGCTCCTGGATTATCATGCTGATATCCTTGAGGACCCAGAAACGAAATTCGTGGATTCTTTTTGGTGTCGTATGCACCTTAGACATGGTGATGTGTGTTTACTAGCAATAGCTTACCGTCCTCCAATGTTCACCTTGGAAATAGGTTAATGCCTAACTTCCGAGATGTAACGAGTCCTGGCATGACCATACAGTCACATCCTTCTCGTGGGGGATTTCAACATGCACGCAATAGAAGTGCCAGCATAGCACAGCGAACAATCCAAGGCTGATTTGCAAGAGATGATCGTCGATGTACCTCTGTATAACCATGGCACCTCTCCCACGCCATTCCGAAAGGACGACACACCCACTGTTTTGGACCAAGTGTTCACCAAAGAGGAACTAATGGTCGACATCGTCAGCAAAGATGCACCATTTGACCGTAGCGATCATGCAAGGTTGCTCTTTCGTTACGTCTGTTATTCGAAGTACATCAGGCAGAACAATGTGGAAACTTATCGTTACACATTACGATATGCCGTTCAAACTCGTTCAAGAAACCGGCTGGTCCTTCCTGGCCGAGAAGCCGACCGATGTCGCCTGGATGTTGTTCGTCACCCAATTCACTGAGCTAGTGGAAAATGTGTCAGAACGCAAGATTCTTCGCGCGAAGCAAGTAAATTCGTTCCTGAGGAGCTGTACTAGAAAATGCATGGCTATAAGTGATTCAGCTTGGCGCGCTTACAATGTCTGTCCAAGTAACCTGACCTGGGGTGCTCACACAACTAAAGGAAAGCACCGCGTCAAATTGATTCACGAAGACAAACTCCGTCACCAACAGAACTTAGCGGCAAAATTCAATACAAATCCCAAGTTGCTGTATAAACACGTCAACAAGCTCCGCAGTGTGCAGCGCGGGATCCTGGCTTCACGTGAAGCAGATGGCCTCGCGCAAACCGCACAAGTTGCAGCCAGGGTGCTTTGCCAACACTTAATCCATACTTTTCGAAGTGAATCGTCATTTCATCTGCTTTCACACAGCTTCCATCGCCACCAGCGTCAAAACCACGTATCGTTCACGGCAGTCAATGTGAAGAAAACACTAATGTCATTGTACGTGCATAGCTCACCTGGCGTGGACGATGTCAATGCAAACACATTGAAGACTGCGGCCAGGAACCTTGCCGAACCATTAGCTCGGTTCTTTCAACGTTGTCTCGATGAAACGCAGGTTCCCAAAATGAGGACACATGGAGTAGTCACGCCTATTTATAAAACTGGTAATTGTTCGGAACCCTTGAACTACCGTCCAATCATTATCATCCCAGTTTTCTCCATACTAAGAGAAAGTATAATGACAGAGGCGCTCATGGTATACCTTGAGAGCGATAACATCCTATTGTCACATTAACATGGATTCCGCCGAAATCGATCATGCACTACAAACTTGTTGCTAGCCCGAGCAAGCTGGACAGAGTTAAGCGATGCCAGAGTGGGAGTCGATGTTGTCTACCTGGACTGTTCTTAAGCTTTCCATTATTTGGACCACCGCATTCTCTTCCACGTGCTTCGAAGCTATGGAATCGGTGCCCCTATACTCGGTTGGATCGGCAACCTTTTCGCTGAATATCCGCCGTTCCATTTCCGACCCAATTGACGTCCAGTGTGGTGGGCCTCAAGGATCGGTACTAGAGCCAAGTTTATTCCTAACATTCAGTAACGATCTTTCCAGTGTACTGCACTCGAATTTCTTACTATCTGCAGATGATGTCAAGATTTGGCATGGTATCAGAACATCGGATGATCACATGGCATTGCAGAGCGGTCTTGACAGGGCTTATGCGTGGTCATCCGATAACCGGCTGCAGTTCAATCTAACCAAGTGCAAAGTCGTAAGCATATGCCATCTGCTTATCTATGAATATCGGCTTAGGGACCAGCAGCTACAACGTCTTTCCCAAGAAAACGACCTCAGGGTGATCGTTCATTACGATCTTCGTTGCTGAGCACAGGTTGAAAAGGCATGGAAAAAAAGCCAGTCAACATCTTGGACTCTTACGGAGAGCTTTCGGAAATTTTGCGCTAGCAATCTTTCCGCAAATGCTGAACGCCTACGTGAGTCCTCACATGGAACATGTGATCCAGGCCTGGCGTCCCTGGCGCAAGCGCGACTTCGATGCACTTGAAGCTCCACAAAGTAAAGCGACCAAACTCGTTAGAGGATTTTTTCATCTCTCCTACCAACGCAGACTGCAGTCCCTGAGATTGTACAGTGGTGAATATCGACGTCAGCGAGGAGACCTAATCATGATTTACTTAATACTGACGAACCCAACTCACCCATGTCGCAATTTATTGCAGTTGAACCAAATACCAACCTGAGAGGCCATCAGCTCAAATTGGATACTCACTACAGTCGGCTTGAATGTCGACGAGACTTTTTCTCACCTTGTGTGTCCCGTGCCTGGAATGCCCTTCCGACTCAACTAGTCCTTGTCCCTACAATAACGCCAATCAAAAAACATCTTGATGAAACGCTTTCAAACTTGTATTACTTGATATAGTCCGTTCCACTTGGCGGACGAAATAACGCAAACCTAACCATGTGCTTAACAGCCCTCTCCGCAACGTGTCGGTGAGGCTACATGCAAAAGTGTCAAGCTGAGTAGTCTGGATATATCTAAACTGGATTAACACATCACATCTGTCAAATGAAGCAGCACACGAGTGAGTGTTGTCGTTTCCTATTTTCTTCCTTACGTATATTTAATAAATGTTAACGGCACTTTATACTATTTTGTGTGTGCACATCCCATTCCCACTTCAAACTATCCTTGTATAGTAGTGCATGTAACTCGGTAGACGCTTACAATAACGATTTACTTATTCCATGATCCTTTAAATTTTAATTTTTTCTTCAACCATCATACGGGACTTGCCAAACACATGCTTTCTTACCCTTGATAAATCACCGTTCATTGTTTATTGTTCATTGTCTTACGGTCATAACTTGTAACACATTCTGTCGCAATCACAGCGTCCTTAAAGGGGAAGAGCACGGGACAACTGTGATGCTAGCCATGTGAGCGTAAGGACTCAGTTTTCTTATTCTTTGCTGCAGCTCATCCTGAATGCAACGAAAATGCACATACACATGGGATATAGGATCAGGAGGCTTATCGCACTAGATTTTCCATGCCTTCGGTTTCCCATATTATGTAACCTTAACAGCTACAGTGACATTACGAGACAAAGTGCTGAAACGCGCGTGTATGACTGACAGCATTGGGTTGTGCCGGGCGATAAGCAAGTATAAATTCTAGAATATGTTTATGTATATATATATATATATATGTGAAAGAAGAGTGGAACTGCGGTCATTCCAACTCCCTACGTACCCGGTAGAATGCAGCTATATGCTCCCTACTTTTCTGCAATTATTTTAAATGTCTAGATATGCTCAGTGTCAAGTCAACCGCAATGTTAACTTGACACCCCGACCCCCTCCTTTCCCCCAGCTATACGGGCGTTCGTAGACGGCACACTACCCCTACCTACACGATTATTAGTAGTGGATACGTTCCCAATTCTCCCACACATATTCACTGTCCCAATAATCAGCGATTACAATGACTGACACAACAGCGACGCGAACACAGACAGCGCCATTCATGATATGTCTTCATTACTTTAATTAACGCCAGATCCATTAACAACAAACAGTGATTCCTAAGCATTCTTGCACATTGCACCGAGCTGTAAGCAACCCTCGTTACCGAAACGTGGTACTCCTCTGGCACATTAGACTCTACTCCAATGATCCCCAATTATCACCTTTTGCGTAAAGACTGCTGTGAAAGAAAAAATCGAAGGATGCTGGATACACATAGATTACACATATACAGCCGAACGGCTTGAACATCCACAACTAGCAAATGTCCCTGGATCCCTCTGGTTATCCGTCTCAGGAGCCTCGGTTTACCTTTCACTTGGATGTATCCACAACCCGCCGAATTCATCAACCATGAGCGCTGCCCGTATCACTTTAGCTTTTGAATTTGCGTCGGAGTTCCCACACAAGTAAAACATAATTGCAGGTGAATTCAACATACAGACAAACGTCTTTTGTTCCGTCAGAGTTGGTAATAATCCACAGTGAGTTACTATGCCAACTATGTTGGCTAACACATGAGACTAGATTTTTACAGTGGGTATGGGCAGCGTACCGCCAAACGTAACTGTTAGCTACCGCAAAATGACACGCTTCACCTTCACTAATAAAATGGCCACCATATAAGTACCTCCTTCCTAGTACGCCATCCACTGGATTACCTGGGAACCCTTCCGTCAAATAATCCGATCCTCTGATTGGGATGTCTTCTTTCTCACCAGCAAAGCCTGCACAGCCGTGGAGCACTTCTATCATCGGGTTCAGGAAATCATATCACTCTTCGGTTGCCATGAAAAACGTAACAGTCATGTTCAAAAAGATGTAGCCGAAAGTTTTATCAGTCAAAAATCCAGAAAACTGATGACGCACTACCAAAAGACAGGGGATTTTCAATGTTACTAATGATGCACCGATTCATCGCTAAACTCAGGCACTCCAAGTAGAGGTGGAGAAAGCATGAACAGTAAACCGCCTTACATATGACATGTAAAGCAAAAGAGCTTATCAAAATTTTCCATGGAATAATCAAAAACGGCTCTTCATTGCTCACTGAACTGGGCAACAAGGAAGGCCACTTATTTCAAGAGCCACTCGCCATCGGTGAAGTAGTTGCCTCGTCTGTACCACCTCCAGGAGCCAAGATACTGACCCTATAGATACGCATATGGATGTAAGAAAGACTGAAGCTCTATCTAGTCTGGTTATCTCTTCGTAATACCCACCTGGCAATTAATTCTGTGCAACCACCCTCTATTCTGGAAGCTGATGGCATCCTCCCGTGCGCCATAAATTTGGAAGTTCTGCTTTGCCACTGCTCCTTTAAATATGTTTGACATTTCACTAAAAGTGAATAAGTTTACAGATGTTTGGAAGACTTCTTTAATCACTCCTCACTACAAGGGCGGCGCGAACAGACGATTGACAATTCCTGAAGAATCCATCGCACTTCAGTTAGCGCCAAATTAGAAGCGTGCATGCATCTGCCGAATTTTGCCTCCTCACTGCAATTTTCAAACCGCCAGATTATTCGGTAAATTGGTTATAATGTATGTGTTGAATTGCATCAACTCACTGGAGTTGCTAGACTAGTTCCAACATGCTTTCCTGTACAAGCGACCATGCACAACCTGCCAGCTGGATCAGTTGAACTACTTAACAGACTCTATTGACTCATAATATGTAACCTTAATTCTATCCTTGCATTTGCAAAGGGCGTTTGCTCAGTGCATCACAAACGGTTAGTGCTAAGGATAGCTTCCTTCGGCGTCCAAGACGCGCTACTCGGTTGGTTATCCTCAAGCCTATGCGGTCACCATCAAATAGTCGCCTTAGGCGATTGTCGCTCTCCCCCGAGTCCAATTGCAATCGTGGTCAAACAAGGAAGTGTGCCTGGGCTATTACTTTTCCTACTTCATATCAATGACATCAGTTTGTTTATCAACCGGCGTGCCGGAACCAGATATTCGGATACCTTCAACCTTTCCGAACAGATTGAGTACCAGAGAGCAAGAGCCAGACAAGCCATGGCTAAGATGAATACACTCACAGCCAGAGTTAAACCATTTAAAATCCTTACTCTTCCCTTGTTGGAGTATGGCAGCATAATCAGTGGCAATGTGAGAAGATCAGACAACATATAGGTAGAGTCTTCAACAGTCATTTACTAAACACCTACTTGGAAAAATTCCATCATGAACTATTTGGAGCCATGCCAGCATGTCCATCTCGATCCGCTATGGCTGTGAAGACTAAAACATAACGAGACTACTGTACAAGCTAATTAATGTCAATACCTTTTGCAAACTATTCACATTAACATTGTGGCACAATTCCACGTGGGACCAACGTAACAAATACTGTACCGTGATTATGCCACGACACAGGACAAATTCACGGTCTAACTTCTTGCTCACCAAAGATGCTCCTTTGTGGAATCGACTGCCAATCACAATCAGGTCGTGTGAGACTGTGCAACAATGTTACAGTCAGTAGGAAGCCATCTTTACCTGGACACCCCTATCGTCTTTTCGTGAGGATCTCTTGACGATCCATCCAACGAAGGCCCAGATAACGTCCAGTGGGTGTAATACCATCATTTTAAGCAGTGTAATTAACCGTCAGTGTCTACAACCTTGTCAGACTGCAAAAATGTCTCCAACCGTCGCATAAGACATAAAATCAGGGGCAATTACCTTGTCAGCAATAGAGAAAAATGGAAGAAGATAACTTGATATTGCTCTTGCAAGAGCATGATATCACCTGAATACATCATCTGTGCCGTGTATTGTCACAGCTTCACAGTTGATGAGAAATATACCCATTATTATTATTATTATTATTATTATTATTATTATTATTATTATTAAGCGGTATATTGTTTCGACCAGAGGCAATACTAACCTGGGGCCTAACTGTGCCACTGGTACTGTGCGCCTTGGACCGATCTGGTAATGTGTTCCTGACAGGTAACGGTCTGCTAGGACAAGCGCTAGAAGTTTCGTATAGGAATACCGACTACCGGCCGTGTCAGAATGTGAACTAATCGTAAGTTTTTTGCCAAAATGAGCAGTTATAGAGGTGCCGAGGGAGAACGCTCAAACACTTCATCCTAATTTGACCAGCTTCAATCTGGTGCGTTGATGGTGACCACTAGCCGTGACACTCTCATTCCTGTCTGCCTTCCGTCAATATGTTAACCTGTTCAGGAGGATGTCAGGAATGCACTCCCTGTCCCCATATACGCATAAATCTTGCCCTCTGTTTACACCCAGAGTGTCCCGTTGGCTAATGTCCCTTGACCAATGAGAGTGTCACTGGGAGAGACTGGGTTCATAGGCGTGATAACTTGGATGAACAACAGGTGATTTTGATCTTTTAACTAGGTAAGTTATTAGCGCTAAGCGCTAAGTTCCCTGTAAAATGGTATAGAGGGATCGGACGGACAGATTCTGACCTTCAGTCCTGAGCGTGCGTCCGCTTTGGCGGCACACATTGCATGCATGTTTGCAAACTACTAGGTGATTGTACCGAATTCGGCATGTACAGTGTTTACCAAACTCGACAGTCTGGGTGGCGGTGTTGAAGTGGTGCGTCAACTACTCGCCAACGGCCTTGCATATTCATAGAAATAAAACCATTTTTTTCTTTCGCATTATTTCGCTAGGTAGCCTTTCATCTGCATAGTCAGTTTGGCTGCGTGTTCTTTCTTTCTGTTGCATTGGTTTTGTGTGTTCCACCATCCGCTGTATCCCTGGTCAGCGTCTCGATGTCGCCTTTGTTCTATGGCTGATATCTGATTGGTCGTATTTCCTCGGCCAGTACGCAGTCGGTCTGTAGTTAATTGCGATTTTAGGTCGTCAATGCTCACCCATCGTTTGGTCGACCAATCTGTTCTTCTGGCTTTCCGATACGTGTAAGGTGTTATTGACATGTTCGCCGCGTCGCAGTGTTGACTTCCTTTCAGGTGATTGGCTACCGACCTCTCGCGTTGATCCAGAGTTCGGTCGCGTGATGTTTCCTTGCTCAGGCGAATGAGCTGCATTCCCTGATCCACGTTTAGCCTGTCGCGCCAACCGTGCTCGGCCGATTTCTCAAACCCCATTACAATCATGAGACTGGTGGATACCATGGACAGAAACGGTTCTGGTCACGGTGTCTAGGGGGAAATTTCCTAAGCTCTACTTCGCTCGCTTGAGCTTGTTCCATAGACATCTGGGAAGAAGTGGAACAGACATGATTCGTCCTGGAGATGAGCAGTCGAAAGCAAGAGGGCTACCACATTATCGACCGAGCTTAGCACAACCCAAAGAAGCCTGGCTTCACCATAGTGCTTGGAATTCGGGTGGCGTGTGATCATCCTCAGGTTGTTGGGCTTAGTCGGAATACGGAGCAGGTTACTTATGGTGTTCCGTTGGTCCACGTCGTCCACATGTTTTCCTTTCAATGGCTTCTAGGTTGACTCCGGAACATTGGTATATGTAATGGGTAGGACCTCTCAGTTTTGCTGAGCGTCTTGCACAGAAGTATGGGTGTTGGTTTGGAGACTGAGCGACGTGTTATGTTCTGTTGAAGGGTCGCTTCTCAACTCAGCCTTGTGTGTGGTAGCAGAAACCATAGCTGCGGGTTTTGGAGTGCTCTGGGACGCAACTGCAACCCAGCTGCCAGTGGCTTTGGTTTGTTTCCTGAGTTTTGGCGAAGCCTGCTGGGCGAAAATGGGTCTGTTGAACTTTGTTGCAAATGGGCTGAAGGTGCTGTGTTCGGGAAAGGTTGGGCGTGTTAGAGTAGTGGCGGTGTTGGTAGGAGTCCCATTTTAGTCTTACATCCGACTTTCCGGATTTGGCTTGTAGTGGTGTTCGGTGGAGAGGTTCATGTCACATACTCTGCCATGCTTGTTCCTACTAAAGCGCTTTTGGTGCGCAATATTTGCCCCACCACTTCTGCCAGCCTTTCACACTTCTGGGATAGTATAATTAAGGTTTTAACTAGTGGGACGGTATTACATTTCACGCAGGACCAAAATAAGTCTAAGCCGCTGCTGAGCAGCCTGAACTCACATGGCTTGATGTTCCCACATTTGGCACGGGAATGGGTGGAACAGTTAGAACACGAAAGTCATAGTTTAGTCAGCTTATTGCACCTTTCACGTGCGTCTTTAGGCACTGTGGGTCGGCCTCTCGCGCCCATCAAGTCACGCGAGTTTTGTGTCGACAGTTAGTGCACCTCTGGACACTAAATTGATTGTCCCGGCTCCAGCCTCAGTTTATCGAGACAAGCGACTGTCACACTACCATTGTCAAGGTCCCGCGCAAATTGCCATATTCAGCGACCGGCCTTCTCGCAGTTGCACTTATACATCCACACAAAGACACGGCGCGTATTTATCGGCTCACGTTAAACGACGATGCAAGCTTGGTGCTAACCAGCGTCCCTAATTGTCTTGGATGTAATGTTGGTGGGTAAGCGACGTGAACTGTCTCTTAGCTTTACTATGCTGTAGCCTGCAAGCCTGTTTGAGAGTCCTTATTTTCCTTTTCCGAATGTGGCCAAAAGTCTTCTCCAACAGCTGAGGAATGTTGTAAGTGCATGAGTAAACCTAGGCAAACATCTGCCAAGACTGTGAAATGGAGCAACAGTTGGATCCAAGTAAGGTGGAGCTAGGATGTGGGAAGTACTGAGTAGTGCTCTTCGAACTGGTTCTAAAGAGAGCACAAGAATATGGGAGGAGAATTGGTATGGCAATCGCGGGTGAAGCGTGCGCCGAGATAGAGTGCGGCACTAGGGAGTCGATGAGATGCACAGTCGGCGCACAATACACACTAATACTTCTGGACTGTTGGCTGGTGAATCAAAAGCTTAGCACTCGAAACGTGAAACTAGATTGAAAGCTGATGGCGCCTTTTTATTTCACGCTCCCACCCTGCTTGACAGCTCGAACGTCTACTTGTGGAGTAGCAACAGGCCAATCACATTTCACCGCCATCTAGGCCACCTTAAGCTTCATCTGATGGATAGACTGGTAAACGTAAGGCTGACGATAAACACTTTACCATGTCTTCGTCAATTACATCGGTTCCGGGTTTTGAATTACACCTAATCCTGCGACAAAACAAGAGCGGGATCAGACGAAGAGACACTCAGTGTCAGACTTGGGAGACGGAGTATAGCTTTACCATTCAATACGCCAGTTTCCCGAACTAATGACTAGCTCAAACTTTGCTAGCACCGCCTCAGTACTTTGGCCGTATTCTTCCTACGTTACCTTTGGACTCCTTTGAGCAAACCCGGAATCATTGTGGTGGATTTTGAATGGCTGTGCAAGGTTGTGCGGTGCAAGCACCAACACATCCCAGCAATATTATCGTATTGGTGCATCAGTGGATCCTCCTGTTAAGCTGGTTGGGGTTAAGGCGAGACAGTTCACTAGCCAAACGCACGAACTGTGCTGCAAAACATATGGCGGTGAGCACAACCAGCTGTGCTGTAAACCGTGACTCTAAAATCGTAATTACCAAAGAAGCAGTACATAAGACTTAGTAACAAGAAAAACGGCTCACAAGAAAGAAGAAGTCGTAAATGCACGTGTCGTTCAGGCAGTGGTGACTGTGAAAACACATGGAGTTTAACACTGTCCAACAGAGTGATGGAAGGTGCGAAGTTTGTCTGTTAAAAAGCATGACTTGGCAAGAGTAACTAACTAAACATGAAGTAAGCAGGTCTGCGTCTAGAACCGACTGACAGACTGCGGAGTGAACGGAAGCACGGATAAAGCTCTGGTGACCAGAGGTCCAACTTAATCAGGTTACTCATTAATTGAAACGTATAGTGAAAGACGAATGCTGCTAGATAAATACAATTCATATTGACTCCTCAGCGCGATTACCAATAATTGATATGCCAATTTATATTTAGCAT
Source organism: Dicrocoelium dendriticum (assembly GCA_944474145.2). Lineage (NCBI taxonomy): Eukaryota > Metazoa > Platyhelminthes > Trematoda > Plagiorchiida > Dicrocoeliidae > Dicrocoelium > Dicrocoelium dendriticum. The sequence continues at coordinate 20,486,013 of OX104062.1, read as the reverse complement.
TTGGTGGGACCAGATAAACCTTGCGTGCAGCATGCTTGACGGAAGTTCAGTACGTCCAGAGCAACGTTAAGCTGACGAATAATTATTTCTGAACCCGCAGGACTGTGTACACGGGGTTTATTGCGACGGCCTCAGCAAACCGAAGGAAGCGCGGATTAGGATGTCGCAATATCACTTGTATTTTGAGCTGTAGGCGTTTGCCTATCGAGGAAGCCGGCAGCTTATGCGAGCACAGATGTGGAGAGGAGTAGGGGTTCTGGGCAACTTCACGCTGAGCCCATTTCGCCACAGATCTCTTCATTCGCGAAGTCAGTGTCTTCTCACACGAATTGGTATACACTGTGAGAGTTGGTCTCGATAGGCAGAGATTCCTTCGTCGGAGGGACCGGGCCAACTTCGCGTTCGGTTGATCATAACTACTTGGGCAAAGTAGTTATTTTTCCTGCAGGGAGACGAGATTGCGTAAGAATTTAGGATACCAAATTTTGTGACAAGTTCGTCCTGCTTAATGGTTCCCAAGCTGTGATTCCCCCTACAATTACCAAACCTTCTTCTTTGTCCTAACCGAAACTTGGTGTGGTTTGACTCTCATTCTAGATGTGGTGATACGACGTCAACTAAATTCCTTGTTAACTTACCCACAGAGAATGGTTCCATCACATTCAATTACTCACACTTTGACCTAGTTTGAAACCTGCACAAATTCATCATCCCTTCACATATTAACGCCTGATGTTACCGGTGCTCTAGAGGGTTTCCATCTTCGCCACCTTCTCAGTTTGGCCACTAGGCCATCACACTGATATGTCAGCAGTGCGGCTCACGTTACGCATGTGACTTCACAATATCACAATACAGCGGTCGTAGGGGGAGTCGAATGGTACAGGTAGAAATTCGTCACATCTAGACTCACTCAGACAGACATCACACCCCCGGAAAGGCAACCACACACCCCATATCCAGTGTAAACCCGAAGGAATAAGACCGGGAGGCATGTGGATGGGAGCCAAGTTTCATCAACGAAGCCGGCCCACACTCCTTCACAGGCAAACACAAGCACGTTGTATTTGGGAATCAAGCGCACACAAGGCGGTGGGCTGGATCGTAGTCCGCTCCACACTGAGTGCATGGAACCGCTCTTCGAGCCTAACACGGTCACAAAGACCGTGCACCCCGTCCGCTCCAGCAACGACCAACTGTCTCCAGGAGCCAGTATGAACGAGGTAATGGGTAATAGACAGGTAGGCACCTTGTCAACATGCACATCAAGCGCAGCCACACCGGGGACATAAAGCAACAGCCAATCAATTGTGAGAGAGATACAAAGACAATAACTCGATTAATGCATAAGGAAACAGTGACATAAACCTGCAATTAATGAGCATATGAAATAAGTTGTCTACAAACGAATCGTAGATAAGTTCACGAGGTCAGAAAGTATATTTTACGGAAATGCCACAAACACGAAAATGTTATCGAAATTAACTTCAATTGGCTTAAGCGACTTGTGCAAGTTTATAGAAGAGAGTACAGGTAGACATTTATATGGGAAAGAAAAGCATTAGGGCAACATTGAAAACCCACCACCTGAAATAAATAGACTTAGCATGCAAGCACGCGGTTAGTAAATCGAATGCAGCGTACCTACAAACGCTGCGCCGGTTCTGCCTACGTTCTCTGCAGGACCCGTCGTCACTTCGGTAGTGGTCCCGAGTGGCCTCGCTCATGGCTCACTAGGCCTGCCTGACCATGTGCCACAGCACCATGCGCTCGATGTCGATGGAGTACAATCCATCGGTGCTTGCCGCTTCTTCTCTGCATGTATGAGGGCTTTCTCCTGCACTTCGGCAACTGCCTTCGTGATCAGATCGCGCCATGCACGCCGATCAACCGCCTTCGATTCCCATGATCTGCAATCAAGATTAGAACGTGAGAGGCTCACTTTGATCATGTCCTGGTAACGTAACTTTGGTTTCCCCGCATACCGCTTCCCAATACTCAGCTGACCATATAAGAGTTGTTTCGGTATCCGCGTCGAATCCATACGGCTCACATGACCGAGCCACCTCAGGTGTCGCAGTAAAAGTATGCAGTCCACTGCATACATCCCACTTCGGCGCAACACTTCCGTGTCGGCAACTCTGTCGCACCAACCGATGTGCAAAATCCGTCGCAAACACTGCTGATGGAACCGCTCGAGATATCGCACATCCCGACGGTACATCGTCCACGTTTCACTGTCGTATAAAAGAACGGACAGCACCATGGATTTGTACACCATCAGCTTCGTGCCATTGGTAAGCTGATGGTTGTTCCACACTCGGTACTCAAGCTTCCCGAATGCCGCCGCTGCCTTCGACACGCGGATACGCAGCTCACTGTGTATCTGCTGATCAGTCGACATCACACTCCCAAGATAGCAGAAGCGGGAGGCGGTTTCCAATACTTCAGCACCAATGCTGATTCGCGGCAATATTGAAGATTGCACCTCCGGTGAAGGCTGAAAGATACAGACAGTTTTGCTTGTGTTGATGGTGAGCCCAAATTTTGCCGCTGTCGAAGCCAGAGCACTAGTCATGTGCTGCAACTCATCCGCGCTGTGTGAAAACAACGCACAGTCATCAGCAAACAGCAACATACGGATAGTTGTCTCACAGACTAGAGTTCTCGCACCGGAACGACGGATGTTCAGCAACCCACCATCAATACTGTGCTCCAAACGAACACCGTAAGCACAAGCGGAATCAAAAGCACAAGACATCATTGCATGAAAATAAATATTAAACAGGGCAGGAGCTAAGACAAAGCCTTGCTTCACACCAGCGACAACTGCAAAGTCATCCGAGGTCTCTCCACTCAGCTGCACCCTCGCTCGCATACCACTGTGCAGACCTACAATTAAACTTACAAACTTACGCGGGCAACCATATTTACCCAACACCAGCCACAATGCCTCACGGTTCACCGAATCAAATGCTTTGGGGAAATCAACAAAAAGCGAGTACAATGGCTGGTGCCGTTCTCTGCACTTCTGCTGCAACTGACGAGCCGCAAACACCATATCTATAGTGCTGCGACCCGAACGGAATCCACATTGCTCTTCCGCCACGTTAGATTCCACAACCTGACTGACGAGGCAGTTGAGCAGGATTCGGGCAATCACCTTGCCCACACAACTCAGCAAGTTGATACCACGATAATTCGTGCAACATTGCTTGCTACCTTTGCCCTTGTACAGTGGTAGCACAAGGGCATCCTTCAGCTCAGAAGGCACCTCCTCCTCAATCCACAAGCGTTGCACCAAGTGGTGCAGCGCAGTCAACAACGCGGGTCCGCCGTGTTTCAATACTTCAGGCGGGATCCCGTCGGCTCCGGCACATTTACCGTTTCGCAGCTGAGCAAGTGCTCTCTGCGTCTCATCCAGTGTCGGCATGTCCGCTAAACTCGACTTCACATTGTGCTGCTTCATGCCGTTCAAAGTAGGCCAGTCGATCTCTGAACGGTTGTTCAAGAGACAGTCAAAGTGATTTCACCAGATCTGCATTATGTCTGCAGTCTGTGTGCAGGTAGCGCCTGAAGTACCATCGATCAGCGTCCTCAGCGGCTTCAATCTCGGTCCATACACCGCCTTCAATGAGTCAAAGAATTCCTTGTGTTGGCGGCATTCGGCGTAGCATTCCATCTGCTTCGCCTTCTCCGTCCACCATGCATTTTTAATGCGACGGAGCTCTCGGGTCAGTCGCCGTCGAAGTTTGCGAAACTGACTCTTCTTCCCCAAGTCACTGGGGTCTGCAACATGTGCAGCAAATGCTGCATTCTTCTCCGACAATAATGCGCCAATCGTCGCATTGTTGTCATCAAACCAATCAGGCCGCTTACAGTTTGCGCGCCCGATGGTCTCCTCGGCAGCAGCTGTCACCTGGTCGCGAATGTGGTGCCACAGGTCGCCCACTGTGGCTATGCAGTCCACATCACACAGGCGTGCAGCCATCGCCTTCTCCAGGTCAGTACGTTTCGCCACAGTACCGAGGGAGAGAATGTTAAATTTACGCCGATTCACGGCCGGAGTGCAATACATAGATTTCCGAAAATATATGTACAGTTTGGTCCGAACCAATTTGTGATCAGTGCCACACTCAGCTTCACGCAGTACACGTGTCATGCGCACTTCACGAATATCATGCTGACGTACGATGATATAGTCGAGCAGCTGAGCGTGACCACTCCGTGGGTGCGTCCAAGTTGCTATATCACTCGCACTCACTGCAAACCGAGTGTTGGTGATGGTCAGGCCGTGAGTGGCACACAGTAAGAGCAGCCTGTCACCGTTCGCATTCGCTGAACCAATGCCATGCGAACCGATAACATCTGTCCACGCTGATGCATCACGCCCAACGCGCGCGTTGAAATCACCCAGCAGAAATAGTCGGTCGCTCCTCGGCACAGACCGTATCACGGAGGACAGCTCAGTGTAGAATTTATCACGCGTGTCATCAGGATAACACATGGTCGGACCGTACGTGCTTATAAAATTGGCAAACTTACCTCTTCCGAGTCGTAGGCGAACAGTCATCAGTCGCGCGCTGATGCCCGTTGGTTCACCCACCAGCTGGCCATGGAGGCGATCAGATATTGCAAATCCGACCCCATGTTCACGTGGTGCTGAGGTGGCGTTGCCCACCCAGTAGAATGTGTAGCCAGCACCTGCTTCATGCAACTTACCTTGCTCAGCGAGCCGAGTTTCACTGAGCGCCGCAATATCGATGTGGTAGCACGCCAGTTCCATCACGACGAGTACAGTGCGTCGCTCGGGGCGCTCGCTGGAGTTCCGGTCCAGTAGTGTGCGCACGTTCCAGGACCCGATGCTGAGTGCTTTGCACGCAGGCATACGATTGCATTGGTGGGCAATCGCACGCGAGTTGGTCGTTGTGCTTCGGAGGTTTGCTTGAGGGACTTCACCCGGAGCCTTTGGCTCAAGAGCCTGACCCACAAGGCAGTGGGTGGTTTGGAGGTTTGCTTGAGGGACTCCGCCCGGAGCCTTTGGCTCAATAGCCTGACCCACAAGGCAGTGGGTGATTTGGAGGTTTGCTTGAGGGACTCCTCCCGGAGCCTTTGGCTCAATAGCCTGACCCACAAGGCAGTGGGGAGCAGATCCAGCTCGGGAATGTGAATGCAGAGACAGATTGGGATCTGCTTGACGGCCGTCACACGCAGCCTTGGAGGTTCTGGAACGTTTTATGTATGTTTTGCGACCGTAGTAGGATACGCACCTGCGACCACGGCCAGACGCAGGTGGGTTTTGGCGGGTTTGCACCAATTTGACCAGGGGCTGCCTGGGTTGAGGCGGGCAGTAGCAAACCATTGAACACCCGGAGATGCCCTCCCACCGTCAGAGACAATGGGTGGCGCTCGTGCTCTACGCCAATCGAGCTGTGAGCTTATAACCCGTAGACCTGTTGTCTCCCATGGCTAGGTTTTACGGGAAGAGGGTCATCGACCACTTCCTAACCTCCGAAGAGGATGGACTAGGATACTGCCAGGGCGCCCACACCTGACAGGAGAACGACTCGGGTCCTCAGCCAAAGCCTTCGATTAAATGAACACCCGAAAGGCAGCGGGTCTAGCACATGGTCAGTTCACTGACTCATGCGGATTGGTGTCTTGGATCTTAGCAGGGAGAAGGGCGAAACCCAAATCCCACCCATCGGTCGCCACGAGGAGGCGCCCAGGACATGAGCCAAAGGCATAACAGTAGCAGCAATGGGTAGATCATCTGTCAGGATCTAGCCACCATCAGCCTCAGCGCACCATAGGCTCTCCCGCCAACTCCCGATACATAGACACCTTAATAAATCCATGCTCTCTTCTACTGATGAGGATTTCCATATATGGCAGGCAATGTGCTTGTTGTACTTGGCAAGTAACCAGTAAATTCAAGTTTAAGTGGGACTGGAACGATAGGATGAATCCCGTAATTGTTCCTTCTTGTGTGGGTCGTCGATCCAGGAGTCGATAGGGGTGCTCCGACTTATTGATAGGTCTAAAAGGAAAACACCAGGAAAAGCATCTTGGTTCACCAATGTAATGCCTAGGTTCCTTACATTAGCTGTCTCTGCTATGTCAGTTACGTGAAGTAAGTAATAGAGAAAGAAAAATCGAAGGTAAGAGAGTAAGGGAAAGCAGGTAAAAGAAGAGAATAATACCAACGGTGAGGAAAAATAAAGAAAATAATATCGAAGTATGAAGATGGGAGTTGGTCAGGAAAAAGGAAAGATTTCGTATTGCCACCCAAGAGCATCTAGTTGACGCTCAAACCCCTTAACCGTAGGTTCCTTAACAACATGTTCTGGAAGCAGGTTCCAGCGCTCGATGACTTGACGTGATAACCGTGTCTCCACTCTAAATCGATCGGACCGCGGTTTGTCCAGCTTCATACAATGCCCGCGGATACCAGATAATCTAGTAGGACTAAATAGCCAGAACAAATCAGGGCCAACCTTCTCAGTCAAAGTACGGTAGGTTAGTATTAGGTCCCCTCTAATCCTTCGATAGTGTCATTGACTGCGTCCCCAAACTAAGTAGGCGTTTGGGGTACGTTTGTCCTCGTAACCCCTCGACCAACATAGTACCGACACGCGACACCCTTTCTAGTGCCATTTTGTCCCGGACAAGGCATGGTGGACAGGCCTGGACGCAATATTCTAGGTGGGGTCGCACAAACGCTGAGAAGAGCTTCACAAACACATCAGTGGTTAGGGTCCCAAAAAGAACGAAGATAAAGCACAACATCGGGAACCCTTTACTAGCCGCCTTCTTCCAGTTGTCTCCAGAGTGTAGTGTGGAACAGTGGACAACATCTAGATCAACCTGCTGAGTAACCTGAGGAAGTTCACTCCCATCGAGCACATAACTTGTGGAGGAATCAGACGCTCCGATACGCAGCACTGAACACTTTGCCCGGTTTATGGGCAGCAACCACAAGACAGACCATTCTCAGAGTCTATCCAGAGCCAGTTGAAGAGCCAGAGGACCTCCAGGGATATCAACAATATTCCAGAGCTTTAGGTCATCTGCAAATAAAGCGATGGTACCTCAAGCTCCTTCGGCAAGTCATTCACGTAGACTGAGAACAGCAGCGGACCTAGGATAGAGCCTTGCGGAACGCCGTTAAGTACAGCTTGTCGAAACGAAAGACTGCTTCCCACACAAATACACTGTTCCCGTCCAGCCAGAAAAGCTGACACCCACTGGAGAGCGCGACCAGGTACTCCATGCGACCTCAGCTTCAGTGAGAGTCGCGAATGGGGGACAGCGTCAAAGGCCTTGGCGAAGTCAATGAACACCAAATCCACCGCATGTCCACTGTCTACGCCTTCAGCCCAGCACTCACGAGCTGCCAGCAAGTTCGTCTGACAAGAACATCCTTTGCGAAAACCATGTTGCTGGACGATATGCAGGTTAAACATATTTAAACGGTTCTCCACTATATCTCGTACTAATTTTTCAAGTAACTTAACGACCACGCTAGTCAAGCCGACGGGCCTGTAATTAGCCGGTAGGTCTTTGTCACCGCACTTGAAAATCGGGTAGACACCAGCCTCCTTCCATTCGGTAGACAAGACAGCTGTTGAGTGACTTCTGCAACACGGAAGTCAGAGGTCCACTGAGTTCCACTGCCAATTCGTGCAACAATTTTGGATGAACAGAATCTGGCCCGGATGACTTAGTTGGGTTTACCTCTCTTAGCAACCGGAGAACTTGGGACTCAGTTACAGGAATTTCATCCAGACAACAGTCCTCAGAGACTCTTGAAGCTAACTCTTTGCGTGGCGTATTTGTTTCGCGGACAAAGACGCTTGAGTACTGCTTACCAAATACGCATGCCTTGTCATAGTCGCTATAGGCATGGGTCCCATCTCCTCGAAGCAATGGTGGTATGGGCGAGTTTGAACCACAGCGTCGTTTAACGTAAGCGAAGAACTTCTTGGGATTTTGCGAGGCAGTATTAGCTAAGCCCTTTTCATACTGAAGCCGGGCCAACCTAAGATGTAGCTTGCACTCATTTCGAACCAACCGATACTTGTCAAACGTGCTGTTCGACGGAGCTGTTTGGTATGCTCGCCAGCATCTAGACCGCTTCTTTAGCAGGCCTTTCCCCGCGGAATCTATCCACGGAGGCTGCGCTCTCGATTCCCTTCTTTTTACCAGTGGGATGTGAGGTGCAGAAATGTCGACGAGGTGAACCTTAAGTTTTTCCCAGGCTATGTGAACAGTGTTGGTCTCAGATATCACACAAGGCGATGACCTAGCTTTATCCCGCATCGCTTGGAAGTCCGCGGCCCAAATGTTCGGATACCAACTGGTAGTAGCTCGGCAAGGCCTGATAAGTGTACACTAGAAAGACAAGCAAACGTGATCGCTAGCGCCAAGAGGCGAATCGTAATTAATGTCATTTACAAAGTCAAGTGACTTAGCAAAAACAAGATCTAAAATGGACGGCTGCTGATTTCTCATGTACCTAGTGGGGAGGTCCACGAACTGGTGTAGTGGTACCTGCAGCGTTAAGTCCAGTAGTTCTGTACCGAACGATTCCAGGGCCGAACTGCAAGATAGATCATCCCAACAAACCTCTGAGAGATTGAAGTCTCCCAGTACCAGATACTTGTTCGCAGAGTGAGTGCGTATAAAGTCAATGATTTCATTGGAGGTGCTCATAGGGCTTCTATACACTAACACAACCGTAACCTGAACCGATGAAAGCGCAAATCAAGACTGCGAGAGCCCTCAACAGATTTGTCGGGAGACTGAAAAACGCTGGTCCTCAATACGTCGATGTGATAACTCACATAAAGAGCTACTCCACCCCCTTGACGGCCAATGTTGACCACGTTGCTTTCATAGTAGGGTACATGTAATATTTCTGTCGAAACACTTCTTTCTACAAGTAGCACAAGGAAATCGGCGAGTAAGGAGCCTAGTGGGCTGCCATTACTGCCCCATCCATTGGCCTTACAATATGTTTTGCTAAATGAAAGTGAATCATAATTCACGAAGCGCATGACATTACTGACAATTTATGAGTAGGTCACTTTTCTTTAACGTTTTATCATGCCACGCATCATTTGACGATAATTTGCACTGACTGATGTTGCATTGTAATTCCGATAATTATCCGAGGGAACCAACATAAATTCGAGCTAATTTACGTTTCATATTTTTGTTTATAAACATTTCCGCCCTTTTGCCATAAGCTGAGCCTAAGTACCCAGTCCTTTGTTTTACTGCGCTGCGTTTACTGCACCTCTATTACTGCCGCTTTTCGAACTTAATTGGATTTGAGAAGACTAGTGGGGGGAGTAGAATGGTATTGGTAGAAATTCGTCACATCTAAACTCACTCAGACAGTTGGATTTATTCACATCCGTTTGCTAGTCTATTCACCTATCCGTAAGTCACCTATGTATCTTTGACTTAAATGCTTGTAGAACCACGGTTCATTCAGTACAACTTATTCCGCCCATCGCCCTTGTATTTTACTGCCCAGTCCGTGCGTACGTTTGGTGATTAGGCTTGTAAATCAGCAGTACCGGTCGTAGCTACAAAGTTGAATAGATTGACTCGCATTTTAATGCATACAATAGACCAAAAGCTTATAACGGAGAAGCCATAAAGTGTTTGTAACTCGAACCCAGAGGCCTCTCAGGAACAGCTGTCCGTAGCTTTGCTTAGGATTTGGGAACTAGAACAAAGCTTACATGAACTTGAGTTGATGGAAGAGCGAGTAGCCTCTCGTGGATCCGTTACGTTGGATAATGACTCACAACTTCGTTGCGGTGACATTGATGGTGACATGTTTTGTAGACCACAGTTGATAGAAGCTTTGTGACGCCCCGGGACGTCGGCCAGTTGATTCAGTCATCTGCTCGTTCGGTGCGGTGGGTTTTCGCCTATTAGAATCCCCCGGTTTCGGTGACAACCCACTCGGAAGTCGTGTCCGACAAGAGACCGGGGCTGTTGAATGCTTGTCAGGGCTGCCAAAGCGAGAAATCATCCAGTTTAACGGGGATCCCATGCGTTATTGGACGTTTATTTGCAGTTTCCAATCGAGTGTGATGAATGCTACGGCGAATCCGGAAATAAGACTGTCCTACTTGATCAACTATTGTGAGGGACCCGCTAGGGAAGCGATCGAAAGTTGTGTAATCCTAGACCCCGAGGAAGGCTTCCGAGACGCATTGGAAACTTTGAGAGCTAGATTCGGTCGTCCGCACTTAATTGCTGGGGCTCATATTAACAATTTAGTGAAGGGACCTTAAGTGGGAGTCAATGCTTTCGAGGAGCTACACAAACTGACTACGCAAATGAAGACGTGCCTGAACACACTCCAGCAGCTGAATTACGAAGCCGATTTAAATGCAACCGTAACAGTAGCAGCAGTCGTTAAGATGCTTCCGTACGCTTTGCAGCTCGAGTGGTCAAAAAATGCGTCCGGTTTAATTCGGTAGGGAAGAGAGCTCACCTTCACAGATCTGTACCAGTTCGTTTGCGATTGTGCCGAAGTTGCCGAAAGGCGATGTATTTGTATAAAATGGTGCAAAGGCTAGAATGGTTTCAACGGACAAATCAACTGGAAACCCAGGGGAACAAGATAAATGCCTTAACAACGAAAGAATTGATACAGCCGAGTCGTCGAGTCCTACCGCCTTGTTTGGTATGCACAGAGAACCATCATTTGGACCGGCTTTCCAGGTTTCTATACATAGATGATGTTCAACAATTAGCGGTCCTATCTCGCAAAGGTTTATGTTTGTTGTGTATGAAGCCGAATCATTCGTCGGATCGTTGTAAATCTCGGTGCGCTTGTGGGCTGAATGGCTGTCAGCTTAAACATCATCCTTTACTGCACAGTGCAAGCACAATTCAGACACATTCACCGTGTCGTACAGTTAATGAAATGGTAGCGTCCGTTGGCCAGATTGCTTTGGAAGTGATTCCCGTTAAAGTTTGTGGTGAAGCTAAGATGATAGTGACGAAAGCCTTGTTGGATTCAGGGTCAGACTCATCACTTGGAATAGAACAACTATTACGGAAGCTTAACCTACCGACTGAGCCGTTTTTTTGTTAGAATATCCACTGTCAACGGTGACGAGCAGGTTTACTCACTCGTGGACAAGCTAAATTTACTGCCGTTGGACGGAGAAAAACCTCTTTACGTGGATCATGCCTGATCCGTTAATAGGATGCCTCACATCCAACGAAGTATACCAGAGTCAAAATGTCTGGAACGTTGGACACATTGAAAATACCTAAAATTTCCGGATAGCTATGAAGAATGCATAGATATCATTCTAGACCTGAACCTCCCAGAGGCCCATTGGGCGTTCGAGCATAGATATGGGAAACCCTCCGAAGCTTTTGCTATACGAACTCCTTTGGGTTAGGTTCTGCTCTGTCCAGTCGGGAGTCAAGGCGCATGGAGCATCTGTACAAACTCCATTTCGGTGGATGAGCACAGGTCCGCCTTTCTCAAAAGGATGTACGAGCTAGAGTTTACCGAGCCTCAAGATTCATGTCTCGCAGTGTCCGTCGAAATCGAGTAAGCTTTAATGCAAATTGAATCATCCGTCACCAAGTGTGGCTCCCATCCTCAACTCAGTCCGCCATGTAGGAGCGATTGCCCGAATCTTCCGAACAACTATCCCGTCGCTTATCGAAGGCTAATATCCCTGCGGAAGAGACTCCTCGTGAATACTGAACTACGTCAGATGTACACAGCTGCTATGGAAGAATAATTATCAAACGGCTTTGCGGAGTTAGTTGACACTGAATTATTTGGCAACATGAATGGAGTGTGGTACATGCCATATCAGACTGTGACACACCCAAACAAACCAGGCAAAGTCCGCGTCGTGTTCGACTGTGCCAGTACTCACCAAGGAACCTCGCTAAATCAACAGCTGTTGAAAGGACCAGATTTGACAAACAACTTGGTTGGCGTGCTATTAAGACTTGGTATTGTCGCTGTAACTGCCGATGTTGAAGCGATGTTTCATCAGGTGAAAGTCGCACCGAAGGATAGGGACTATCTACCTTTTTGTGGTGATGGCCTAATGGACAGATTGATGGGTCCCCGAAGGTATTCCGCATGACAGTCCACCCATTTGGTGCAACCTCATCTCCATGCTGCGCCTCGTTTGCCCTCAGGAGAACAATTGACGACAGCAGAAGTGAGTACCCAGATCTAACGTTATCTGTAATGCAACAAAGCTTTTACGTTGATGATTGCCTATTCAGTTGCAATAGTCGAGAAGTAGCCCAACGTTTCATTGCGCAATTTCAGGAAATTGCATCCAGAGGAGGCTTCCGTTTAACCAAATGGAAGTGCAACGACTGTATGGTACTGCGAGAATCACCGGTGAACAAATCTGCTTGCGATTCTGTCAAGTTAAATTTACCATCCAATAACGTGCACCCCACATTGGGGCTAAAGTGGAACCTGACTGATGATTGCATATGCTTTAGTATAGCAAAATTTGAAAGGGATTGTTCCCGTCGGTCAATTCTGTCTTTTGTCGCATCGATTTACGACCCAATGGGGCTGGTTGCTCCGGTATTGCTCCAAGCCAAGCAATTCCTACAATCGTTCGTCCGGAAAGGAATGGCATGGGACGCGCCGCTCAATGAGTCAGAACGGGATGAGTGGCTCCGATTTTTAAACGATATTCGTTTGTTGGAACAGCTAAAGATCCCGAGATGCATTATAGCGGAACACTTTGTTGGCGGTACAATACAGCTACATTGCTTCTCAGATGCTTCAGAGGCTGGGTGTGGCGCAGTGTTGTACGCAAGAATCGTGGGTCCAGTTAACCGACTCCAAATTACTCTTCTAACGGGGAAGTCCCATGTACTTCCAATAAAGATGATCACAATACCTCGCTTGGAACTTACAGCTGCCGTCTTTGCCGTTCGATTAGTCACTCAAGTATCACAAGAATTACGAATAGAAGAACAACCGGAATTTTGGATGGATTCCATGGTCGTTCTGCAGCTCATACGTTGTACGACCCAACGATTCACGACGTTCGTAACGAATAGGGTTTCTGAAATTCATCAGTGTCCTCATCTAACTCAGTGGAAGTATGTTAAAACATCAGAGAATCCAGCGGATGTTGCTTCCCGCGGTTTCAGTCTCAGCGACGAATCACGAATGCAGATGTGGCTCAGTGGGCCTGACTTCCTACATCCTCACTAGTGCCACTGGCCAGAACCTGCTTTAAGTTTGAGTGATTTGCCGAAGGAATGGCTGAAAAGGGAGGACGTTTGGGTCCATTGCGTATGAACTACGAAGACTTGGTTAGAAACATTTGCGAATTGTGGCAGTTGGATCATACTGAAGAGGCGCATTGCAATTTTGCTCAGATTTAAGCGATACTTGATGCGAAGGTAGAGCGGACGTCCAATCAATCCTGTCGAAGATCTTTTAACACTACCCGAACTGAAAGAAGCTGAATTCGAGATAGTGCGGGATGTACAACGTAAACATTTTTCAAAGGAGATTGATGTACTGAAATCTAACCAGCCGAAAGAAGCCACTAAACGCCTTAAACTTTTATCCAGTCCGTTGAGGGGACTTTGTCCATTCTTGGACAATGATATTCTACTAGTAGATGGGAGATTGAATTGGTCGCCATTGCCCTACGACGCCAAACATCCTATTCTACTACCAGCTGGACACTTTGTGACTCGCCTCCTCATCATGGAATGTCATGAGATCAATGGGCTTGGGTGGGCTTCCTACGTGCTCTCTGAACTACGCCAAGGCTATTGGATATTACCTGGTGTTTCAGCAATCCGGAAGACACTGAAGCATTACTCACGTTGTAAGATCTGGAATGTTCAGCCCTGAGGGCAACAAATGGCCCCGTTGATTCAGGATCGTTGGTTAACATTTCAGCCGGCATGTACAGCAGTTTGCGTCGAATCTTTTAGACCATTACTTGTAAGACAAAGGCAAACAACTGAGCAGCGTTACAGCAGTGTGTTTGTTTGCCTTTCAGTGCGGGCAGTTCACACTGAACTTACCCGTGCTATGGACACCGACTCCTTTTGGTGCGCGTTCTCGCGATCTGTCACACGACGCGGTGTTCCTTTGAAGAGCTACAGCGATAATATATTAAATTTCGGTGGGGCTGAAAGCGACGTAAAAAGATGTATTCGCTCGTGGAATCAAGACAAGATACACCGGTCAATGAACGGAAGAAATTATGAATGGATATTTAACCCACCTTATAGCAGTTATCTCGGGGGTGTTTGGGAACGCCCCTAAGTTCTATACGGAAGATACTCCGTGTGACACTTGGGGAACAGTTTGTCAGTGACGAAGTTCTCCAGGCGATGGTACTCGGGATAGAACGGGTCGTCAATAATCGACATTTGATACCTAACCCCGGTCATCGTATGAGTTTGGAGCTATATCACCGGGCCAGCTGTTGACCTTAACCGCTTACCGAACACTGGAGACGGAGCAGAGTCATTCAGTGCAGACTGACCAGACACTGGTGTCAAGTGCAACACTTGTCAGATGCATTTTGGAAGAGGTGTTTGAGGTGCTATTTACCCATCTTTCAAACACGTCAAAGGGGGCATGGAAAAAGGCGTTGCTTGTAAGCTGGTGACCTAGTCCTGGTGGCAGAGGTACGCCCATCAAGGAGTCTGTGGCCCAAGGGCATTGTTGAAGAAGCGAGGATCGGGCACGACAGACTTGTTCGGGAGGTGATTGTTCGAACAAACAAAGGAAGAATCAGAAGGGATGTAAGAATGTTTACCGGAAGAGACCCTAAATGAAGAGGCTGGAACGGAAGTCGAAGAGGCGCGGGAGTGTGAAGCTGAAAGACATTACTGACAATTTATGAGTAGTGTACTTTTCTTTAACATTTCAGCATGCCACGCATCTTCATTTGACGATAATTTGCACTGACTGATGCATTGTAATTCCGATAATTATCCGAGGGAACCAACTTACATTCGCGTTAAGTTTGTGTTTATATTTTGTTTATATAAGCTTTCCGCCATTTTACCATAAGCTGAGCCTAAGTATCCAGTCCTTTGTTTTACTGCGCTGCGTTTACTGCACCTTCATTACTGCCGCTGTTCGAACTTAACTGGATTAATTTACGTCCGTTTGCTAGTCTATTCACCTATCCTTAAGTCACATATGTATCTTTTAAATTCTTGTAGAACCAGGGTTCTTTCAGTACAACTTATTCCGCCCGTCGCCCTTGCATTTTACTGCCCAGTCCGTGTGTACGTTTGATGATTAAGCTTGTAAATCTGCAGTACAGGTGGTAGCTACAGAAGCCAACATTATCCACGCACCATAGCAAGGATTCTTCCAACAATTCGACCGGAATTGGTAATGAAGATACAGAATTTTCAGTTTATTCATATATGTAATCAACGGGCTGATGTAGCTGGACGTTTGTGTCCCAACATTCCACACCCGAGAAACACGTCTAATCCGTCAGAGCAAGCCTATTCGAAATAAGCTTTTTGTACCCAAGAGGGTGCACTTTCGACCTTTTACAATATCCACTTCGGATGTCTTAAAGCAGCATCATTAAGAATACAAAATTGTACAACTGCAAAAATGGCATTAGGATTGCACGTGTCACTCAACTAAATGATCCCGGGTACATTGAATAGTAGAAAGCAGATGGGATACCCTTGTCAGCTTCATCACTTCCATATCAGTGTGAAGATGGTGCGTGTTATTGCGGAACGGAATGTCACAGTGGGTGAACACAATTTCAGGGATAACAACTAGACCCTGACACATTAAGCAAGTGTAAATGCAACAGCTTCTTGGAAATTACCTCAGTAGAAGCACTGACCACAGCCTCCGGTAAGCTGTTCCAGTCGTTCGCCACTCTAGTGGATAGAGTGATCTCTGGAGGAACCTGGAGCCTCTTCGGTTTAAGAGCTTCCAGCCGTGCTCCCGGGTTGTGTTTTCTCTGTTGAGCTGGAAGCATTGTTGGAGCTCATTATCCCAGTCGCCTCTGAGTATGCGCCTTTCGTAAATCAGATCTCTGCGAGGACGACGGTAGCCGAGTGAGAACGGATTCAAACGCTCGAGTCGAACAGAATAAGACAAGTATCGAAGCACTGGGACTGTGATATTAAACCTCGCCTCTGAACTTTTTCAATCAATTCACACTCGAATTTAGTGCGTGGCTGACTTGCCGGTAAGCCATACTCAATGATGAGGCGCATATGGGAGACAAACAGAAGTTTGAAGATATCAGGAGTCATCCGAGAGAACGACCTGCTCATGGACCAAACTGTCCAGTTGCTGTGGCGACTTTCTTCATCATATCGTATGACGTTCGATGAGCAGAGGACACGATTACACCGAGATCCTTTGCTCTTTAGGCATTTGTGAGTAAAGAACTAGCGATGTAGTAGATGCCGAGTGGTTCAGAAGCATCAATTGGGAGAACAAAGCACTTTTCGCGGTAAATAGGTAAGTCCCAAAGGACTGAGTAGTCATGTAGAATATCAAGCATTGCCTGCAAGCTGTCAGCATAATCGAGGTTGTCCACTTCCAACCACAGCTTCAGATCATCGGCGTGGATTTAACAATCAGCTTGAAGCGCAGTCGGAAGATCAAGGTGCAGTGTCGAAGACCAGTTTATCGATCCGGAGGAGGGTTTCTCATGATACAAAACGCCTTCTGATAACTTCGCAGGATACTCACAGTACGTCGAAGTCTATTTTCATAAATCGACGAAGGACAACGTTAATGACCTTATAACTAGTATAACGGGAGATAGTGGGAAAAATCTCGTTGGAAACTGATAAATCCGCAACAACTAAAATGAGAGCGACGTTCCAGTCAGTGAGAAGACAAAGGCCAATTTAAAGACCCCGCCAGCCGACCACAACATTGTCAGGCAGGTTGATGTTATCATGGTCCTCAATGAGTTGGAATGAGCCCTTAACACTGTACTGATTGACCCATTGGTTCAGCAGAGAAAGCACCTTTACCAACCAACGAGTCATTTTATGCTGAGGCTCGTTCACCATCGAAAGACTCGGCCTGAGTGGCACTCCGCTCTTGTACATTATCGGTGACCCATGCAACTTCGGAGCTGTGCTACCACACTATCAAAAGGCACACTATTTATCAAGCGATGGAGGAGAAGCATTTCATTTGACTATCTATACGAGTCTCGACTTAGACTATCGCACCCAATTTCATGAGTCACTCCATTTTGCAGGTATTTGTGAGTAAAGCGCACATTTTCTCAAGATATTCGGCCTCGTTCATGCTCACCGCTCCATAGGCTTTATCAAGTTTTGTTACGACCAGGCACTTAACGCGTAGGTCCCGTAAGACTTGAAGGTGTCGGCCTGTGAGCGCACATTATTCGCTGAGCGTTACCGTTTTAACCTCATGGGCGATATCAGATAACTTGTTCCTGAACTGTATAAGCTTATCCCGACTAGTCGGTTGAAGCCGTTTAAACTGAGCAAAAAAGTTCTGGAACTGGTTTTCTTTAAACGATCCAATCAACTTTCTACGAGTGACTTTGAAATTCAACCCAAGTGACAAAGCTCCTAACTTCAACGGTGGAGTAGTACTTTCGATAAATTCACCACGTACTTGCTGAGATCACGAACAGTTGGTTCCTCCTCCTGGTTGTTTACCACCGAGCTTCCTGGACGAGTAGTCTGATTTCGCCTCATGCGATCAAGAGTGGCTTTACAAAAGTTGGCATAAAATTCCGACAACACAGAGACAGGTCCTCAACCACGAGTACAGTTTGAGCCGTCTCCAGTTGGGCGGATGTCACATGACTGAGGCAAGACTGCCCTGGACGTAGTGATTGAACTTCCGTCATTCATTTCCCCTTAAGCTTACCTGGTCGTACCCAATGCTAGTTTATTAATACGCTTATTGGTTATTGGTAATTGCACCGAAGAGACAATACGAAATGCGCACATCCAGCAGCATTCGTCTTCATAATGCGTTTTCGCGTTGTTATTGGGAACCAAATGCTTTATATTCATCATCATTATACACATTAGCTAGAGGTGCAAAACACCTCAGCTACTGTGCCGCAATACATAAAATAAAAACGAAAATAAATACAACAGTTGCATGCTAGCTGAGTTACCAGCAGCGGGTGGGCATGGTTCCGGAAATCTACCTGCCGGCTACTAGGCGACAAGAAAAATTATGATGTGAAATTATATTATGCTATGAAATGAGATCGTAATGAGACTGGACCATACAGTGGTGCGATGATTTGTGTGCCTCAATGATCCATTCGGCTATGCTGGCTGGTGCTTTTCTTTGCACCTTCGGAGCCACTCATACTAGATTTGTCAATGGTTAGAGGCCAGACAAACTCAGCCTGCTGGTCCTCCAGATTGGGGGTTAGAATGAGGATGGCTCCTTATTCTTTAAAACGGACTCCTTGTAGCCCAACGCCAAACCCGTGGCCTTGCGGTCAGGTTTGTGAATCAAAGAGTTTGGTTGAGAACCCAAATCGTTCTCCTGTCTAAGCCCTGGCAACCTGACCACGCAATACACCGTGACTTTTCCTTCTAACAATGCTTTATATTACTGATTAATTATCAGTAGAATCGCTCCTGTCCATTGTTTTGACTTCACACCTCAGGTTCGAGCGTTACGTTGATTTGGTTTTCCTAAGTCCTGGACCACGCCGCTTAGTGACATGCGGTAGACACAGTACTTCGGTACCGGGACAAGTGCCGGCGCTGTTGGCCGTCTTTCTGCTGGACGCTACCAACACCACCTACTTATGGCACGGTGAATTGATTTTCCGCATGTGGAGGATTTCGGTGTTGCTCTCTCCCATTCCACACTTGAGGTTGAGTATCTCAACCCAAGACACACGGTGGATAATCCAAAATCCAACAATCGATTTTCGATATGCCATTAAAGGGGTTGTTTCTGCTTCTTGGAATTCAGATTGGTTGTCTCTCCCACGTCATCTTAATTTTCGTGGTTGATATCATTACAGGTACCAAAACAACACGTTAATCCTTTTGTTTTTCCGGGCTACTGCAAATCTTCGCACATCTATTTACTTGCCTGACTGGTACCCCTCTGTCTTTCCTTCAGCCTCACTTTAGTGATGTAGTCAAGCATTGAGATCACACCACAACTCTGCGGTTCCAGAACACTGGTTCATCGATTTGTGTGCTCATCATTTCCTCAATGGTGGTTCCTGATAGCGCTATAATGGTGTAGTCGTCCTTGAGTAGGTACACCTACCAGCACCTATGTCACACGTTGCAACTTTAGATCAATAATGAATCCACCACACAACGGCCTTACTCTCTTGCTTCAGTGAATTAAATGGTGGTGCAACAGCAGTATTACTGATGTACCACCACGTGGTGTTATCATCTAACAGTCCGAAGTGGATGGGAGCTCCTCGCCTTATTTTAGGAAGCCGCATTCTAGCATCGTACGCATTGCAAAAGACTTTGGTAGGGGAAGCGTTGATTGATTTCGAAGGCGATTCATGACAACAGGCTGTGACCAAATAGTCATTATGCATCGGCATAAGCACGTTCAGTTGATATAACCACTTCAGAATTTGTCAGTAACATCGTCTTCCCGAATGTCATTGGCATGTAATTGTAATTGCCCGTGGCATCGCTCCTTCCAATTCCTATGAACAGTTTAAACTTCCTGACGAGCCTACTGCGTGATTTTGCTGTGTCCCCGTCTATTTATTGCCGAGCTCTATATACCTGTTGGGTTGCTTCTTTTGCCACTCTTTGGAAAGACCAAATCAACCATCTACATTGGCCTGTGTCCAATCGGTAGCCTATGCAGTCTTAGTGGGCATATGATCGATTAGATTAGCAAGATGTTTGCGGCTAGTCAGCTACAGGAGAAATGCAGAGAGCGACACCAGACATTGTACTCGCTGTTTGTTGATTACACTAAAGCATTTGATACGGTGAACCACGAAGCATTGTGGTTGGTGTTGGGTTGGTTTGGTTGTCCGAGTAAGTTTATAAGTTTACTTGAATGTCTGCACAGTGGTATGCGGGTGAGGGTGCATCTGAGTAGAGAGACCTCGAATGGCTCTGCAGTCGTCGCTGGTGTAAAGCGAGGCTGTGTCTTAGCTCCTGTCTTGTTTAATATTTCTCATCATGCCATGATGTCTTGTGCTTTTGATTCTGCTTGAGCTTACGGTGTTCGTTTGGAGCACCGTATGTTGGTGGGTTGCTGAACATCCGTCGTTTCGGTGCGAGAACCCTAGTCTGTGAGACAACTATCCGTATGTTGCTGTTTGCTGACGACTGTGCGGTGTTTTCACACAGCGCGGATGAGTTGCAGCACATGACTAATGCTCTGGCTTCGACAGCGGCAAAATTTGGGCTCACTATCAACACAAGCAAAACTGTCTGTCTCTTTCAGCGTTCATTGAAGGTGCAATCTGCAACGGTGCCGCGAATCAGCATTGGTGATTACTTATTGGAAACCTCCTCCCACTTCTGCTACCTTGGGAGTGTGATGTCGACTGATCAGCAGCTACACAGTGAGCTTCATATCCGCGTCTGAAAGGCAGCGGTGGCATTCGGGAAGCTTGAGTACCGCGTGTAGAACGACCATAATCTTGCCGTTGACTCGAAGTTGATGGTGTACAAATCCATGGTGCTGTCCGTTCTTCTATACAGCACGAAGCGTGGACTATGTACCGGTGAGATTTCCGACATCTCGCGCGTTTCAGCAACAGGGTTTGCGACGCATTTTGCGCATCGATTGATGCGACAGAGTTGCAGACACGGAGGTTTTACGCCGAAGTGGAGTGTATGCAGTGGACTGCATACTTTTGCTGAGATACCTGAGGTGGCTCGGTCATGTGAGCAGTATGAATTCGACGCGGATACCGAAGCAGCTATTATATGGTCACCTAAGTAGGGGGAAACGGCATGAGGGAAACCGATCTTCGTTACCAGAACATGATTCAAGTGGGCCCATTTCAGGTGTTGGGAAACGAAAGCGTTTGGTTGGCGTGCGTGGTGCGATTGGACCACGAAGGCTGTTGCCGAGATGAAGGAGAAGGCCATCGTGCAAGCGGAAAAGAAGCGGCAGGTGGGGAAGCTACGGGCGCCGATGGTGTGTACGTCGCCGTCAGGCGCCCGGTACCGTAGCACATACGGCCGCGAGTGCCTGAGTCAGGCAGGCCTAGTGAGCCACGAGCTAGGCCACTGGGGTCCAGCATCGAAACGACGACCGGTGCTACTGACAGCGTAAACAGAAGCAGCGCAACGTTTATAGGTACCCTGCATGCGTTTCCGTTCGTTTTACTAACCGCTTTCTTGGGTGCTGATATTCTTTATTCCAGGTGATTGGTTTGCTACATTGTCTGCATTTTTTACCTCATTGTAGTGCCTACAAGAACAAGCTATTAAATTGCACGAGTCGCTTAAATGAAAGGTGGTTAACTTCGTTTATTTTTCTTGTTTGTTTCCTATGATCTCTTTATCTCTTGTCCTGCCGTCTTGAATTTATCGGGGAAACGTTGATAACACAATTATTTCATATGCCAATTTATCGAAGAATTATGTCGGCATATCCGTATGGTTTTTGATTTAATTTATTTGCTACTGTCATTTTAAATGATTGGCTGTTAGTTACCCTCCCCGGTGTGGCTGCGCTTGATGCGCATGTTGACAAAGTGCCTACCTGTCTATTACCTGCTACCTCGTCCATACTGGCTCCTGGAGACAGTTGATCGTTGTATGAGGGAACGGGGAGCACGGTCTTTGTGGCCGTGCTAAGCTCTACGTGTGGTTCTATCTAGTGTGGATCGGACCACGGTCCAGGCACCGCCATGCGTGCGTTTGATTCCCCAACTACAGTGTGCTTGTGTTTCCCTGTGAAGGAGTGTGCGCCGGCACGGTTGATGAAATGTGTCTCCTACCCGCATGCCTCCTGGCCTTATTCCTTCCAGTTTACACTGGATATGGGGTGTGTGGATGGAGCTGTGGGTGGTGCGGCGTAGGCCACCCACGGTCCCTCTATAGGCGCGGGGTCCTGTGGCTGTCGTATGGAGGCCGCAGTGACAGGCAAATCTGGAACCGGATTCCGCCAACCGTTTTAGCGAGGTGGTCTAGTCACTCAGCACGCAATTCATCAACCACTGAGTTAATTCGTAAGCGGAGTGCCACTTTTCAAGCGATTCACGTGATGGTGAGACTACTTGAGAGCGACAGCGTGATTTCCGTCACCACAGCCTGGTCTGGCCACGAATTTACCAACCAGTCAGACCTAAAGACTGGTTGGACAAAACACGCGTACGATGTTGTAGTCTTCAAACAACATCCAGTTGTCATCGTGTCTGCTTCCCATCTGTACCACTTGGGCTACAGTACGGCTCCGACCTCAGGGTCATTTGGTCTCCTGGTTCTGGTATCTATTGAACTTGGGGACGAGAACCTTGACACAAGATCAATACGTACAGATATACACGTGTAGTTAACCGAACTGTATATCACAAAATATCGGAATCTATCATATGGGCCTCCCACGCTGGCAGAATTCAAAACCCGAGTTGAGTGTACGCTTACTTCCCTGCACCACCTTACATGACCCATTACCCATGGATAAGCACAAGTGTTCATAATTCACTGGCGGTCCCAGTTTTCGTTCCTCTTTTTCACCTCCCGTATGTGTACACAAGGAGGAAACACGATTTTTACCAACATTCCATTTGCCGTCATTACTTACGGATTTACCCTCTACTTACAGTGTATACTGCGTACACATCAGTGAGTTCACCGGTGTAAACCCAATTTTGTTAACAATTATTTTTTATATTTTGTAGTTTCACCATAACCATCCTACGGGACCTGTTAAGCATAAGCTTCCTTTACCCCTATGAAATCATGGTTCCATTGTTCTATTATTCACTTCACTTTAATGGCGTGTTCTAGATTGCACGAAAGCCGTCTGCGGAAATTGCGCAAGTGCTCCAGGTTCTCCGTCAGGGAATCCGTTTGAATGCGAGCTCCAGAAGTGGTGGGAGCTAAACGGAATTTTGTTTGCCGAAGAAATTACAGGCTCTGTGACCGAACTCACATAGTGTCGGGTTGTCGGCTTCAAGTTATGCGTATACTCACAAAAGGCGAAGAACATTCGCTTCGATAAATCCCATCAGACATGTAAAATAATAGAGCAAAATTAGGGAACCAATTGGTCAGTGAAAGCTAGATCTATATTATAATAACATCAGGAAATCTACCCAACATAATGGCTTGGAGTGGCCGGTCAACGATCAACGTCATGGTGGAAGTAAGCCGCTCAGCAAAACGCACATGGTATGGGTGCAGGCAGACAGCTCAGTGTCAACAAGCCGAAGCGGCTGACTATGTGGGTGCACGCTAGTACCCAGTAGCCTAAGAAGGTGACACGATTTCCAAACATCTGTCAGCATGACTCGGGTTACTACCCCATCGAGGGTAACATGGCTGAGTCACGCCGGAAGCTGATGAAATCAGCCCGCCATCATCACTCAGGTGGCCAGATGCAAAGGCGCGACAACAGCTGACCAGTGCGGACCGCAAGCAAGTTTGACATCTGTCCAGCTCAGGAAGTTACAACAGATGATCGATTGTGACCTATCAGATGAACCGTGTTCTGCGCCTAATACAATTCGGTCTAGCAGGCCTCGGTGTTCTGTCATGTCCCCGGCTGCGTTGGAGTGGCAGAGAGCGGAGGGAGGGCAGCGTTACAACAGTGGCGACGGAGGTACCAACCAAACCCAGAAATGGCAGTCAGCTTCTAACAGTTACGGGCACTTTTGCAGTAGCAGGCCAAGCTCATTGAGATGTTGTGGCAGCAACTGTCGATACATTCAAGCCCAGGGTTAGCGGCAAATGAAAGTGTCCATTTTTCAGAAACTTTGACTTGGCAGGTCAGTGACTGCCATTATGATGCGGATGCTGGTGTAACATTCGCTTCCTGGTCTCACAAGTATGATGACATTTTTCGTGTTGATGTCGCAAAAGTACCAGCAAAGAAATCCATTATGCTGATGCTCCGGAAGTTTGGTTTGGCTGAACATGAAAGAAGAGCACTGACGTATCCCTTGACGAATTTGCCTCAGTCCTGTCACAAAATTTTGATGAGCAGACTTCCTTGTTTAACATCTGGTACAAGGGCCTCACGATGGCCAATAAAGACGATGAAGATTGGGTCACTTACTCGCACTCGCGTAAATCGCGAGTGCGGACGGTCAGTTTCCCAAAAGGACCGCCGGCCAGTACGAGTGCCTCATTTACGTTTGCGGCCTAAAAGCAGCCAAAGATGCAAACGTGCGAACAAGACTACTGATCAAGATTGAACAGAATTCTGACACCACATTGCAACAAGTGACCGCGGAGTGTCAGAGAATGACGAACATGAAGTATGACCCATCAAGTATCCAGCAGTTGTCCAATACAAACGAGTACAACCACATTTGTTCAGTAAACCGGACTCCCCAAACTGCAACAACTCACGTGAGTCCATCACATTCCAAACCTCCATCTGTTTGTTGGATTTGTAGAGAATGGCGCTTCGGCCGAAACTGTCCGTTCAGAACTCACATTTGCAATCGCTGTGGTAAAGGGGGGGGGGCACAAAGAGTCGTGTTGCCTGGCAAGTCGTCCCATTATGACCAGAAAGAAGCGAAACAATATTATGCCATCCAGCTGTACCAATTTCAGCAGATCTGTCACTGCCCCTTTCAAAGTTGATGGGCTCATCAGATGTAAGAGTACGGTGGTATAAATCAATGGCATTCAAGTCAAGTTGCAGCTGGATACCACTTCAGATACAGCCCTGATTTTCCGTGATCCTGATGCGCGCTACGGCGTCCGTCACTGATACAAACGTGTCCAACAGTACCGAATGCGTCAGGAGGTATGTCAAAGTGGCTTGGTCAGTTGAACTGTCAAGTAAGATTTCGTGATCGAAATATCCGTACAACATATTACGTGACAGACAAGCAGGGGTTAGCTCTGCTGGGTCTCGACTGGATGCCTGTTAGAATTGCTGGATCAGTCAGTGAACAGCATGTGTCAGCAACCAACAGTAAATCGAGTGTTATTACCATCGTTTCCAAGCCGATGGGTTCAGAGTTACAGTCTAAAGATGAGACGATGGCGTACGGAGAAAAGTCGAGCAGACCGGGTCAGTCAGTTCAAGTTTGGTGACATGAAGCACGGGAGATTTCCGTCCACCAAGGAGGTGTCCGATAGAATCGATGCTGGGCAGAAATGGCGGAGTAAATGCTAAACTGTCTGCAACACGAAATGGATCAGGCACACAGACCAGCCGGTGACGAGCCATGGCAACGCTCAAGATTCCACGGACGTCATGCAATGAAGACAGACCAGGAGAAGAAAACCACCAACGAAACTGATTGATGTCAAAACAAAAAATGCTGAGTTAAAGCAAGCATGCATGTAGGGGAAGCAGCATCGATTCGGAAGCGGATGTGTCACGGAGACGAACAGTCTGACTACGATGGTGCACGCTAGCATACCGCAGCCTAAGAAGGTGACACGGTTTGCAGACGTCTGTCAGCATAACTCGGGTTGCTACCCGACCGCCGGTAGCACAGCTGAGTCACACCGGAATTTGATGAAATGAGCCCGCCATCATCACATGGGTTGCCAGATGAAAAGGCGCGACAACCGCTGGCCAGTGCGGACCGCGAGTAGGTTTGAAATCTGTCCAGCGCAAGTGGCTGAAGTCAGCTCAGGAACTTACAGCGGGAGATGATAGATTGTGACCTATAAGATGAATCGTGTTCTGTGCCTAAAACATTTCGGTCTAGCAGGCTTCGGTGTTAGGTCTTATCCCGTTGCCGTGGCAGAGAGCAGAGGGAGGTCGACGTTACAACATTCAGCGGTTACAAATGCTGGTCACCTGTTACGTTGTAGGTACGGAATTCTCGCCGTATTGCTTTCACGCCCAAGGTAAGTCTAATGTTTGCATCAAGGTCTGTTGTTTTTTATTTCTGGGTTCAAAACCCTGTTTGAGATGGTTTTGTCTGTGGTTAACAAGCGTACCTTAAGTCCTTTAGAGTATCGTTTCGGGATTGCATATATCCTTTGGAATGAGTCATTTGCCTGAATCTGGCTTCTCCTTTCAACAAAATGCTCAAGTATCGAACTATTGCCTTTCTGCAGCGAAGCAGGGCAGTTTTCAGTTATCCTTTTAAACAGACGCCTGGTCGTATGCTCATGGTACCTTTCACCACAGGTGCAAGTGAACTGATATACTTGAAAGATTCGGACCGGACCGGGAGTATATTTTTCAGGCGCTGAGAAATCAGCGGTATAGTTTCGGCAAGCAATTTAGGGTTGGTTACTAAGAAGGTCTGAGCCATCGTGGTCATCATTTTCTCCTCCCATTTTTCTGTCCAGCGTACGGTAGATCCGAATAGCTGCACGTGCCTTTGTGTGAACCATTCCTCCCCACTTTGCTGCACTCCATTTAGCCTAAATTCATTCGACTCGGATCTATCAGCTCTACAAGTTGACTACTTTTCTTCCGGATTACTCTTATCGTTTCAACCTCTGAGTCACGTTTGTGGTTGTGACGGATTTTGTTGCCGAAACTCATCACCGCAATAATCCCGTTTTAAGCACTCTGTGAAGTTTTACACTCTTATGGAAGACCTTGCTTGAGGAGATCAAGTCAAGCAAAAATTGTTTTCCCTCACCCCATTTGCTGCAACTACTTCGCATTTCCTACTACGTTGCTTCTCGCCAAGTGTTCCGTTGGAATTGATCGATAACCCAAAACCCATCGCCAAGCTTTGTGTCCTTACCAACCAGTGCGTCGGGGTAACCCATCACACCCACCAGCGCAGCCACGTCGTCTGCCAGTTTTAACTTGGTCTTTGTAACCATGTCGCTTGTCTGACTGGGATGCGCAACCGACCAGTCGGAAAAGTACACAACCTCAACGAGCTCACTGTGGAAGATAGCAACACTATGCCGAGAAGCTGGAAGCAGGTAGGTGCAAATCCAAAAGGGTCCCAGTCAATGGGTAAGTGTCGGTCCGCAAAATGTAACCGAATAGCCAAAGGTGGTTTGCACCGCTCACACTGTTTCAAATTGTACCATCTAAAGCGTGGAAATCTTTC
Organism: Dicrocoelium dendriticum; assembly: GCA_944474145.2. NCBI lineage: Eukaryota > Metazoa > Platyhelminthes > Trematoda > Plagiorchiida > Dicrocoeliidae > Dicrocoelium > Dicrocoelium dendriticum. The sequence goes on along the minus strand of OX104062.1, from coordinate 20,458,822 downwards.
TCAACAGCACGTGCGAAATCGAAACAACTCTTAAGACGATCTGTGGTATAGTACTGCGTGTTCGATTGTCGCATTATGCAAATGTATACCTCTCTCAGTCCAAAAGCGCGGCCGGTTAGCAAAAGAAGTTTAACAGCGAAAAAAGACTAAGATTATATCACTGGAAGCAAAGCTTCGCCAAGACAACACAGTGGCTTCTAAGAGAAACAATGGTGAAAACTTTGCTTCGGCCGAAACACCATTGACAAGGTCCCCATTGCCGTTATTTCTTTCAATTTCGGAAGAACGTCAGATGAAATCAGACCGTGGTTCTGATAGTCAGACGTTACTTAGGACCACGAAAATCAGGCACCACTCGAAATGTGCGACGGGTCCAATACAGCCAGTCTTTTAAAATTGTATCATTAATAAGATAGGACAGCCGAACCCGCGTCTAGTGCATCTGCAACTCACGAGTCCCCGGCCGAGTTCCATTCCCCGGGATTTCAGTCATCTATGCAGAGATCGCTGCGAAGTACGCTCGGAATGCTCCAGTTCATACTTCTCTGTTACAAACACTGCTAACGCAAGTAGAGAGACAAACAGTAGACCAACAACACTTGACATAAAGCCAGGACCAACGTTCACCCGACCTTGTGGCTCAAGAAAAAGGGCTCAATTAATAACACCCTGACTGTGGTGTGCATAAATGTCCCCGAACCTACCGCCATCTCATTGGGGGGTAAGTTGTCTGACGAACAAGAGCAATGGAAATCACTGTGCATTTTGATGAACCTAATAGTCAACCCCACAAACCTAGTAGGAGTTACTAGTCACCCATACTCTGCACACTAGGGCGAACACAGAATTATTAGCGTAATACTGGAATCGGTCCTTGCTGTAGAAAACGTTTTACTCTTTGCATGTACGCTGCAACACAGGTCTTGTAGGTTTCGCAACTAGCCTGTAGTCCCTTGGTGCATGCGTCAAGCAAAAATAAACATCTCGGAAGGACACAGCAAGCTGGATTGTCTAAGCACAAGCTTTATTTATGGCGTGCCAGAACTTCCTTCCCAAGCTAGTCATGAGGCCGGTAATCACAATTTGGAACAGTGGAGGATTATTCGTGAGGCAAATACCTTGGACAACATTGTGGGGGGATCACTCCAAAGGCGGTCGTTCTCACCAAATTATAGAGGAAGCGGCCTAATAATCCTAAAACTCCTGGTTCAGTCAAAGCAGACAACATCGGAATTGTTAGAACGTTGGCGGAGACATCGGAAAGCTTACGATGTGAACTTCGGTTTGAAGCTGCAAAAGTCATGCAAAGATTAGACCTGGGCCTACCTGAAACAGCAAGGCTGCCAACGATTAGGCAGGAGCAGCATTTTACCGCGCGGTCACGCTGTTCTGCAGTATGTCCGGACGAGAAACGGGACGTAGCTTGGCCAAATTACATTGTAGACGATGTATCATCATGCCATTAAAAAGCATGCCACTAAAAAGGATTAACAGCATCCTCATAATGATCGGTATTCCACCACACTTAACTCCTTTAGCTCTTTGTGGGCTTGTAGTGACCGAGAAACTATCCTGCCTTTATATCAATACTCCAGGTTTTTTAATAAGCTGGCTGTACTGTCAGATCGCCAACTTTCGTAGCCATGTGATATTGTCGTTGTCACGGAGACAAGTTTGCACAGTGGAATGACGGATGCTGAAGTCTCACTGCCGGGCATGTCAGACATACGAAACGACAGGCTTACGAAAGGAGGAGGGATGATTCAATATTACCAAAGCGACCTACAGTGCGAGGCCGTTGATGATTCAGACTCACAGTTCGCCGATTCTCTTTGGTGCCGCCTGCAATAGCATGGTAGATGCATCTGCCTTATAAAGTTGGTGTACTGCCCTCCAAACTCTACAATGGAAATGGACTGCCAACTTGCGACAGCTTTAAGATGCAGTCTGAAGCGAAAGCACACTCACATCCTTGTCATAAGTGATTTCAAGGTACACTGTTTAGAAACCCCTGCTACAATCGGAGAACAATTCAAAGCAGATCTGCAAGAGCTCATAACCAGTGTTCCAGTTTACAATTACGTCACTATGCCCACTCGTTTCAGAACCGGTAATAGACTTGCTTTGCTTGTATTCACCAACGAGGAACATATGATGGATGTACTGGTTGCAGGATGCTCTTTGGGTTATAGTGATTATGCAGTCATGAGTTTCGAATTCATCTGCTATGCAGAATATCGCCACCAGAACTCTGAGATGGTGCGCACTATTACGCGCTACGACCGCTTTGCCATCTTGTTAGTGGCGTAACCTGGTCGTTCCTCGCTGATGACCATCCAGAAGTCGCTTGGTTCGAATTCGTCAATTAATGCAATCTACTGGTTGCGGATGCCTCAGAGACAGGTGTTTGCGATAGGCTTAAAGCCGTTTCTTTCGTGAGGAGCTGAACTAGAAAACGGATGACTATACGCAACGCAACCTCGCGAGAGTATGGCTCATCAGCAACGCCAGATAATTAGGACAACTACATAGCCTATCGTAACTACTGCACTCAACTGCTTAGAGATCACAATGTCGCATATCAACAGAATATGGCAAAAACTTCAGCGCTAACCATACACAGCTGTACAACTATGTCAATGGCCGTCGTAAGGTGTGGCGGAGAATTGCTCCACTCCGAACGGTTGATGATCCAACTAGAACAGTCATAGAAACATCAAACGCGTTGCGGATGCTATATACTCCCACATTCCAGAGGGGTTTAATATGAGGCGATTCTCCAGCTTTTGTGTTCCCACCTCCAGGACTAACTCACATCACTTCTACTGCTGAAGCTGTATTGTTGAGCTGACGTTTCTGCGCAACTTCAGCTCCCGGGAGTCGACACCATTCGCCCAAAGGCACTGGGAGCAGCAGCAGAACAACTGGCAAAACCTTTGGCCCAGTTCTTTCAGCGCTGCTTAGACCAGCACCAGAGTCCTGTGATGTGGAAACTTGGTATAATAACTCCGACTCACAAGGGCGGAAGCATGACTGAGTCCTCAAACTACCTCCCTTTGTCTCTTCTCCCCGTATTATCCAAAGTCATGGAATCCCTCGTTGCCGATACGTTGGTGTGTTATCTTGAAAACTGTAACATTATTTCTCCCGAGCAACACGGCTTTCGTCGACAGCGATCGTGCACAACGAAATTATTAATCGCAAGAAGTAGTTGGACCAAGTCAGCTGACATTGTAGAGGCTGCTGATGTGAGCTACTTGGATTCGTCGAAGACACTCGATCGTTTAGATCATCGGGTTCTTCTTTCCAAGCTCCGATATTACGGGATCGGTGACACTCTCTTGAGCTGGGTCGCTAACTTTCTTTGCAACGACAATTAGTGGTCAGAGTCCGGAGTGCCTTATCTAAACCCATACCAGTCGAGTCTAGTGTGCCCCAGGGCTCAGTTCTAGGGCCACGATGGTTTTTGGCATACATCAGTGACCTTGCACGGACAATCGCTTCAGATTTCCTACTGTTTGCTGATGATATCAAGATTCAGGCGGATGCGGATCAGAATTTGTTTCAGTGTGACTTGGGTATGGTACATCAGTGATCTACTCAAAAACTCCTACTGTTTAATGTGGGCAAATGCAAGTTACACTCCGTAGGACACCAGAGTACCTATTCTCACACGCTAGGAACTCAAGTACTGCAGCGACCATCTGTCGAAGACGACCTTGGCGTGCTTGTTCAGGATAACGGGTTGTTCCAAGCCGTCCACAAAGGCATCGGAAACTGGTAATTAACCTCGAGTATTTACGACGGGCCTTCGGACAAATGGACACCTTCATTTTCATACAGGTGCTCAGTGCGTATGCTGACCCCCATGTCGAATACGCAATTCAAGCCTGGCAACCATGCATGAAGCACGACCTTACTGCACTGGACTAATCTCAACTTCAGGCTTCTAAGTACGTCAGTGGAATGCGCTACCTTCTATAAGAGCAGAGGCTGAAACGTTCGGGAATATTCAGCGGGCGATATCGCCGACTATGAGGCGACTTGATAATGACATACTTGATCTCATACAACCCAGATCATGTGTGCCGCTACTTACTGCAAATCAACGGTAACACCACCCTTAGAAGGAACCGCTTGAAAGGAACAGAACAGCAACGCCGCCTAGAGTGCCGTAGAAATTTCTTTTTTTCATTAGTGCTTGCCAACCATGGAATGCAATTCTTGAATCGGTTGTTTGTGCACCTACACTGGCCATAATTAAAAGTCGGTTGGATGACGCACTCCGCCACTTACCTTTTGTTAGTTGCTGCTACTCTTCGGCTTACTCCCGGGAAATATCGCATTTATTTTCACCTATTAAATCTATGGAAACACTCGGAGTGCAGGGCTCCTGCATTACATACGATAAAGTCCATTCTTTTGAGAGTAGAACTGCTGACTGCAATTTTTTTCATTGTTTTTCGATAATCCACCAGACCGCCCCACTGGGTTTATAAAGCAGTGCTTCTTAATCCGTATAAAATTATTGTTCATTATTCCTTGCCTAAAAGTAATGTGCTCTTTGAATGGAACTGGAAGGAATATGTTTTCTTTTCGGTACTTTAGTGGCAGTATTGGTGGAATGGGGTAGTGCGGAGTGCTTTTCAATGTAGTGGAGAGGATATCCATTAATCTAGAATGTTATATGATGAATAGCCGAGTTTCTGTGTGCATCGCCTCAGGGTTACAGATGGTTCTGGCGCGATAAAAGAGGCATCGGACTAATTTTTGCTTGTATCACAGTGGCACATAGCTGACTTCTAATATAGACTTAGCTTTCATTAGCCAGTCGGTTTCATAATCATGCTCTATAATTGCAAATACTTGATGAAATCTATCGAAAAGTATGTGCTACGTGCATTTGTGAACTTCTGATTTCCTGGGAATTATTCACGAGTTATGAGTTTGCCTATCATTATTTCAACGCCAGGCACTGATTTTCAAACAAGCTCATATGGCCGCATAGGTTGAAGGTAAGCAAACGGGTGCAAGGTTGCTTGTATAGGTCTACTTCAAAGTAAACCGAGATCTCAATAGAGGATGCTTGTCACAATGCAACCACACAGAGGGTACTTCAAAAACAACTTTAAATTTCCAACAGTTGTGCCAAACGTTGCTCTAGGATCACAGCGGCTTAGTGATCATGAAGTTAGCCGATAACCATTAGGCACCGAGTCCCACTTCTGGCCTAGGCTATGTTCACTTGAAGAGTCCAAAGGAGGACGAAACCTGTCATGGGTTGTCAGTTTGTGAGGTAGAAACACCGAAACCTCCTCACAAACAGGAGCAAGTTCTCCAACCCGGACACAGATTTACCGTGATACTCAGTAGTCTAGTGATCAGTACGTAACCCCTCAAGACACACAACCCAAGTTTCAGTCGCAGCTCCGGTTATCTCTGCTTAGTGGGTTATAACAAGAACAAAACGAGTTACGTGATACTGGCAGCAAGCACAAAGAAGACGTTATCACTTCGGATGTGACTCCAGCGGAGCATTAATTTTATTTTGGTTCTAGGCTAGCCATAGTCCAAACTGAGACTTCATTTCGAAATCCAGAGACGTGGTGGACACTTCATTACTAGATAATCACTGGAGGTAAGTTCTCTTTTGAACGCCAGTTTTGAAAATTGAGGCTAGCCACCTACCCTAATATCTAATACCCGATTGCTATGCCAATTCAAGACTTGGGACTGCATCAGCCATCTGGTGTTGATGAGAATACGTTCGACACTATCCTGGAGCCTTTTGAAATGCCGTTGTCCAGCTTTAGGTTTTTACGCGCTTGCATGACCTACAAAGCGTTCTCCAAGTAATCTCGAGATTGAAGCGTGGAGGCAAAAAGCACGAGAAGCCACAATCGTTTTAACTGCTAAGGAAGATCTGATCTGGTCGTCATCAATAGCAACACACTGGTAATTCTAATTTGCGCTTCGCTCCCATACAGCCACAGTAACCTAAGGAACGAAGAAGAATAAACAGGAGGTAAGTGGTACCAAGCGTATAACCTTAATACTTCAAGCAAACATTTAGAATCTAGGCGCCTATACTTCGTCATCTACAAATGGTCCCAAACAACTAGCTATCCTTCATAGCTAAGGCGGCACTGGCGATATAGTTTGCGGCTCCCACTACCCTGCGTCATAATCACCTCTTGTCCTGCAGATAACTCAGCATCAAACACCTTAAATAGGCAATGCGGCTACGAGACCACAACAGTCGCGCCACTGGGGCCGAGTGTGCGACATATCCAGTAGTTTAAGGCCGAACATTAGGTAAGTTGTGTGGACTCTAGCCTGAAAGGTGAGATGAACCAGCAGCACCCAGCTTGGTCGTCACTGCTTTCATTTTCCTTTGCCAACTCAACTTTAGTGTACCTCCAGCCTTGTGCCCGAGAAAAAGGGTTGCATTGGTTTTGGGATTTGACGAAGAAGACCAACTATCCCACCTCGGCTACGCCTGTATGCATGGCAACGGCACAGTGAACTATCGCTGGAGCTGCTTTCTGTATACTTTCTGCGGCGGTTTGCTTCGGTATCTGCACTGCACCGAGCCATCCACAGTTGCCCTGGTCTATTGGGTGGACCTAATCAGTGCAAGAAAAGAATGTGGTAGATCGGCCTCCACGTGTTACGAAATTTCGCATCGTCTGCATTCGATGAAGCGGTGTTCTTATTGATGGTTCAGAGGGATATGTGCACTAAGCTCGCTAATCCTGCCGGTCAGCTGCCAATCGAAATAATCTCAAAGCTGCATACTTATTAGATTACTGGCACCGTTACAAGCATAGTTGGCTGAAGGATCAGTGGCAAGGAATCTGCGCACTTTTGTATGATAATACGATGTTGGGTATAACAACAAATGCTATGTCGTACATGGCAAGTGTTAACGGAAGCCGTGTCTTTCGGGGTCAACCATTTCAAAACAACGTCCATAAATTTGCATAGCAATGGAGGATGAGACGGGTCATACTACAGTTAGCGTGTAAATCATGACGACCCGCTGCCGTCCCCATGGCTTAGTGGCATAAGCGGCTGGCTGACGATGCAAGCCGCTAGTGGTCATGGGTTCGGATCCTGTTGGATCCGATGGATAAGCACTAATGACGGGATCCAACGGGACGAAACGGCCATCTAGTGCTGTTCCAGGCTGGGGAGGATTATCTGGTTTGGAAACCGCTGCAAAGAAACCCACATCTATTTACAACAAAAATTCCCAATTCATGATTATATTGTTTGCGACGTTTGCTGGCTCCTTGACGACATAAGGCTCAGGACACTGAAGCGAGTTGGGGGCGCTACACTTAACTGTCTTGGCAATGTCCGCCAAACGGATGGGTATGGTATGGCTAAGTGCTTTTGATAGGGAGAAGTTCATGTAGGCATAGTCTGTACTGTCAGGGCATGATCAAGGTTATTTTGATGCCACTGCGGTATAAACAACGCTGGGACTATATGAATAATGCTATTGCCTAGGTGGGTACGTTGAGGCAAATGTTTAACCTGGGTTGATATTAGCTCGCTGTCATCGTCACCAACCTGGCGCTTTGGCCGACGCGGAAGCCTGTGGTTCACTCGAGCCTGCCTAATACGTCATCAACTTGGTCATGAAAAGTAAAGTTTGCCCTGGCAATCTGGGAATTAAGTAGATAAGCAGCATCATATCTGAAAGACTTCATTTACTAACCACTTCAGACTTGTCGGTTCGTGTGGCACGTGTGTTGCATCCTCGTCTCAATTTGCTACATTTGTACGATCAGATGTGTGTTTGTCTATCCTGTCGTTATGTGCCTGTTGTTGATCTAGCTGTTCACATGGTGTCTATCGATTGCATGACATTACCGGGTGGACGAAGCTGCCAATAGTTTCCGTAGTTCAGTGGTTCAATGGTGTATGATGGGATAAAAAGCATAACTTTACAAGACCCACAGGATGAATATTAAAAGGCCAATTAACATCAAAATGTTCCAATGTAGGACGTGAAGTATCAGTTGTTAAATCATTGCACTTTAACAAAGTGTTTTGTGTCGTTTATCACTAAGATGAAAGTCTAAGAGTCTTTCGAATGTCGTCATGTCTAGTGCGTTCACCACATATTTTGGCAATGCATTCCAGTGAGAACAGATTCTACGATTCAGACGGGAGTGTTGCGTCATTAGTTTCAGGTGGTTGCCTCGGTTTTGTTTGTAAGGGGCTAGAGTCAACAGTGATGCACATGGATGCTCGCTTTCAGTTAGTATCCGGTATGTGAGAGTAAGATCTCCGCGAAGCCGTCGGTATTCTAATGAGAACACACCGAGTACACGAAGACGCATTTCGTAACTTATACCGGATAGCCCACGCGTTGCCTTTGTGGCTCTTCTTTGAGACTGTTCCAATAGGCGGATGTCTCGTTTTAACCATAGACACCAGGCCTGCATTGCATATTCAACAAGAGGACGAACTTAGGAGTTAACCAGGAATGATACTAGCCGTCGCTCAAAGGTGCCGAGAGCTCGCCTCAAAAGTCTCAACTTCAAGTTCGCCACACTTGCTGCTTTCGAACGTTGGAGCAAATTTACAAGACTCTCTTGCACGATTATACCTAAGTCGCGTTCACTAATCACGTGTTGCATGACGTGTTGCCCCAAAAGTTATGTGTTGCCGAAGCTGCTGCGCACCGTCATCAGGTGGCACTTTACAGGGTTCAGTGGGAGCTGGTTCCTTTCTGCTCATTCGTTAATCCGGGTCAGATCTTCCTGGAGGTAGACACGGTCGGATGCTGAGCGAATTGCTCTCCATATTTTAGCATCGTCTGCAAATATCTGCATTGGAGATAGAATGTCTGCTGGATGGTCATTAATGTAGACTAAAAACAGTAGTAATGGATGTACTAGTCTCCATAATTGGTTCCATAACTGGGCCTTAGAGTCAGAAACCCGTGAAAGCCCGATGCAAGTTTCTCCAAAAGTTACACGATTTGCGTGATAAACGGACACTGGTTCCGCTCAGACCCTAGGTGCACCAACAACTGTATATGTGGAGACCGCTACAATGGGTGAACTAATGGGAGCCTGGGCGTCCGATTCGACAAACGCATTCCGAAGTGGTTGTACAAACGCATAATCATTGAAGCAATTGAGTCGAGGAGCAAAGTTGCCTTAGCAATCACGAGGCATTTACACAATGAACAATGGTTTATTACGGGTTAAAATCAGGTGCATGACACGTCCCTTAGGGTGGTTGGGGTGAAGACAATGAAAGCAAAAGATATTTGAGTCATCTGCCAGGCGTCTATCTAGATAAATGCGTTGAAAGTTAACGTTAGTGAAAAATAATTTTAAATGTAATCTTATAGAAGTACCCGGGATGCAGTGATCGTTGACGTAAAGCGTGAGAAAAGTAAAATATGCTCGCTCACTCATGCACCGCCTCCTCTGGTCATTGAGCAATAAATCCGGTAGAAAGGCATGATTAATGTGATCCACAATAGCGCACTTTAGGTAATGAAGTGCTGCGAGCTAAGAGAAACATTCAATCATTTTTTGAAAATGTTCAAAGTAGTGGAAGTTCCGACTGAGTTTGGGAGGGAGTTCCAGGGTTGGCAAACCCAAGGGAAAAGTAATTCCGTCGACACTGCAGACGCCTGTACTGTTCACTCAGTTTCAAGTAGTTACCTCTCAGCTTGGTGTTGTGGCCAAGTTTCTGCAAATAACGCCATACGTGATCGGGGTCATTCAATATTTGGTATACTAATATGTGATCGCCTCGCAGTCTTCGGTAGCGTTTGCTGACAGCTCCCAGAAACTTCAGCCATCACACGTAAAAGTGCTTGCGTAGGTCCTTGAGATTCTTCGTTGGCCTTCACTATGGTGCCTCTAGCATCTCTAGGTCACGCTTCAACCAAGCTTGCCAAGCTTGAATGGCGTATTCAAAGGAAGGGCGTACGTAGGAATCGCGCATCATTGGGAAGATTGATGGATCAGATCTCCTAAATGCTCTTCGCAGCAGGCCGACGTGTTGGTTGCATCTTTTTGCAGCTGCATCAGACTGTTTAGAACAATTGAGGTCATTCTGCACGAGCACGCCAAGGTCACGTTCCTGGGAGCTGGTCTGCAATTCGTGTGCCCCAAGTCAATACCTGTAATCATGGCTATGGCGTAATTGAACAACGCGAAATGTGTCTACAGTGAATGGTAGAGCATTCTGAACTGACCAGTTCGAAATCATGTTAAGATCGCACTGGAGCCTATGGTGGTCATCCGGGCCTCTGATCGTTCGTCATATCTTGATATCATCTGCGAAGAACAGGAAATCGGAAGCAATTGATCTCGCTAGATCGTTAATGAACACCAAGAATAGACGAGGCACTAGCACCGAGCCTTGTGGTACACTGCACATCAGATCAATCGCGCCGGACAGATATTCCCGAACTATCACCTCCAACCGATGTTCGTGTAGGAATTTGTTTATCCAACTCAGGATTGGTTCGCCAATATCGTAGTTTCGAAGCTTGTGAAGGAGAATTCGATGGTCTAAGCGAGCAAACGCTCTTGAAAATTCCATGTAGATGCCCTCGGCTAGTGCTCCACCATCAACAATTTCAGCTCAGACGTTGCGTGCAATTAAAATTATAGTAGTACATGAGAGCTGTTGACGGAAGCCATGTTGCTCTGGAGCTATTAAGTTCTGGATTTCCAGATACTGCATCAGTGTATCTGCGATGATTGCTTCAATAGCTTTGGAAAGTATAGGAAGCTATGTTATTGGACCACAATTGGTTCGGTCAGTGCGACTACCTCCCTTATGAAAAGGAGTGATAGCCACTCGCTTCCATACTGGCGGAATTTGGTTCTTCTCTGGACATGGCTGCTAGCAAACGGCCAGCGGTGCTGCTAGATCACCGGACACTACCTTCAGAGCTTTCTGTCGAATGTTATGGACCCCAGGGGAACTGGGGATGCGCAGGGACAACAACCGCTTTAACACAGCTTCTGCAGTGAAGGTGATGCTGCATAAGCCTGACGGTGGAGTAAGAAAAACGAGGAGAATCTTTGGACTCGCTGTGCGCGGGAAGGTGTGGGAGTAATGAAGCCGTAAGAGATCGGCTGCTTCCATTGCTGACCGAGTGCACCCATCAGCCGTGACCAGTGCTGTGATTCCGCGCTTCACCTTACGAAGGTCATTAACATTCCTGTACAAAAGTTTGCGGTTCGTGCATCATCGCTTCAGTAACTCCTGCTGATGCTTCACCTTGTCCTCGCGGAGCAATTTCACACAGTTACGCTGGGCTACGTATGCAGTACTGGTGTCGTCATTCGGGTAGTCCTTGTGAACTTGCCATTCAAATCTCTTAGGGACATACATATAGGTGTTCTGCTCTTACTAACTGACTTGATTTTGATTTGAGGATGGAAGGACTTCTTTTCTGATGCGTGCGCTACCAGTGTGCTAAATGTTCTTGTGAATGTTGCCAGACGACGTCTGTTGGGTATGCGGTTAAGAAATTACAAGATGTATATCCTTAACAAGGGTGGATAACGCGTTGTGGTGCGTGCCAGTAGATATTTCATCGCCCTGCTTTTCTGGATACTCCGCATAGCATACATAGTCAAACAGTAGGATAACATAGTCACTGCGACCCAGTGGTTTGCTTGTAGTTATTCCGTTGACCGTGCGTTCTTCTTTGGGGAGCAAAAGATCAACTATCGACGGCCAGTTGGCAGTTCGAAATCTGGTGGGAGAGGTTACTTGGCTGTACAGAGGATAGCTGGGAATTAACTCTTGCAAACCCGATGCACCATCCACAGTCCTCATGCTCAAGCGAAGATCTCACATTCCCAAGCGATTTGGGTCCGTCGTATCAGCTTACGAACAGTGCCGCTGCGTAGGAAAAACAGCTGTTAGTAACATTACGAACCTTACCGATCGGCCACCACGAGCACCAATCGATTTAAAACAGTTAGTTCCCCTTAGTAACTTGAAAAACACAAGTAGAAGACGAAGTTCGGTAGATGTAAGCATTTCGTATCGTCTCATCAGTGCCGATAACAATAACCAGTAAGTTTATACGACAACAGTTTGTGGGTACAGACATACAAACAAACGAGAGAAAAAGCGGGTGTCTTTCTCCTACAACCTGGGCAGCCTGAGGCTGACCAATCGAGTTGACATGGTCTTGCCCTTCTTGTGACTAGTAGTGGTTCTATGTGTGATTGAAGCTAATGCACAACATGGTGTCATCTCGTAACCTACATTTGTTGATACACTTGTTCGAAATGACAAATGTATTTGCATACTTTAACACTCTTGGTTTACGTTGCAGCTACAGCCATCGAGTTATGTAACGGCTTTGGGTTACTGCTACCAGAATTCATGTTCGCACGAATAGTAGACCTGCTAAAGGAGTGCTTGGAATGTCCCCGAATCAATCATGACTGCCATCAGCGAACATTCCCACCTTAATCCTCCCTTTGTACGTTGAGTATGGGGTTTGTGGATGAAAGTTCAGGTCGTATAGTGTAAGAGGCCCATGATCTCTCTTCAGGTCCCCCCTCCCGGAGAATACGGATGATTAACACCAAGTGACAAACGTAGCACACGTACCTCTAAAGACTTGTGTGCACGAACGAGGGTAACACAGACACAAGCGAATCACCTTTAACCAACTACCCTTGGCACACCTCCAAAGGTAAAACAAACGAAGCCGATAGAGGAATGAACTGCAAATCATGAGAAAAAGACAGCCTGGATCGAATAGCTGTGTGACCTGTGGTACACAGTAGCGGACCGTTCCGTCAGATTACTGCTCTTCAGTGAGCAGGTAAACCTTGTAGTCTGTTGGCGGGTTCTAGTTTTCGGTCCTCAGTCCAAGCCTACAATCGGACCTGTGACAACAAGCTAAAGTCAGTGAGACACACACAGTTACACTTGTATGCTTTCTAACACAGCCTGGCGATAATGATGTTGCAATCTTTCTTCTAATCGATCAGCACAAACAACTATCCGGGTTGGATGCAATTCGTGTGACGCCAAGATTGTCTAGGTTTTGCGAATCACTCAGTGTGACTTTAATGAGATTGTCTGGGAATGTCAGACAACAAGACAGGCATGTGTTTAGAAACAGGTCGGTTGCTACTACGGCCGCAAGAGGCAGCAGTCGAAATGGTAGTCGGAATTACTTCACTAGTTCTGGACATGTTGCTAGGTCGTATTAGAAGCACTTATGTGTAATTCACATGCCAACCATATTGTATCAGCCATGAGATGTAACACATTTAGTTTGGGTAAAATGTGCGACTTCGATTTCTAGCGGTGACGGTCTGAAGTGTCAGGGTTAACCGACCTTAGGGAAGACGAGGCGACGCAATATGCCATGGCGCATGGGCCATGCCACGTCACAAACAGTTTTTCAGCTACGTCGACTATCAGTGTTTCCTTCGACCCATGGTAATCAGGTTCTGGGTCGCAGGTGCGGGACTGCAATGTCGAACTCCCCATCTAGTCGAGGGAGCGAATGCACTCGATTGGCCGGGAAACAAAGCAGTGATTACCTAGTCTTCTAACCCTAATACGATTTGGTTAGACCCAGTTGCGATGAATTCCACTGGATGGACTGGTTTTCATGTTGCGCACCGAATATAAACGATTTATTGAGAGGAACAAGGAAAACAAAGAAAGCGGTTCGGTCGCAACCGAAAAAGAACGTCAAAGCAAGACAGGTCGAGTGTGTGCCAGACCACTTGGGCCTGGTTGATATGGAAAACAGGTTAGCATGTGGGTCAGCACACGTGTTATACTGCACGGGGTCACTATTCTTCCGGATCTGTCACATGACCTACGAACACTGGTGTGGTTTGTTCGTTGACAATGACCACCAAGAACGGATGATCAACGCGAACGAGTGGTTTCGGCCTGAAACACATCGGGGCAATCCCAAACCCGGTGGCAGCCGCGGCGGTCGCTCCTTCTTCGTCAACCTGTTAAGGAGTGCAGGAAGATGGGGAGAATTAGACATTGACTAAGTGTTTGATAGTGCAAAGGCGCGTGAAGCTTTTGGCTGCTGTTGCGCATATTGATCCAATGGAAGCAAGGTGCAATGTGACACACCGATATACGTTCGGTGATAGATTAGCCATCCAGGTAGGAATTCTACCCGAACGTTGCACCCTCTGGGAGTCAACACATATGCCGTGACCAAAGGATATTACTCCGCAATGAAAGACTACAACAAGTATATGGAACTTGGACAAAAACAGAGCTGTGTGCCGCCTGATGGGTATATAAACAATAATGTCGTTGTATACTAAACGTTTGAAACTCCGAAATTCGGTTTCTGTTGCAGCGTCGAACGCGTCTCCAACTCATGATCGTCATCACCACTGAGCTCGAAAACACGGCCGCATTTCAGCTGACTGCGTGAAGTAACTCACTGAGCAATTACAAGGCATGCTGGATGAAAGGGCCGCCCATGTAGGAACATAAGTTGGGGCGAATTCCGTTAGAAAAAACCATTCCAACGGTGGTGTAATGGACTATAGGTAAACACAAAATCATTTGTGCGAATACCTGTTGACAGTCTTACGATTAACGTATCTTTGTCAGATGAGTTTCAACCTAATAACCACTCTGTTGTGTGAATGGTGTGCGTCCGCGTTGGAGAATCACCTTGACAGCAGAGAGTGGCGCGCCACTGAGTCAATCGTATTAAAAAGAGAATCAATGTATTCTGTATCGCGGCAGCGGTGTGGTAGAACAACGAACAGTTCGATGGTTTTAGTAGAAGTACTGGCTGTCACTAGCGTAGTACGGTCAAAATGTTAGTGCACAATTACGCTGTGGAAAATCCGACCACGAGCAGTCTGAATTCGTAGCAGGTCGTTTGGGTGCACCTCGGTACCTCCGAATCAGTACCGGTGCCATGTTTAGGACAAGAAGCCCAGAGAGAGGGCACTGGAAGTGGGATAGCGTTGACTGAGGACCAGTTGTGCTGCAGCTGTGCATTTAGCTGTTGAGTGCTGCTCTTCATCGTCTGTGCAACGCTGATGACCTTCCATTACAAATGCTAGGCTGCAAGAGAGCCGATAAGTGGTAAGAGGCTACCATGCATGGAGGCCGTCGACAACGTACTGATGTACTCAAACAGAAAAGTCGGTAAATGCAAATGTATTCAAAAAGACGCAAGCGAGTGCTCGCACGACAGTCCAACAAACAAGTTAGTATGTCGTATGAACTCACTTCGAGAACAGCTTTGTGCCAAACATCAGATACATACAACTTTTGGCTGCTACATAAATGGCTCAAATCAGCGGAATCCGCATCAAACAAAGCCCGTATTCCACATTGCTCCAGCAGCTGCTTCACGTCCAGTGGATTTGTGTGCGATAGCTTGAACCGCGGCAGGTGTAGTTCAATCTCCGTTGGTTCAAAGTTGGCTCTCAAAATCGAGGAAAGGTTTCCAGGTTGCGTAAGACTGCGAGCAAGTTTGCGAAGGCCATCGTTCTCGTTCGGTAACACCACCAAGAGTTCCCATCTGGAGCAGGAAGGGAAAGATTCTGATTCACACACACCATCTGCAACCATTCGATTCTACAATTCTACAGGATATCAATAAAACGATCAGTTTTTTGATACTGATGAGTAGTAGTGAGGATTGTGGTATAATTCAGCTAATTCGTCATTGTCACTCCCAATCAGCAGGCTGAGGCTAGTCTGGAAAAGCACCAGACGCCAGCGTTTCGACGTTCTGGGTCTCGTTCGTGGTGCGCCTCCCAGCGGACCCCTGCCGGGTTCTGTCCACCATGACTTCAGGATGCCAGCAGCTAGTGCCACTTCGCCATGGGTGACAGCCGTGGACCTGCGTGATTAACAGTTGACTACGATATAGCCCGGCTGGATTATACGAATATCCTCACTATTACTCATCAGTACTATAAAATATGTCCGTATAGCTTCTAAGTCCTATGTGGTACATAGGCGCTATGCGGAACGTCCTAGCTCGTGAGGCTAGCCATTGTCCTCTGCGCAGTCCGTAACTGGCATGGCAGTGGAAGATGAGCCAGGCTATATCATAGTCAGCTGTCAATCACGCAGGTCGACGGCTGTCACCCATGGCGAAGTGGCACTAGCAGCTGCTATCCTGAAGTCATGGGGGCGGAACCCGGCAGGGGTCCACTGGGAGGCGCACCACTGACGAGACCCAGAAGGTCGAAACGCCAGACTAGTGTAAGCCTGCTGATTGGGAGTGACAATGATGAATTAGTTGGGTTTCTCTGATAGCCGACGAGCTGACGATGGAGCATATACCGGTCATTTGCGCAGTGAGTACTAAGCATAGAAAACCATTTAGTCACGTTCAACTTACTCGCCGCCTTTGAATGGGAGCTTTACGGCTACTGCCTCCTTCTCATTCAACTCAACGAACGGATAGGTTGCATCTTTGTACATCATCGGAACCTTTCGGCTGGATCCATTTAAACAGTGAAATTCCTGCTCCGTTGTGACATCCTTACAAAACACATATTCCCAAGAACCTGATGGCAAACGCAGTATATAGCAAAATTGAATGTGATCTGACCTCTGAAATATAGTGCGTTTACTATCGCTAGCGTTGTGTTCTGCTGAAGCGCTCCAGAGGGAATGAGCTCATTAATTTTGTCCTTTGTGTTTGTAGCAACCCAGGCATTAATGTGTTTTCGCTTTGCCTCTAAATCTGGAAACGAACTAAGCTGAACGACTGCACCGCACAGTAAGGTAGGAATTACCACTTCGGCATCTGCGCCATAGCACTTAGACACAGTATTAGAAAACTGTCGTTCTATTTCAGCAGGGCGGAGAAGAAATAGTCGGTTTGCCAAAGAAAGATCAAGACTCTCTGAGCCGGTAAAACATTTTCGAACTATCGATCCAACAGAGTTGTGCAGTTCAGTGTCGCCCAGACTCCCGGGAATGCACAAAGTGTGCCGTATCTGACGCAACGTCTCACCATCCGCTCCGACCATGGTTATTGCCAACGCGGTGTAAATGCTAACTGGTGAAAGGAAGGTGTTTTCCAGATCATCTTCAGGGGATGAAACATAAAGATGGCTTACCTTTTTGACATGCCAACACTTTTGCATATAAATCAACAGCAAACTCGGAGAGCGCAGTCTTTACCGCGGAGCCCGTCATGGTCATAAACTGCACAAAATCCGATAGCAACGGTCAGTCCACGATATTTATGCGACACCGTTTCAGGTCATCGCCCTCTGTCTGTCGCCTGATTGGTCAAACTAAGGACATCGACCACGAGCATCAACCAATAGACTGATCTACAAGCCGTCTGAGACACTGTGCCGAGAAAATATCGCTGGCATGGTATACGATGAGGCGATATTATGGCCTGCTAGCACACACAGATTATTGCCGTTTGTATTCCGTGTAGTTGTGTTGATTGAGCAGAACCAGACGCTCAGTATACAGCTACATATTTCACTTAAGCGGACTTATTAAGGCAGTAAGAAGATATAGGTTGTCATATGTTAACATTTCGATTGCTCTCCTCAGTCGCTACGCAATACAGGCAAAACACAACACGCAATATATAGGGTCCGCACTTAGTAACATAGATAAACAGATAAAACTGATGCTAAAACTGATGCTTACATTGTTGAAGATGGGCAATGGTGCCAACACTTCATCGAGGTAGAATGAACGTCAAGAGAAAATAAAAAAGACAGGTATGTGAGAAACGGTTGATGGCTCAATTGCCCGACAAAGTGGAGGACCTGCTGTGTGATGTTTTTGATGTGATGTTTATTGTAAAGTTGACATCGGTGGACGAAACCGTTAAAACTCAGCGGGCCGCGTTAGGCGCTTCTTGCAAGCCAGGGTCACGTACTTCCATTGCAGACTTGACGTTAACCTCGTTCTTGCCAAGTAACTCAATTATGATTACCACCATTTTTCTACCAATCATAGTTCACACATGGTAAGGGAACCGTCACTGGCAAGTAATGTAGAGATACAATATAGATGTTTTCACCACGGGTTCTCGTTGGCGACTTCGGCGCATCGCTTCAGTCGTTATAGCTTCAATAGGGCGCACCTACCGATTATACACAAACGGTGCGGGATTATGTCCAAGAGGTGTTCGGTCACCGGTGGATCTGTCGCGGAGGTCCAGATGATTGCTCTCCCCGGTCACCACATTTGAACCCTTACATTTCTTACTATGGGGTGATTTGAAAAGAGGAGTTTACAAAACGCCTACATCACTGGAACAACTGGAAGCAGTATTGTCATTGAATGACGTGCCATCAACACGCAAACTTTGCAAAAGTCACAGCCTATTGACTCAGACGATTTTCGCACTGCAAGCAAAACAACTGTGGGCACGATGAACATTTTTTTCGTTGACGGACATATAATCGTTTTCTGCTGTTTAAGTTTTATATACGCATTTACCGGTATCACTGATTTCTGGACTACTTTGGTGCACGGGCAAGTGATGCCGAATATGCGTCAGACCAGAATGCATTCAACTACCAAAGCCGAATTGACAGCGCTTAGAATGACCACTTCTAAGCAACTTGGTTCACAATGCCAATATTAGTTTTCATGGTTACGCCTAAGGAATAGGGGGAGGATGTGAACGGGATGGTGATATGAGAATAGACTACGCGGTTAGGTATTTTTATCATGTTCATCGGCGTACAGACGCTGGCGTGGGATGAGTGCTTCTAAACAATGACATACCGGTCAAAAAAGGGGAAGGAAAGATGGTCCAACATCTTATCAATAAGAATACAGAACGTGAAAGCGTCGCTTATTAATCTTTTTGAATTTGATAATCCGAATTTGCAGCAATATGTGTGTAACGCGCTTATCTACCCATGAAATTCTTCTACTCTTCGCTTCGTGGTCTAGTCTACAGACCTTGGCCGATCGTTGATGGATATCGACCAGCGTTCACGTGCGCCTCCTTACATTCCCATTGTTAGCGTTGTAGGTGTGTCTGTGTGTGCATGCTAATCCCCGGCACTGGTTCCGTGCGTGTGCGGCTACCGACGACCTTGGATCTCCAACCCTACTCTTCGCCGAACATGACACGTTCAGCCCGGAGCATGTGTCGCACCCCTCCCCCGTTCACTGGTCGCTCGTCCAAACACCATGTTTATGCGTGCCATTAAACTCTCACCCTGTGATTGGACCATCCATTGATTGGTCAACGCCATTATTCTTAATACTCGTAGCACTCAGGTGTGGTGACTTGTTCCTTTGATTGTCCGGCGTAGACAACTCGTTCCCTCCTATTGTTTACTGACACCTTGTTGTCAACTTGCATACACCGGGATACTGAACAATTGAAGTATGTCCCAATTATCAACTGTATATATTTTAATAGTACCGTAGTATTTGTGATCCGACTTGTTTTGATTTCGGGATCTTTGGCTACGCGTTATTCAACGTTCACGGTGGACGTTACAGTATTCAATTGGTTCTCGCTTCGACGGATTGCTTAATTGGATCCCTCGGTTTGGTGGTACTCGTATCCGGAAGTGCCAAATTGGTTCCTCTTCGCAATGCCAGTCACCCGCGCATCCACCCGGACAAAGGACTCATCCAAGTCAAGGCAAGTCCCTCTTGATGCTGTCTCTCACTCTGGCTCTCGGGTTAGCTCTAGAAATTCAGTTAGCAGTACGCGCTCACAGCTCCTGCTTGCTGAGTTGAAAGAAAAGCAGCTCAAGGAGGAGCTAGAACTAGAAACTAGGGAGCAGGAACTTAGCAAACAGCGTAGACTGTTGAAGGCTAGACAGGAGGTCGAATTCGCCCAGCGTAGCGCCTTGCTGGAAGACGAACAAGGCGATGTAGACCTGCCCGCACTCCCTATTTATTCGTCAAACAGAGTTGACGAGTTTGTCACGGAATGTGCTGCGGTGGCTGCGAATCAACCATCCGCCGGTTGTTATGACGATTTGCCGATTGACCCCCCCACTGCCACGTTGGGAAACGCTATAGCGTCCGCTCTCGTCCCACTTATTGCGGAAGCTGGTCTCCCCAAAGTAGAGCTGGCTTATTTCGATGGGCACCCAGCTGACTACTGGAGGTTCGTCAAGCAGTTTGAGTTCTATGTGGAGAGCAAGGTGGTAGATGACGGAAGACGTCTGCTCTACCTCATTCATTACTGTAAGGGACGAGCTAGACTGGCTATTGGCAACTGCGTAATGCTGCCGCCCGGTCAGGGTTATGAAAGAGCTCGACGTATCCTTCGAGACCTCTTCGGGCAAGCACACTACATTGCTAGGGCATCGATAGAAGGCCTACTTCAAGGCGCGAAGTCCATTCCCAACAACGCAGATGCCCTGTCGGAATTGGCCATTAAGATGGAGAACTGCCACATCACATTGAAACAAATGAACTATGAGGCAGATGTAGACTCCTCCACCACCCTAGAAGAGATAGTCCGTGCCCTACCGAAGCCCCTGCAGTACAAATGGGCCGAAATCGTCGATCAGCTAACGCTTAGTGGTCATGAGCCCAGTTTTCTGAATTTAACCACATTTGTTTCATCGCGGGCACGCATAGCTCGCAGCCGGTTCGGACAGTTAGCCGATCGATCACCCCGTGGTGTCGAAACGACTGTTACGAGAGCTCCTCCAAGGAAAGAGTATCCGGCGATAAGTAGCCATTACGCTGGTCAGAGAACTACGTCGCCTGCCCGCCCCACCCACTCCTGCCCCGTTTGTTCGGACAACCACTTGGCCGTGGAGTGTGGAATATTTAGAGAACTGGACATATCGCAACGATGGGAAATGTTAAAAACCAAGAACCTCTGTTTCGGTTGCTTAAGACCGGGCCATATCGCCAAAAACTGTGGCATTCGCCGAGCCTGCAATGCCGCTGGTTGCCAATCTCGTCATCACAGCCTGCTCCATGGTGGCGAAGTCCCCAAGTTAACTCACGCAGTATCCACAGATCAGGCTCGCTGCGGAGTCACAGACGCGGGCTCGCGTTGTGTCGCTCTTGGGGTGATTCCGGTGACTGTGTTCGGTCCGTTCGGGTCGATAGAAACCTATGCACTTCTCGACAACGGTTCAGATACAACACTGATCACCCAGGATCTCGTCGGCCGCCTCCGTTTGGAGCCACAGCCGTCGTCTTTGACGATTACGACGATCAACGGAGACCGCAGTATGGATAGCTCCGTGGTCAAATTCTACTTGCGTTCACTAAACGGGCTAGAAGAGATTGAGGTAGAGCGCGCGTTCGCAGTGCCTAGTCTGCCTATTCAAGCATCCTGTCACGGGACACAAGCGGAGGCGCGCAAGTGGCCGCACCTGGCCGATCTCGACTTCGAAGAGATCCGCGACCCGCGGATATCATTGTTGATTGGTTGCGACATTCCGGAGGCTCATTGGGTGTTAGACCAACGACTTGGTGGTTGCAAGGAACCGTACGCTATCAAAACCTTGCTGGGCTGGATTGTGTTGGGCCCTCTGGGATCCGCGATGCGTCGAGTTGCATCCGTTAACGGCATCTGGGCGGCGGACATACCCATTGCTGACCAAATTCAAATGCTGTACAACGCTGAATTTTCAGACTTTGATGCTCTTGAACTATCCATGTCATGTGAGGATTCAGCGGTAGTTGCTAAGACCGAGGCGGGGACGCGCTTAGTACATGGACACTACGTTGTTCCTCTCCCTTGGCGAGACGGTAGCGAAGTTCTATCTAGTAACAGGGTTATGGCCGAAAAAGGCTAGCGTACCTTAAACGTCGTCTACTGCGAGATGGCGGACTTTTCTCCAAATACACGCAGTCAATAAACTCGATGCTGGATAAGGGTTATGCGGTTAGAGCTCCGGCGAAGACCGGACCTCGGTGCTGGTACCTACCTCATCACGCGATAGTTAACCCCAAGAAACCGGAGAAACTTAGAGTGGTTTTGGATTGTGCGGCGAAATTTCGAGGTCTGTCCCTAAATGACCAACTCTGCCAGGGCCCCGACGTCACTGCGAACCTGACCAAAGTACTTACTCGGTTTCGGAAGAATTTAGTGGCGTTAGCAGCAGACGTGGAAGAAATGTACATGCAGGTAAAGGTGCCGGAGGACGACCAAGGAGCACTGCGGTTTCTGTGGTGGCCAAAAGGCGACCTGTCTAGTGATCCTGTCGACTACCAGATGACCGCCCACCCATTCGGGGCGACGTCCTCGCCGTTTTGTGCCACTTATGCCCTTCGCAAGACGGTGAGTGATTTCGGTCATTTATACAACGCTACGGTAACGAATGCAATCACCAATGGTTTCTACGTAGATGACTGCCTGGTATCATTGAGTTCAGTAGAGGAAGCAGCGCAGTTCGCCCACGACATATGTGAACTGCTAGCCAAAGGGGGATTCAGGCTGCGGAAATGGATCTCGAATAAGACGAAGGCCCTAGATTTGATATCCCCTACCGAGTGGGCACGAGCGCCTAAAGAACTCGTTGTTGGCTCGCACTGCAATGATCGTACGCTTGGGCTCGAATGGAACGCTGAGACAGATCAGTTTTGGTTCCGATTCAGCGTTCGCAACTGCCCGGCGACCCGACGGAGCATCCTGTCAACCGTATCATCGATGTTCGATCCCCTCGGATTAGTGTGTCCTTTGCTTCTACCAGCCAAGGTGCTTCTACAGAAATTGTGTAGAAGAGGACTGGGTTGGGATGACCCTCTCCAGCCGTCAGACGAGCAAGAGTGGAAGCAATGGATTAATCACACTTTATCTATTGGCCAACTCTCGGTTCCTCGTTGTGTGCTGCGGAGCATAGAGACCTCTGAGCAACGCGCACAGCTGCACATTTTCAGCGATGCCTCTGAAATTGGGTATGGTGTGGTCGCATATTTGCGGCACACCTCTGCGTTGGGTCGGCCTTATTGCTCTCTCTTGCTTGCAAAATCCAGAGTTGCTCCATTGAAGGCAACATCTATACCCCGGTTAGAACTTGGAGCTGCAGTGTTGGCAGCGAAAGTTAATCAGATACTCGCAGATAGTCTGAGTATGAGTCCACGAGATACACGGTATTGGACCGACTCGCAAATCGTGCTGCACTACATCTATAATAAGTCGACAAGATTCAGTACATTTGTCGCTAACCGAATTGCCGCCATACAACAGCTGTCTGAACCGACGCAATGGAACCACGTTCGGTCGAAGGATAACGCAGCAGACTTGACCTCGAGGGGAACCCTGAAGTTGAGCGAATGGAGAGCGTGGGTAGGAGGACCGGATTTTCTCCTGCAAACCGACTGCTCCTGGGTAGACGGGTATACCCCAACGGAAAGCATGGCAAATGTGGAATTAAAAAAGCCAAGTAGTTCCATAAATGCTACATCAACAAACCCCGCGAACCCACTGCTGACGTATTTTTCGAGTTGGGCCAAATTACTGAAGGCAGTAGCTTGGCTGGTTCGTTTCAAATGCTGGTTACTATCCCGTCACAATGCGCATCGGGTATTTGCTAGAGGTCCGCTGTTAGTTTCCGAGATAGAAGATGCCAGGAAAGACATCCTGCGCATGGTGCAACGCGAGACGTTCAGCAACGAACTGACAAACCTTAAAGCGTGCAGCAATCAATCGACCCACCTTAGTCACGCATGGAAAAAACGAAACCCAATCCGTCGCCTGTACCCAACTCTGATCGAGGGAATTATCTGCGTCGGAGGGCGGTTGAACTACACGGACTACGAGGAGAGTTTGAAGCACCCTGCTATCCTTCCCAGTAGGCACCCAGTTGTCGAGGCGCTGGTGCGTCATTTCCACGTCTCAGAAGGCCACGGTGGAGTGCATCACGTGCTAAGTGCGATCCGCACCAAGTACTGGATACTGCATGGAGCTAAAACAGTGAAGCGAGTGGTCGGAAGCTGCATCCGCTGCTGGAAGCGCACCGCCACTCCGTGCCAGCAACAGATGGCACCATTACCCTGTGCCAGGGCGGAAATTGGTTGGTTTCCTTTCAAGAATGTGGGTGTGGATTACTTTGGCCCTATTGTTGTAAAGCGAGGAAGGACTGTGGAAAAGCGCTTTGGGTGCATATTCAATTGCCTGCAAACCAGGGCAGTGCACTTGGAAGCAGCCCACGACCTCTCGACTGATGCATTCATTACGGCGTTCATCCGTTTCGTCGGCAGACGGGGCTGCCCATCAGAAGTATATAGTGACAACGGAACGAATTTCGTCGGGGCGGTTAGGGAATTACGTGATGGTGTTAAAAAATGGGATCAAAAACGGATTGACGGAGAGCTATGCCTTCGTGGTGTGCAATGGCATTTCAATCCACCATTTGCAAGTCACAGGGGCGGGGTGTGGGAAAGAATTATCCGCTCTGTAAGGAAAATATTGTACGGCGTATGCAACGAGCAACGCCTTACTGATGACTCCCTAGCCACTGTATTCGTCGAGGTAGAACGGATTCTAAACAATCGCCCGCTAGTTCCACCCACCTCCGATAGCCAAGATGCTCCTCCATTAACCCCGAACAGCCTACTTCTCATACGATGCGAAACCTTGCAGCTACCAGACATCGACATCAGAGACAGGTATACTAAGCGCTGGAAGCAAGTAGCCCACGTAGCCACGGGATTCTGGAAGAGATGGTTAAAAGAATACATAACAACATTACAATCTCGACAGAAGTGGCAGCTTCCGACCAAGTCTGTAGAAAAAGACGAATTAGTGTTGGTGGCTTCCGAGAAACTACCAAGGGGTTGTTGGCCGCTGGGTCGAGTCGTGAGTTGTGAAGCCAGCAATGACGGTTTAGTAAGGACGGTGTACATTAGAACGAACTCAGGTATATTAAAAAGAGATGTCAGAAAGGTGTGCCGCCTGGAGGGCGATGAGTAGCAGCGCTTAAGTCTGGCTTGGAGTGCAGGGTGGTAGTCATGGAAAACGGCTTTCACCCAAGCGCTTCGATGCCCAAAGACGCCCACGAACGGCGCTTGGTGGGAGTCATGGAAAACGGCTCCTGCCAAGACGCTCTCGTGTGGTTGCGTTGCTTTCCCTTCTGTTTTTCTAAGGAGCGCTACTGTAGGCAGTTGTAGGACCGAGAGCCAGAGTGGAGTCGGGGACGTACGAGACGTCAATCGCAGCAGAATTTCGGAGGCAGTGTAACGCGCTTATCTACCCATGAAATTCTTCTACTCTTCGCTTCGTGGTCTAGTCTACAGACCTTGGCCGATCGTTGATGGATATCGACCAGCGTTCACGTGCGCCTCCTTACATTCCCATTGTTAGCGTTGTAGGTGTGTCTGTGTGTGCATGCTAATCCCCGGCACTGGTTCCGTGCGTGTGCGGCTACCGACGACCTTGGATCTCCAACCCTACTCTTCGCCGAACATGACACGTTCAGCCCGGAGCATGTGTCGCACCCCTCCCCCGTTCACTGGTCGCTCGTCCAAACACCATGTTTATGCGTGCCATTAAACTCTCACCCTGTGATTGGACCATCCATTGATTGGTCAACGCCATTATTCTTAATACTCGTAGCACTCAGGTGTGGTGACTTGTTCCTTTGATTGTCCGGCGTAGACAACTCGTTCCCTCCTATTGTTTACTGACACCTTGTTGTCAACTTGCATACACCGGGATACTGAACAATTGAAGTATGTCCCAATTATCAACTGTATATATTTTAATAGTACCGTAGTATTTGTGATCCGACTTGTTTTGATTTCGGGATCTTTGGCTACGCGTTATTCAACGTTCACGGTGGACGTTACAGTGTGTCAGAAAAGTTACCACACAGGGATAACTGGCTTGTGGTGGACAGTATGCGTGAGAACCCACATGCGTGTGCTGTGGTCCCACGATTTGTCAATCCGTTTTGCAAGCCAATGTGCTTCGCGCCTTGTGAACTACGTGAATCTCAGTATCCTCGAGGATTAGATATTGCCTAAAAATGTCGCTTCTTAGTACCATGCTAATGGAATATTGCCTCATCAGTGACTATGTTGGAATGAACGCTCAAGACGGTGACGGGAGAATAGGCTATGCGGCAGTGCGTAGTCTTTACGCGGCATAACTTTTCAAGACCCCTTTCTCAAAACGGTATAGTTCAGAGTTGCAAGGCCTAATTTTAAGGAAAGCGTATGTTGCTAAGGTGGGTTGTTGGGAGCTAACTTTCAGTCTACAAAAGCGTTGCAAATACCCCCATTGTCATTAGCTGGGATAACACTAAGCACCTATTGAACACTGCTTGCTCATGTAAGTTAGGCCTGTCCAGGTGGCGCCACGATTCTATAGCAGCAGCCCGGTACTGATGCACTACTGGCTTGATTTTATACGCCTGCATTCGTTCCAACGAGCCCGAAACGCGGTCTGTATCGCACGATGGACGAGACTGGCAAGTACAGCTGTATCCACATGTATGTATACGGCCATCACTCCTGTCGTTTACACTCATATGACCGCGTGAGAGACATTATGAGATATACTATTTGACAGTTTTCAATTTAGTGCGCTCTGCTCTCATCCGATGGTGTGACCCTTGGTCCCCGAATAACAGAGTAAAGAGGGACAAAACTTCTGGGACTAAGTGTATAAATTTGTAGCTACGACCTACAAGCACTGTGCATGGGGGGGGGCTTCGAGATGATGGCCCCATTGCACTACTGCACACACGCGCGCACACACCCAGTTTGGTCAGTGTGCCCAGTCACACATGCATGTTGTGGCAGTTCTTTTTCCGACGCCTATTAATCAGAGCGTATTGACGAGCTGGGAAGTGATCCCACTTCCATGAAATGTGGTTCGGCTATGGTAATGTCAAAGCATCTCGAATACTCTAATGGTAAACTAGGCCGACAAATGGGGTACTGGACTGAAGGAAAAACCTCTACCTACGTTAGTATCGCTTACTGGTCAGGATGCCCTATATCTAGCGTTATCCTTGACAAGCCACGACAACCGAGTGGAATGGGCTTGTAGCTGACCAAAGTAGCTTCTACTCGTGACACGGAACCCCGGTGAGATATAGGCTCAACAACAATGACCAGGTACAGTCGAGAGCAGATCTAGTCAATTGGATTCCCACACTGCCAGGCACACAGCAATTCCTTATGCATATGGGATACATTGCGGAGCAGCATCAGTTCCGATTTAGACAAGGTGAATCAGAGGTATCTAACTTCGTTCGTCAGAGTCCAGTCGACCCTTATACTGTTTATTAGGTTGAAGGTTTGGTATCTGAAGACTCACCCACTTAGTTCATCCCGGGATGGCAACCAGAGGCAAAATCAAGGAACGGCCGTGAAATGATCGGTAACTAAATGAAAAATTATCACATTTCTCGTTGATTAGAATGCATTCCCAAGTAGAGAATGTTCGTCTGTATAAGCCGGTTGTATTAAGTTTTGTATATCCCGGAGCATGGCATAATTAATCGAACTAGCTGAAGTCTCCATTTTTCCGACGGGTCCAAACAGGTGGGGACATCTTGGGGATTTCCACATTCTTGAAATTGAAGTTCAAACCGATATGTGCAGTAATTCGATGACACATCTTTGTTGCTTACAACATCGTATTATCAGAAATACTTGGATTTGGTTAGCGCGGATATTGAAGACACTGATGGATTGCTCTGTTATTGATGCTTTTCTTCTCGTTGTCGATGTTGTTGTTGCTGATGTTGTTGGACCTTAAGCCAGTTGTGTAAACTACAGAGACATTGCGTTTATTGACTCCCTGTAGTGGACCACTGGTCGAGTACTTCGTAGGCTCCAAGTGAGTGCCACCATATGAGCGTTGTTTCCTTCATGTATCTGGGATCGGTTGAACCATTGCACAGGTGTGTTCATAAGTGTTGTGTGTCCATGCTGCGATCCACAAGGAGGGCGGCGCTAGTGATCCAGTGTCTGGGGCAGTGGCATGGACTTTTAATCTGATAAATGAGTAGATGTCTGTAGTTGTTGTATGAAGGCCTTAGGAAAATGGTGGCTGGGAAATCTAGGCTAATCTGGGCTATCTTTTCAATGTTACTGGAGGTAGAGATATTCAGCTCGACTCTCTCTGATGGCATGTTTCGGAGTTTACGACGAATGAGCCACGTATGAGCAGGAGGGGGTATGTATGATAGCTGGCACATAGTCGGTTGTAAGAATGCGCTCTCCTGGAATCAGCCGAGTCCATGTTCCCATGACTCAGCATCGGCTTTGCAGATGTTAGAAAATTCTGGTACCGAGCCAGTACCAAGAAATCTGGTAAGGGAAGACTGGAACTGTGCAACGTTGCACACTGTCTTGTCCCTCACTGCTAATGTGCTCCATACGTAGGCGTACATGGAAGGGAAAAAGATACGATAAACGTTGGTACCTGATCTCGGTTTGACGATCGAGTATGATCTAGTTCACAGCGGGTAGTCATTGGTCTCATTTAGATGTACAGAACAGTCAGTGTTCAACCTAGGATAGATTTAGGAGGGTTGACTTCACCTACTTGGACTTTCCCAGAGCTTTCGAGGGCTTACAGCACCGTCTCCTATCTGACTAGCTGCAGAGCTATAGAATCGGGAATCCTCTCCTTCAGTGGGTCCGTAGTTTCTTCTGTCAACAGAGGTTGCAAGTGCGTGTTAGGGGATCAATCACTAACCAGATTGAGGTAAAATGCAGTGTTCCGCAGAGTTTATTGCTGAGTTCGTGACTATGCTTAGTGTACAACAGGTGTTATCATCTCGAGTGCCCTGCTTTTCGCCGACGGCGTAATGATGTGGCAAGCGGTTAGTATCAATGACAGTCGCAGTTTTCTCCAACGTGATTAGAATGGTTTTAATGAATGGTCGACGAGGAATCTACGCCAGGTTCACATGGCTAAGTACGAAGTGACTCGTATACGTCATCAGCCGGCGTACGTATACAAACTTGGATACCACACATTGCCGAAATCTTTCCAGGACTATGGCCTCAAGACAGTGGTTCAATGCGATCTGCGCTGCTCGAAACAATGGAAGTAGATTTCGAAAACCGGAAATCAACGTGTCGGCCTTTTACGCAGTGTGCATTATTGCTTTGAGCCTGCTGTCATTCCGCAGATGCTTAACACCTACGTGGACTCCATGTAGATTACGCCACCCAGACGTGGTATCTGTGGCAAAAGTAAGATCTCATTTCACTCGAGACTCCTCAACGAAGAGTGTACAAGGTCGTTAAAAGCATGTTTTATGTGCTTTAGCAACTTATATTGAAGTCCATAGGAATGTGCAGCAGTCGGTATTACCGGTTTCCGGGGACCTCATAACAGCTTCCCATATAAACAGGACCACTAACCACATTTACCGCTCGCTCCTCGAATTCAATCACAGAACCGACCCTACAGCGTGTCGTTTAAAGCTGACCACGCAGTAGAGCCTGATGAAATGCTGTCGAAATTTCTTTCCCCTTCGAGTGACCGGCCATGGAATGCCGTTCCTATAGCGAAGCTCCCCGAAAGTGCAAAATGTCAAGCTTGTCATCCATCAAATATCTGTTTTGCCTGAAACGATACGCGTTTTAATACAGTAAATGCAATGCAAGTCTGGTCCGTTGGTATGGTCCACAGTTGCCGTTGTTTCCTCGTAGGATGTCTCAGATTGATGGCACAGTGTTTCCACATCTACGTAGCTCGGACCACGGACCTAACCGATTCTCACCAGTGGACACAGACGGTTGCTGTATGGGTTGGTCATCTAGTTCTAGCACGACTGGCTGGCTGGCTACTCTAGTTTCTATCCTCTTACTACATCCGCGGCGTACGTTGTCTCTGACACCAATTTAATGAGATTGATGAAGCGACTCGATTTCACTTTGCGAATTTGCATTTTATTTTTTAACTTGTATTTCCCAGGGGTCCACCTAAAACGGTGGACAAAACTCTACCCAGATGAACTTATCCGTTTTTCGTGTGAACATCTCTGTGAATTCCCCCCGTGCGCACATGCCCTTGGTTAATTTACTTATTTTCATCTACGATCCTACAGGACATGCTAGGTGTCGTCCGCTCTACCAGTTATTCAACATTGCCCCATTGTTTCATTGTTCACAACAGGTATGAACTACAGCTGCCTAACGATTAGGTCCTCCTGTGTGATTCTCCAACATTCGCCTGCACCCTGTGACCGGGTTGTTTTGGCTGAGAGCCGAACGCGGAAAAGAAGCAGTTTATCGATTAGATCCTTCGTACATTTCGTGACACACAGGTAGTAGATTGTATGTCCAAACAGCTCAGCGGAACGTCACATGACTGACAGACATCAAACAGTTCAGAATGCTTACAGACCCATTCGACTCCATGCTCCAATTTGTAAGACCACCTCTTGTGCGTAACGCACTCCGACTGTTGCCGGGCCCACAATCTGACAGGCCGGGTTTTACTGTCCATGGTTTATCAAGGGCAGTGAGCAATCGCATTATGCAGACTTATGCAAGTAATGTGAGAAAAGACGAATGATTTGTTAGCTACTGTTAGCTACTGTTGTTCAGTGAGCAAGCATATATTCTGTTGGCCTTGTGCAAGTGCTAACCAAGAAATCACGTGATAAACTGAGACTCACGCTTTTTTCATGCAACCATGAGCTTCACGGCCCACCGTGGTTCCTTCACTTCTTATTCGGAAAAGTACTCTAACCATACAAGCGATCCATCTGAAGGCATATAAACCCCGATGGATTGAACTGGACCTACTCAGCGAGTACCGATGTTGGTGCCTTTGCTCGACTTCAGTGTACAAGTAGAGATTGATGGGTGGCGCATTTGACCAAGCACTAGTGATACAGTGGTTAGAGATTAATAGCCCCATGCATTGTGTTAGAACTGATTTTTATACGTTGCATTTTACTCGCGTCGTCTCAATGCCAATTAACCTCGTTCTCTACTCTGTTGAACTCGTTTTTATCTGGATTTTTGTGTAGATCGCTATCATTAGTGATACTAATTACTTCCTCATCAATACGTGTGCTAGCTGATTCTATACTTCTCATGATTCCATAGTACTCTGATTCAGTCGTATCGATCGATGTCATGTTGAAATTGCGAAGCAGTGGCGATGTGGTGGTTGTTTTAACATTCTTGGTGATCGCGTGTTGGTCTGTCTGTTGACCAACTCATTATTAGAGAGATCTAGCATGACATCTTAAAAACCAGTCTAAACTTGCACCAAAAAGAACCGAAGATCCCAGTAAACCGGTTGGTAGAGTGAAGTGCTCTAAAACGCGCGGCTCCACTTGTTCAGCACCACAAGCAGAGGAGCAGCCACCTACTAAGCCATCCACCTTATCCCTGGAACCAACTCTTGGAACTCCGGGAAGCTCGGCTCCGTCGCCTGCGTTCTCTTCGACCATCACTGAATCTCCGATGTACAATAAGCTGAGTGTAGTGTCAGCTGTACGCCGTAACGACACTTCGCAGCCGTGCTACCACCACCAGTCGCACGTGAAGTGAGTATATCGCCAGGACGCCCACCCCATACGCGGATTCGAACCCGCGTCGCAAGATTACGAGACAAGCTCTTTACCTCTAGGCTACGGGTCGACTCAATAAGTTGAATGGTGATCAATAACAAATGCGAAAAGCGAAGAAGCCAAGAATACCGTCCAGCGACCTATTGCGTCACTGCCTCATGGTCTTTTACGCACCTGAATCCCGTGATTCAGTTTGCTTGATAGACTGCTGGACGTAGATGAGGGCGGGCTGAAAGTGAAACAAATCGCCCGTCTCGGAAAAAGAGCCGAGGGTAAATGTCAACCTATGAAGGGGACGTTAGCTGAAGAAGCCAGCCTTAACTTGATATTATAAAAGCCCTGGTAAACTAAACTGTTTGAACATCCACGTGCGTGGTGACTTGGATCCAACAGACTGCGAAAAACTAAAGTCTGCGATGATTGAATTAATGCGGTGCAAAGAGGATGACGAAACAAATCTCAGCATAGTGCATTTTCCGGTACTTGTCCGGATTCCTCCGCGAATCCGGATCAACGGGTTGCTGATAGTTCAAGTGCGCCCAGCAGTTCCTATCGCGGCCTGCGTGTAACCTTTCCTAACATTTGCAGTCTGCTGAACAAACATGCCGAGCTCTTACTTTATAACCTCGCATGGGCCGGGTGTAGCAGGAGTTACTAAGACATGGTTAAACTCCGACGTAACTGCCCAAGATGTAGCAATCAGCGGGGATACTCTTGCGTTTGTTGCAATAGACCTCAACTAATTGCGGGGGCGTTTTGCTTTACACGACGTCCTTGTGTGATATACTCGTGAGTACTTACCGAAACGCTGATGGTCTATCTAAGCAGTTGTGTTCGAATCACTTCAGTCATCGTACCTATACCCCGGGGTCGCTGCCTAAATACTCACTCATGTTTCGGAGCTGTTCTCTCCCAATATTGCACTCCACGATGCGCTTCGTCCTGCTTTGAAGTACTAAAACAGATATCTCCTGTGCTGAGAATGGAACCCGACACATACTGATTGACGACTTACGCCTTGATAACTACGATGAAAAGAAAATCGCGGACCCAATTCTGATTGCTTGGCATAAGCCAGACACACGATGGGTACTACAAGACCAAACATCAGTAGCTACTTGTTAGTGGTTACAATGAATTCTGTACTTCGACACAGTGAGAAGGTTTTGGAGCCCAAAGTGTGAAGTAATTTGAATTTCCCATAGTGACGCAAGTGGATTACTTTTCTTCACATTTCGAATCCTTTCGTAATCTTCCCTGCTTGTGTTCTTGAGCCACCCGGGTTGGAACCCGGCAGGGGTCCGATGGAAGGCGCACCACTGACAAGACTGATACTGAGACTGTATTTAAAAGAAAGTAGCAAGGTTTCTGTACAACTCTATCGAATTATGAAAAATCAAAAGTATTTAATTGTGAATCCTCAGCGGTAGTGTTTGATCAGTTAATCGTTCATTCATGTTCGGTTATGAATTCGTAGTGGTGTCATTATTTCCGGGTATACGATGTCTTCTTTTGACATTTTATGTGCACCGTTTCACACAAGCACTGGTTTCCCAAATAATCGTCGATACGTGTTTTCAAACACTTCACAGAATTGGCCTCTATTAATCCTTCCGGTAGTGTATTCCATAAGTTTATGATTCTTCGTTCCATACTAACATGATATGATACCTTGTTCATGCAGGGGACCATGAGTTTGTAACAGTGTCCTCGGATGTTACAGGGTTCCCGCAGTATGGGGAAGTGATTCAAGTGAAGTACTCGATGGGTCATAATAGGGTCAATTCTTACTCGGCGGTAGGATAGTGTGCAGAGTCGGAGCCTTTCATAACGTTTTCCATACGGAAGCTTTCGTAGACTCGGTATCACTCTAGTCGCGATGTACTGTATTTTAGCTAGCTTTTCAGTTTTCCACTGGGTTATCGGATGGTAAGCTGGGGCGGCGTATTCAAGGATTGATCTAAGGAGCGAGGTATATGGACGAGGGAAGGTTTCTTCGGACCATGTGGAGAAACTGCATCTTAATGCCTAGTGCACACGAAATCTTGCACGGTACTTCTTTGTATTTTCTAGTGATCTCACATCATGTCGCGAGAACGTTCCTAAGTCTCTGACAGATGTATTTGGGTGAAGCAATTGGCAATGCAATGTGAATGAGCGAGTGGCTGGACGTCTGGTCATACCAATGAACTCCGACTTGCTTGCGTTAAGAGGGAGTTGCATTTCAGTGGACCATTTTGACAGTCGCTCTAAGTCATGCTCGAGGCGAGCGCCGTTGTCCTGATTCTCAATGATCCTTCAGATTTTCAAATAATCTGCAAACAGAAGGTCGAAACAGCGCTATCTGGTACTTTTCGAGAATTATCAAAGCCTGCTGACCGAGAGTGAACCGTGATGAATTATCTCTGAGTTATACTAAAATCCCCACTGCTTATTATTAAAATAAAAAGCTATCCGTATAGCTTCTAACTCCTATGTCGTACATAGGCGCTGTGCGAAAAGTCCTAGCTCGTGGGATTAACTGCTTCCCTCTGCACAGTTAGGAACTGGATTAGCAGCGAAAGGGCGCTGGGCTATATCGTAGTCAACTGTCAATCATGCAGGTCCACGTCTGTCACCCATGGCGAAGTGGCACTAGCTGTTGGCATCCGAAAGTCATGGGGTCGGAACCCGGCAGGGTTCCGCTGGGAGACGAACCACTGAGGAGACGCAAAAGGTCGCAACAGTGCTGTCTGGAGCTTTCACAGACTCACCAAAGCCTGCTAACGGAGAGTGGATAGTGATGAATTATCTCTGAAATGAATCACCCGAATGTGTTAAAGTTGTCTACCAGTGGGCAACCATTTGCTGCCTTAAGAAGGTTGAGGTATTTAATTTCAAACTAAAGAGGCCGATACGTATACTCACGCTAAACTCAGTACCTTTTGTCAGTTTCCAGACTGATGTCTAGCCAATCAGCACCGCCCTTCACAGGTTCCTCAGTAAAATACCATAATTGAACTAGTTACAATCAAACCAACGTTTACGAATTTGTCAAACCAAGGTTGAGCTGCATTTCAACTCAATTTGGTGTGAGCTTACTACGTTATGGCATTAGGTACATGCATATAGATACGTATTTGTATATACATAGGCTGGTAAATTAAAGCCGTAGATTACTGTTAAGCAAGGCGGTTCAGAGCGCAATCACTTAATTCATGTGAGGAGTTACACTCATATATGGTGAGCAATGTGACTAGAGGAATATACCTAACCGGAACGATGAATGGCTGCATATTTTAGTACTGAGAGTCAACAAAGCAGACGTCTTCATGCATGGTAAAAGGAATCCCTGTGAGTCGACTAGGCCGCGGTCGCCTGAGGTGAGCACGGACTAGAGGTGAGCAACACGTGCGGCTGCTTCAAACGTGCCACAAATTTGCGGTGTGTATGGCGCGTATTGTTTAGGCGACGGAAGGATGGTATTGTACACTTTGGCCTATCGTTGGGTGCGAGTCAATCCCAACATGATTTACCACATTATGCATCTACGTGATTTTCCCATGCCCAGGTCATTGCTCCACTTGCGGATACCTTGTGGCACACATGGACACCAGTACACGTTTGTGCTCCCAGATCTGAAGCGAATTCCCCATCCTTTGTGCTTTGGATGACGAGTGGTCAGTGTTTGTAACAGGTTGCCGAAGCTTATCATAGAAGTAAACTCGGTGTAGCACTACAAAACATTGATGGATGGACATTTCCCCATGGTTAGAATCCGAAGACGACTAAACACTGAAAATGATACCCCGTTTTACTGTGCGTTCTATGTTTTGTTCACGATATGCTGTGAAAAGTTGAAATACGATTGATATGTTCACAGGTTATGGATAGTATTATAAAACGTTTTGTATCATTTGTCGATGAACGTGTACAGAGGCTTCAAGTGGAACGGCGACTTAATTCAGCACGAATATCAACAACAGCTATCAGTGATATTTTATATTACTGATAGAATCCCAGTAGCTCGAAAACAACAAACTGTATAACTTCACCTTCAGCACAATCCCCTCGGCTTTAATGCGGGTTTCCGTCATTCTTTACCACGCTCCGTCGCACTGCTGGAAGCATTCTTCCACGATGCTCCTTAATACCAGCGTTGCTTAGAGCAATATCAATTGAGTATGAGGGCTGTTCTATTATAGTAATTTTTTCTCGGTCAGTAATGTCCAGGTGCCCGGAGCGTTATGAGCAGGAGTATAGTCATGAAGAAGCATCCACGATTTGCTGTCATAGTTATCGTCTGTTAAAGCGCACTCAGCGAAGCAAACGTTTCAATAATAAGGCAACAATAATTGGCATAAGTGCGACATAGTCAATAGTCAGGTTTGAAGTGCATGTGACCCAGGTGCAGTAAACGAAAGTTCATAATCTAATAGGAAAAAGGAAATAACGCAGTGCCAAACATTTCTGGCGACAATTAACATGTGCCCAACATTTACAGATCACACAGTGAGGCTAGGGAGGGAATATTAACAGTCACTTCACAGTGGGAAATGAAAGGCCAGGTATCAGGGGGAGGAGTCTGCTGCTACAAAATGAACAAATTGGTGGTTTAACCGAGCGATCCATCTGTGCCTTTCACGGATGGGTCTGTAAAGTTTAATGCAATATCAGTAAACAATGCCGACTTTAATCTAATTATCCTTAAGACGGACAACGCACCCCGCAAAGTTGGCTTGTTACGTTGTTGACGACACCTAAGGAAAAGGTATACCTCGACCTCCCATTTAAGGGTAACCCCGCTTCAACGAGGGCAACCAAGCGCTTCCTCTACGTCACTCAGATAATGTAATGTGCTACAGATGCTGTGGTGATGAACAGCATAGGAACTTGAACCTATCAGCGTCAAATCACACAATACTCACTAATCCGATTATCCCTGCTGCGTTAGTTAGATAAGCAAGAATGAGGGGGTTTTGAATTCCAGAGTGAATGAATCCCGGACCAAATGGGTTCAAGGTGAGGTCAGCCATTTCGCGTCCAATATTCCGTGTGCACGCAAACGTGAACATGTTTTATTGACCCCTTATCTGCTTGACACCGGCTCCGCATTTCGGCTGCTATTACGTAATCCTAATCCACGCTTATTACGGTTCGCGTAAGCCGTGACGACAAGCCAGCTAAGACCTGCCCTGTGAGTGCAGAAACAGTCAGTTTTTGACCTACGAATACCCCGGTCTTAGGACGATTGCCGCCGTTCATCTCACAGCATTTCACTGATTGGGAACACCCTTGGGACTGTGTAAGATAATTACTACTTATTGTATTGGTACTGATGAGACAATACGAAATGCGTGCATTTATCAGTGATCGTCTCCTCATTGTGTTATTCAAAATATTGGAGGGAACTAACTGTTATAATAAAAAACAGTTTATTTCTCGGCGGTGCGCGAGACTGTGACGGCATAGGGACAAAGGAATGCTGACATGAATTCCCTGAGGCCGGTCACACATGCAATTATCGTGTCCCACTGACACAAACCGAACTTTGGCGAAGTATGTGAATGGATGGTGTGTATCCGTTCACACGGGAGTTATACTGTGCGGCCCAATTCAGCAACACGTAATGCCCCAGTTAAAACGCTCGCATGTGTTCACCTGTGGCCATGGTACGCTATGCTACGTAAGGACAGGCTGTCAGGGCTTGTAGCAAGTGTCCATCCAGTTGCACACGTGGCCACTAGCTCTTTTCGCTACTTAGCTCCTGCTTCTGTCAAGTGGTGGATCAGGTGTCTGTCGCCACCGTGACTGTGCAGTCAACCATTGCTGACCCCGCACGTACGTCCGGTCTGTGGCTGCGCAGTACGAGGCTTGCATGCATTACCTGCCGTCCGGTTAGATCAACCCGCCTCACTTTCGATAGCTACACCTCATCCAGTCTGTTCATATAACCGTTGGCTTTTGCGATGCACGCTGGATCAGCGATCAAACCTCCGAGGGTTGACCGTAACTCCCGCCTACTTTCCAGGACAATATCCGGGTAAATCACATGCACTCGAGGTAAACCTACATCCAGATTTAGGCGAAATAGCCCCTCATTTAAAGTTGCTGTCCCGCTTTCTTAAAAATGTTGGGCAGGATGTACTAATGTACCGATTTGAGGACGGCAACCTCCGAATATCCTCCTTTGATCATGTATAATGTAGGTGGAATAGCAAGAATCAAACAGTGGCGGTGCAGGCACACCATAAGGTAGGGAGGCAGAAGGCAGTGATTGCCCAGAAGGCAAAAAGACCACTAAAAAGGGAGCGGACGGAAACGGGAACTGGCACAATCAGGGAGAGCAAGCGGAGGAACATTGGCTTAACGGAACGAGAGAAAAACGGGGCATGATGGACGTCCGTTATTGTAACATCCCGGACCAACCCCAAGCATTGTGTGTTGCATCCACGTTCACGTAAATTAAGAACTATCGAAAGAAAACCCGGGCCGGTCAGAATGGGACGCGTAGAAGTGGAGATACAGGGGTGTAATGGGCGGGGAATACCCTTTCACGAGGCCCCCAAAGTGCATGGTGTCGCGAGCGGAAACCCGGAGAGATGGTGCGTCGTGTGAAGGAAAGGTGATGTACGTCTGTGTGGGGATTCATATAGCTTGTGTTGGCCCCAATCAAATTTGTCCTTCATTGCCGTGCGGTTCTTGTTACAATAAGGCCGAAATAACTAGGCCGGCATGTTTTGCGTGATAATAAGGGACTGCGTGGGTGGAGAACGCGGCAAGGAAACATTTTACTACAATATGCAATGAGGGAAGAAAAGTGATGGTGAGATTCTGGGAACTTTAGTGGTGAATGCCTGCATATTGTGTAGCTTGGTGGGAAAACCATATCTAAACAAACGTGTAAGAGGACTACTCAATTGGAGAGTGATTTACCATTCATTAAGTAGGCCACGCGCGACAACGACTCGCAAGTTGAATTCACTGGACGCTTAAATTGACGATTTACACTTATGTTTACTTTCATTTCAACCATCCTACTGGACTTGTAAAGCAATCGCTTTTTTACCCGTAATATACCATTGTTCATTGTTCAAGTTCGGATTGACAAATGCAAATCGAAATTTTCTATGGTTCAAGGTGGCAGATAAGATCTCATGAAGCATTTGAAATGGGATAGTTCTTAGGCAACGGTGTCTGCGGCAGCTTCTTCCGCTCCTGACATAAATATTTGCGATGAACAAGGTTGAAACACAGAAACCAATTTAGCAGCCGCAGAAGGTGCCTTCTCACAAGGAGTGCGAACACCATTCCTTCCTTGAGACTTGAGGCGTCTGTGAACATTGACACGAACTTTACTAGGTTGTTTCTCTTGATGTTTGTCTGGCAAACATTTACAGGACGTAAGTTATTATTATTATTATTTTATTATTATCATAATTATTATTATCAACGCCACACATTCTGTGCGCACACATGCAAAGTTCCTGTCAAACAATTTCTCCACCAACTTCTGATACAATTCCTGGAGTGGAAACCATGGTTATGAAATGCAGCGTAATAACAGAAGGCACCTTCTGCGGCTGCTAAATTGGTTTCTGTGTTTCAACCTTGTTCATCGCAAATATTTATTTCAGGAGCGGAAGAAGCTGCCGCAGACACCGTTGCCTAAGAACTATCCCATTTCAAATGCTTCATGAGATCTTATCTGCCACCTTGAACCATAGAAAATTTCGATTTGCATTTGTCAATCCGAACTTGAACAATGAACAATGGTATATTACGGGTAAAAAAGCGATTGCTTTACAAGTCCAGTAGGATGGTTGAAATGAAAGTAAACATAAGTGTAAATCGTCAATTTAAGCGTCCAGTGAATTCAACTTGCGAGTCGTTGTCGCGCGTGGCCTACTTAATGAATGGTAAATCACTCTCCAATTGAGTAGTCCTCTTACACGTTTGTTTAGATATGGTTTTCCCACCAAGCTACACAATATGCAGGCATTCACCACTAAAGTTCCCAGAATCTCACCATCACTTTTCTTCCCTCATTGCATATTGTAGTAAAATGTTTCCTTGCCGCGTTCTCCACCCACGCAGTCCCTTATTATCACGCAAAACATGCCGGCCTAGTTATTTCGGTCTTATTGTAACAAGAACCGCACGGCAATGAAGGACAAATTTGATTGGGGCCAACACAAGCTATATGAATCCCCACACAGACGTACATCACCTTTCCTTCACACGACGCACCATCTCTCCGGGTTTCCGCTCGCGACACCATGCACTTTGGGGGCCTCGTGAAATGGTATTCCCCGCCCATTACACCCCTGTATCTCCACTTCTACGCGTCCCATTCTGACCGGCCCGGGTTTTCTTTCAATAGTTCTTAATTTACGTGAACGTGGATGCAACACACAATGCTTGGGGTTGGTCCGGGATGTTACAATAACGGACGTCCATCATGCCCCGTTTTTCTCTCGTTCCGTTAAGCCAATGTTCCTCCGCTTGCTCTCCCTGATTGTGCCAGTTCCCGTTTTCGTCCGCTCCCTTTTTAGTGGTCTTTTTGCCTTCTGGGCAATCACTGCCTTCTGCCTCCCTACCTTATGGTGTGCCTGCACCGCCACTGTTTGATTCTTGCTATTCCACCTACATTATACATGATCAAAGGAGGATATTCGGAGGTTGCCGTCCTCAAATCGGTACATTAGTACATCCTGCCCAACATTTTTAAGAAAGCGGGACAGCAACTTTAAATGAGGGGCTATTTCGCCTAAATCTGGATGTAGGTTTACCTCGAGTGCATGTGATTTACCCGGATATTGTCCTGGAAAGTAGGCGGGAGTTACGGTCAACCCTCGGAGGTTTGATCGCTGATCCAGCGTGCATCGCAGAAACCAACGGTTATATGAACAGACTGGATGAGGTGTAGCTATCGAAAGTGAGGCGGGTTGATCTAACCGGACGGCAGGTAATGCATGCAAGCCTCGTACTGCGCAGCCACAGACCGGACGTACGTGCGGGGTCAGCAATGGTTGACTGCACAGTCACGGTGGCGACAGACACCTGATCCACCACTTGACAGAAGCAGGAGCTAAGTAGCGAAAAGAGCTAGTGACCACGTGTGCAACTGGATGGACACTTGCTACAAGCCCTGACAGCCTGTCCTTACGTAGCATGGCGTACCATGGCCACAGGTGAACACATGCGAGCGTTTTAACTGGGGCATTACGTGTTGCTGAATTGGGCCGCACAGTATAACTCCCGTTTGAACGGATACACACCATCCATTCACATACTTCGCCAAAGTTCGGTTTGTGTCAGTGGGACACGATAATTGCATGTGTGACCGGCCTCAGGGAATTCATGTCAGCATTCCTTTGTCCCTATGCCGTCACAGTCTCGCGCACCGCCGAGAAATAAACTGTTTTTTATTATAACAGTTAGTTCCCTCCAATATTTTGAATAACGCAATGAGGAGACGATCACTGATAAATGCACGCATTTCGTATTGTCTCATCAGTACCAATACAATAAGTAGTAATTATCTTACACAGTCCCAAGGGTGTTCCCAATCAGTGAAATGCTGTGAGATGAACGGCGGCAATCGTCCTAAGACCGGGGTATTCGTAGGTCAAAAACTGACTGTTTCTGCACTCACAGGGCAGGTCTTAGCTGGCTTGTCGTCACGGCTTACGCGAACCGTAATAAGCGTGGATTAGGATTACGTAATAGCAGCCGAAATGCGGAGCCGGTGTCAAGCAGATAAGTGGTCAATAAAACATGTTCACGTTTGCGTGCACACGGAATATTGGACGCGAAATGGCTGACCTCACCTTGAACCCATTTGGTCCGGGATTCATTCACTCTGGAATTCAAAACCCCCCTCATTCTTGCTTATCTAACTAACGCAGCAGGGATAATCGGATTAGTGAGTATTGTGTGATTTGACGCTGATAGGTTCAAGTTCCTATGCTGTTCATCACCACAGCATCTGTAGCACATTACATTATCTGAGTGACGTAGAGGAAGCGCTTGGTTGCCCTCGTTGCAGCGGGGTTACCCTTAAATGGGAGGTCGAGGTATACCTTTTCCTTAGGTGTCGTCAACAACGTAACAAGCCAACTTTGCGGGGTGCGTTGTCCGTCTTAAGGATAATTAGATTAAAGTCGGCATTGTTTACTGATATTGCATTAAACTTTACAGACCCATCCGTGAAAGGCACAGATGGATCGCTCGGTTAAACCACCAATTTGTTCATTTTGTAGCAGCAGACTCCTCCCCCTGATACCTGGCCTTTCATTTCCCACTGTGAAGTGACTGTTAATATTCCCTCCCTAGCCTCACTGTGTGATCTGTAAACGTTGGGCACATGTTAATTGTCACCAGAAATGTTTGGCACTGCGTTATTTCCTTTTTCCTATTAGATTATGAACTTTCGTTTACTGCACCTGGGTCACATGCACTTCAAACCTGACTATTGACTATGTCGCACTTATGCCAATTATTGTTGCCTTATTATTGAAACGTTTGCTTCGCTGAGTGCGCTTTAACAGACGATAACTATGACCGCAAATCGTGGATGCTTCTTCATGACTATACTCCTGCTCATAACGCTCCGGGCACCTGGACATTACTGACCGAGAAAAAATTACTATAATAGAACAGCCCTCATACTCAATTGATATTGCTCTAAGCAACGCTGGTATTAAGGAGCATCGTGGAAGAATGCTTCCAGCAGTGCGACGGAGCGTGGTAAAGAATGACGGAAACCCGCATTAAAGCCGAGGGGATTGTGCTGAAGGTGAAGTTATACAGTTTGTTGTTTTCGAGCTACTGGGATTCTATCAGTAATATAAAATATCACTGATAGCTGTTGTTGATATTCGTGCTGAATTAAGTCGCCGTTCCACTTGAAGCCTCTGTACAGATTCAAATTAAGCCTTGCTCCCACAATACAGTATTCAGAGAGAAGTATCTTTCTAAAGGCTGTGGGTGAGGTATATACGCACTTTCTAAGTTTCGTGCCTCCGAGGTACAAAATAATTTAGTTCTCTGCATGTATCAATGAGTCTCCAAAATCTGCAGCCCTGAAAATAGAAAATGAGGAAAACACACATTTAAAACACTGCTTTCAAACGGCTACCCTGCCTCATTTATCAAAAACATGCTATGATCCGTGAACACAGTGAGCTTGTCATCGCAGTCCCAAAAAGGATGTCTTTCTCACGGTTCCGTTTAAGGGTGATATCATTTTCGACCTGCTGGATACATAAATAAATACCTAAATAGCGTTTATTCTCGGCAGCTCGAGGCACGCCTGCAAAGGCATGATCATGAGAATACAAACAAATATGGTCTGTAATTGTACAAAAATGCATCAAGTTAACCAGTAACAGACTGGATTTTTGTTGAGTTATATATGTAGCTGTATGTGTAAGTGGACATGATGAGGGAACTTTTGAAGTGTGACTGAATCCGTGAGTTTGTTTCCTGTGTTCGCCATGGTATGAAAGGGGTCACAGGAAGTCTTCGGACTGGATGACGTTCGTGAAGTGGGGAAGATCACCCGGAAGAGGAAGAGGCAGTGACTTTATTTAGTGGCGCGTCACATTCGCCACTTCGCAGTGTTGTCAAACGGACCATTGTGGCTTTTTATAAGAGAACGCTTGCCAGGCGAAAACCTACCATGTCCTGGAGAGCTGCCGCTGAACTATTAGCTGGAGCGGGATTAACCCGAACTACCCAGTTGGCACCATGTAGAGGTTGTTCGGCTAGCCCACCGCAATGACCAGAGCCTACCTAACCGCCAATCCGCTCGTTCTTGCTGAGACCACTCCATTTATTGCTCAACTCAGAGTACCGGTCAAGTCTGAAGTGTACGTGGTGCAACAATTTACTGACACCTGTGGTGCGAAGTACCCCGGACATACCACCGGGTGTTTGTCGGCATGGATAGCTGAGCACTGTCACGGGTCTCTAGGGATAGGCACTACCGAAGTATCAGAACTTACATCCTTGAAACTTTTGTTCAAAGTGCACAAAAATTTCTGACCAATGATGCTTTCAACTTTTCTGCACCATGGAAAAGCGAGATCATAAGGGGCTTAGTAGATGCCTCCTTAAGATAGCTGAATCGATAGCGATCAAGTTAACGCAATCAGAGCTTTGCAAACAGAGGATACTATAGAAATCTCTCACCTTGCCGTGACCGTGATGAAGACTCATCCGCATGGAACATTGCTGATGAACAAAGGTGGCATCACTCCTGGGCTGACCTAATTTGTTTCGTGAAGAGGCCAGTGAGCTCTGTCAAGTGGGGTCAAATTTTTACTACCGTTCCGATGTACTCATCGAACGCGTAAAGGACCCAGCGATTCAAACCGTGGACTCCCTATGGTGCTGCCTACACCTAAGCCAGGCTAATATATGCTTAGTGGCTATAGTATATCGCCCACTAATGTCAACTTTAGAAATGGACCAGGCTCTAGTCTCCGCTACGACGAACCTACCGGCACGATCACACAGCCGAGTTATCCTGGTAGGGGACTTCAACCAGCATGGCATAGAAACCCCGGTC
Organism: Dicrocoelium dendriticum; assembly: GCA_944474145.2. NCBI lineage: Eukaryota > Metazoa > Platyhelminthes > Trematoda > Plagiorchiida > Dicrocoeliidae > Dicrocoelium > Dicrocoelium dendriticum. The sequence continues at coordinate 20,414,803 of OX104062.1, read as the reverse complement.
ACTCCGGGTGAACAATTCAAGACGGAACTGCAAGAGATACTTACCGATTCATGTCACTTATCCAACTCGGTTCAGGACAGGAAACAAACCAGCTACCTAGGACCTTGTTTTTCCCAACGAGGAACTCATGATCAACGTAGTAACTGCGTGCATTCCTTTAGACCGCAGCGATCATGCGACACTAGTGTTTCATTACATGTGTTAGCAGAGTATCCTAAAGTAAGTACTGAGAAACCACATGCCGTAACCAACTATGATGGACTGCCTGATCTCATTGGTGCAACAAGCTGGTGTTTTACAGCTGAATAGTTCTCTGAAGTTCCTTGCGGGGAATTTATCAACAGATCTAACAGGTTCGTGCCAAGCACAGCTGAAGCCCAATTCCACCGATCCAAAAAAGATGAAGTCGATCCTAAGGTGTAGAATTCGGAAATGCACGTCAGTGAGGACACGGTATGGCTGACAAACATGGCCTCTCTGAGCGAGGACACCTGAGGTATCTACACAACAAAAAGGAACCACTGTGTCAAACTCGTCAGGGAAGATAAATAAAAACCAGCAAGACCTGGTGCAAAATTTTTACTCTAATCCCAAGCTGCTATATAGACACGTAAACAAACTTCGCCCGAGGCGCATGTGACAAGAGGCGGCATTTTTATTACCGTTGAATGTTCGATGCCAAATATAAAGGTCAAACTTTCCAGATAAACTGAGGGTTAGTTATTATACGGTTACTCTGCATGACCAACAACACCTTTCCGTCATGCGTTATACCAGTGCAAATGTTCTTCCACGCCATTGCTTTACTTATCCTATTGTGGTCAATTTCGCCACATTTACGGTGTCTCAGTGTCTCGTACCGTCTGTGCCGAATGGGTAGGCGCACCGTCATGCTGCCACCAAACGGTACTCAATAAGCCTACGGCCTGCAGCTGTGGATTGACCCTAGACTGCAACATTTCTCTGTAGGATGGTCCAACAATTTTTTAAATAAGAATACAGACCATGAAAGCATGGCTTATGAAGTTAAGTCAAGTCATCAATGCGCTTTGTGAACCCATCAGGCCCATGTCCAAGCAAGCGATCAAGCCCAGTTCATCGGCTTCCATTTGGAGCCCTCAATCCTCCTTCAGATTGGCATGCCTCGGTGTTCGCACATTACTTCAGATCGGTCAACAGGCAGCACTTGCCCGAACATTAGAGACCCTCTCGATCGATATCTGCTGCTTATCGGAGACCCGCCTGCAAGACTCGAGCTCTGTACTCACGCTGCGATCCCCTTCAGATGACACCAGCAGCACTTTCTCATTGTGCCTATCCGGTGACGATGCAGCTTCGAGCACCGGCCAACCTAGTGTTGGTATTGCCCTGAGTCCCCTGGCTGAAGCTGCTCTGGTTGACTGGATTCCAATCAGTAGCCGGATGTGTGCGGTCCGATTGGCTGGCTCGTTCAAAGCTTCGAAGTCGCGTGGGACCAACAGGTGTCTATTCGTTATCGCTGTCTATGCACCGACAAACTGTAGCGATGACTCGGTAAAAGACGACTTCTATTATCAACTGAACGAGCTCCTTAGCCACAGAAGAAGCTCGGACACTGTAGTGCTGGCTGGGGGTCTGAACGCGCAAGATGAGCTGCATTTGGGCGGCCAACATGGTATAGGCTCCCGTAATGATAACGGTGAGCGGTTATTTCATTTGTGTGAAAATGCTCGCTTATTTCTTGCGAGCACTAATTTCAGACACAGCACCCGCCGGAGGGTGACTTGGCGCCCACCAGCCTCGAACCAGCTATGGACACAAATCGGTCACATTGCGATAAGTTACCGATGGAAAAGCTGCGTCCAGAACTGCCGCTCGATTTGGAGCACAGGTGTGGACACCGACCATGCACTTGTATGTGCTGACCTGCGGATGCTCTTTGGCGGACGCTCACGACGACGTTGTGAGCGCATTGACACCAGCCAACTGGCGAAGCCAGCTGTTCTGAATGCGTATCAAAGTAAGCTGTCATGCGAGTTGGATAAACGATCACTGGATGCAATTGAAGCTCACTGGTCTCATATTCACCAGACCTTACTAGCAGCAGGAAAATGCTCATGTGGTATGTCTAATCGCCAACATGGACATTGGGTCTCTTCACAGCCTCTGGAACTTATAGATGCTCGCCGGCATATTCCGGCTGGAAGCGAACACAATGAAACTCGCAAAGAGCTCCGGGCAAAACTCCGTGCTAGCCTGAAGAGAGACCGCGAATCCTGGTGGTCTCGTCGTGCAACAGAGATGGAAGTGGCCGCTGCTCTTGGTAACCATCGTAAGTTATTCCGTCTGATACGGGAAACAGGCAGTAGGAGACCTGGTGCTAGTGAAACAATTTGTGATGAGAGTGGACAGCCTATCCACAACTTATCAAAACGCTTGGAGCGTTAGGCTGAGCACTTTGGAAAGCAATTTAATCGGTCGGAATGGTTAGATTTCCCTCCGGCCACCGATCTCCCCACTCCCTGGGCTGTCCCTTTGGATCCACCCTCTCGCTCAGAAGTCGAACGTGAGATCGAACTGTTGAAGTTAAATAAAGCCGCGGGACCTGATGATCTTCCTCCAGCTCTCTTCAAATTTGGGGGACCTGCTCTTATGGATGATTTACACGAGTTACTAGTGAAATTGTGGGAGCAGGAAACTGTCCCAACCGATTGGAGCCGCTCCGTCATAGTCCCAATTTTCAAAGGAGGCTCACGATCGGGATGCGGCAGCCATAGAGGAATCAGTCTGATCTCCATTGCCTCCAAATTGCTTGCCTCTGTCATCCTTCACAGACTGACTGGCAATCGTGAAAGCCAGATTCGTGAAGAGCAAGCTGGATTTCGTCGAGGTCGTGGCTGCGTTAACCACATCTTCACATTGCGTCAGTTGTTGGAGCACCGTCACATATATTGGCGGCCCACCATTGTCGTGTTCCTCGATATCAAAGGTGCATTCGATTCGGTGGATAGACATGCACTTTGGGACTGTCTACTCAGGAAAGGTGTCCCTGAGAAATATGTGAATATTATCCGAGCATTAAATGCGCGTAGGTCGGGCAGACTGAGGGCTTACGGCAAGTTGTCGTCGCCCTTTAATATCTCCAGCGGCATGAGACAAGGATGCCCGCTGTCACCTTTCCTCTTCAACTTCGCTGTTGACGAAGTCATGGACATCCCTCTTAGCCTCCCCCTCCAATCATGATCACATTATTTAATTTTATATAATTTTGCATAGTAATTTTTTTGATGCACAGTAGCCGGCTGGTAGCTTACCGGAACGATGCCCATCCGTTACCGGTAGCTCAGCCGGCTTGCACCAGTTGCATTTTTTTCTTTTTTTCTGTGTATTGTGGCACAGTAGCTGAGGTGTTTCCCACCTCTAGCTAACGTGTATGATGATGATGATACTTTGTGCACCCATGAAGAGTGACTACTCATCTACAATACACACGCTAAGGGCATAAATAAGCGTAACTAAAAATACGGCAAATATACATGGTACGCCACCAGTTTAACAATGTGACAGCGACGATCTCATCGCTTCAGTTTGGCAATAAGGTCTTGTTTGACTAGATTTTGATCCCTCGGGAAAAGTGACAAATAGGGTAAGCCCGTGTGCGGGCATTAATAACTTTATACGTTTGTCTGGTCGAAGAAGTTGAGACACATTCCGACAACGCACCATAGGGATGATGACTGGTCTCAGTGAGTAACTTGGACGCCAGTTTTCGCAGGATCGAACATGATTGGACACAATGCTGTTAATAAACACTAGGATAGAAATTCCGCTGTATCGAACAAGATGCTTCAGCGACCTGTTGATCGCCTTGAATTACCCGTTCAAGAGTTCAGAAAATATCACAGGTTAACAATACGTGCAGTGCAGTATTACGCAAGCGATGACAAATCGTAGTATTGACGAGGCATGGATAGTGAACTAAGTCGGGAGACGTAGAATGTTAGTCTCCTGACTTTAGTGAATGTTTCATTTACATGAAGCGACCACGTGAGATAGTGGTCTAGTGTAACTTCGAGGTATTTCACTACTATACAGCAGTTTAGACTTACAGCGTCAAAACTAAGATGCGGGGTGTGTGTCAGGTGCTGTTGCTAACAGTTTTCCTTGGTTAGCGAGCAGATAACAGCTGTAGACTTTGATGCGTTGAGCGAGACATCGTGATTTGAACCAGGAAGCGAGTTTGTCCAAAAAGCATTGGAAGTAGGCCGATGGATCTGTGGTGTAATTGTGTACACCAAGGATCACGTCATCAGCATACTTTAGTAAGATAGCTTCTTTAGGAGCGGGAATGGAGTTAATGTAGGTGGAAAATAGGAATGAAGACAAAATAGCTCCCTGAAGAACACCTGTATTTGTGGTGAGTGAGGGTGGATGAGACTGGTAACTACACCTGTACCCAGATGCATGTATTCGGTCGTTCACACCCATGTGACCGGGTAAGAGACATTTTGAGGTAGTCCGACATCTACTATTGGACAGTTGGCAATTTAATGCGCTCCTCTCTCACCCGAAGGCGTGACCCTTGGTCCCCGAGTAACAGAGTAGAAATGGACAAGACTTCTGCGATTAACTACAGCTACCCGTAGGGTTGGTTTTGGTCTGTTACAACAGTGCTCACTGTATGCTTTCCGATAGTTCCAAGAAGCTGGATGTAGGTGGAAATGCTACGCACTTTAGAAGCGCTAGATTTCGCCAAAACGCGGCAAAAATTGAAAACCGGCGGTAGAAGTTGTTCCGTTAGGATTGCACTCAAGGAATTTTGTGAGACAGGTGGATATGCGATAATATTTGGTTTGGAAATCCTTGAAACACAAGGATCAATGAAAAACGTCCGACCAGTCAAGGTCACGCTAGTATCATTATTCAAAATATTTTATCTGCACGCTATCTTTAGTCACTGCATCATACATCGTTGTGCTTTAGCAGTGAAAACCCTGCCGCCTGCTTTGCCGAACCTGTTAACCGAGATAGTGAAAAAAGGCATGTCATCCTCTGTAGTGCGACCTATTCAAAAGTTTACAAAGTCGTGTAATGCGTTTTGAGACAAATTCGACGTGTTGTTATTACACACAGAAGTTCGTTGCTAATCACCTGGGAGGGTGTTGCACCGTGCTCTTCGCGAAAAAATTTCAATATTCCTTGAAATGAAGGAATTGCATAAGGGTAAGGGAAACGGGTTGCACCTCATGACCAAAGGCAACAAGTTCCTTTCCGAACTAGTATATCTTTCGGATTTCTCGGGAAAAATAAGAAATAAGAAATAAGAAAAGAAATATGCATATTCACAGAGGATATAACTTACAACTTGTCATCAGTGGTGCGTTCTATCATCAAATATTTTTCCTGATTTGAGAATTCGCTAAGTAAATGACTGGGTGTTAAGAGAATTTTTAAGTGGATAAAAATGTTTCCAGATGTTGAAATCGTAGTCAAGGCACAATTCCTAGGAGTGTACGAAAATAGCGAGTTGAACATAGACTTTCATAGCACACAACTGGTAACATTTTGCTCGAAGATAGGTGATGAGTATCTAATGTTATCGGAAAGAGTATTGAGAATATTGATCCCGTTCGCAACAACTTCTAGATGTGAAAGTGAATTTTCGAAAATAGTGACGATGAAGACAGAAGTAAGGAATCGAATGAACTTGGAGCGCAGGTTACAATGTGCATTAGCCGAAACTGCAGTAAATATGCCAGAAATCGTTCACACTAAGCAATATCAACAGTCTCAAAGATGTATATCGCCTCTTGTTTGCATACAATGTTGCATTAAAGTAATTGTTTACTTATTTTTATTAATCTAGAGTAATTCCAACTGGTTATCAATTCCAGTAATTAGAAGCAAAAGGCGAGATAGTTATTCGTTTGCTAGCGTTTGAAACGGAAATTTGGGGGTTTGATTAGAGTAAACCCGTTGTGAGTAACAGCTTCAAAAAGGTTAAGAACCGCTTGTGTGCAGCAGTATGTGGAAAAGAGAAGTGTGATATCGCTTTTTAACAGCACCGTCCAAGTCGCATCCAGGACATGAGCAAGAGTACTTTGGACGAGGTACTTAATGAAAGAAAGCCATATCTTTTCTTCGCACTGCACTCAGATGAGCAGAGCGACGTAATATCTTGTTCCGAGATACTCGTTTGTGTTCTGTGCATAAAAGGCGACTGTTTCAAAGAAGAGTGCTTGTTCTCAGAAGCACTGAGCACCACTACCCGCCTTGCGATGTGCATTAGCCGAAACCACACCAGCTATGCCAGAAACTGCTTATTCAACACCACTAGATTTAATGAAACGTTGCTAAAAATGGTGTGAATTTCTTTATTTGCATAATCGCAAGTAATTACACATGGTATTCATATTCCGTAGTTTAAATCAAAAAGTGGAATAATTAATAGGTAATTGGCTTGTGATAGCTTGTGAGGTAACTGCTTATAGTGAACTCGCTATGCAGGTAACGGGAACCACTGTGTTACGGCAACTATTACGAGGACCGACTCACGAGTCGAGCCACTAAACGTACGCAGATCTAGGCAGTAAAATATGCAGGCAGTGGCCGCTGTCCGGGCTGAATAAACTGCACTGGATAGACCGTGATTCCACAAATCAACACAGATGCAGAGTTATGAATAGCTGAAAAGACACGTAAACCGATACGAAATTAATCATTAAGGCCGAACATCTGCAGTAACGGAGGCTCTGTGAACGAAGCGCAGTAAAACAATGAGCTGAAAATGCAGGCTCAGGTTATGGTTAAAAAAGCAGCAACATGCAAGCAAAGGAATAAACTGATCAATGGACATGGATGCCAAACGGTTCGTTCAGATAAAGCGTTCTATACAAAGCAAGGTGACGTGGTAAAAATGTACATAAAATGAACTACTCATAAATTGGCAGTAGCATCGTTTAATTTCGTGAATTGTAACACACGATAACCGTGGCGTTTCTGCTCACTTGTCATATTCGACGGGGTTCTTTCAAACCGGATGGGGAACGCTTCGTGCCAAGTGCGTAAACGCCGCATGTACTACAATGTGCTAGAGAACTCTGTTGCAAACTAGGACTTCCAACTTCCGAGAGTAATCGCTTCCAACCTTCCATGGAAACCGATAAGATGGCGCCGACAGCCAGTACCGTAGGACACCTTAACTAGGAAGGGTGATTACCCTGGTATGGTTACATCACGTGTCCCGTGTTCCAAATTTTACACACTCCTCGATCCAAAAGAAGAGTAGACGAATGCTCGCTTGTTTGATCATTTCCAAGCAAGCGTGAAGGGGTGGTTCGTTGCCCTACGATTTGGCTCGATCCAAGTGTGGTAATGCGTACTTAAACTGTTAGAATAAGCTTACTACTCGCTACAAAAGAGTAGTCAACTCTGAATTGATAACGGGACAGGAACTCAAGTTGTCCCTCCTGCCGCATTACCGCATGGAGTGAGTAAGCTGTTTGACATCATCCCGTCTGTATGTCAGCACATAGTATGACAAATGTCATCAAGATCGGAACCACTGTTTTGGGACCCACTAGACACCTTAGACACCTGGTTTTTCTGGGCCTCTATCGGTCTCCTAGCTATAACAGAGGCTTGTTACACTATTCAAACTCTCAAAGTGGTTTCACAAAACCAATCCATGTACCAATATTTTTAACTCAGTGTAATGGGGAAAGGCACACACTGTAACCACAGTTGTTATCTGCAAATATCCAGCGAACTGAAAACTTATCGGGACGTGTAACAGGTACTCCTGGTTTGTTGTCATGCCATCCACCAAGCACCGTACATTGAATTCAAGCGACGAAACTGAGCGTATGAAGCTGCTTTGGAGCTAAACGGAGACGATTTTCAAAGAAACTACTCTCCTGGGACCACGGTATCACAGTCCAAGTCATTCATGTGAATAATCCTTTCGTTAAGGTAGGTCTGATCTTCTTTGACCCGTGGATTAACAATCACGTCATTGGATTAAGTGCGTATTCCATACTGGAATCCTAACTCACCTTAGCTGTCACATACCTAGTGCTGGACTGTTCTCCCGGAGTGCTCCTCGGACCAACTTGTTCAGTCAGAATTTAAACAGCTATCGATTCGAACTCTGCTCGGTTAAGTTCGTCCGATTATTTTTAGGAAAATCGATGTCTGATACATGTATTTCAAGGGATATGCTTTAATTTATTTCATCCGCGCTGGACACACCGGCATCACAGCACAATTCTCTAAGACTGCAATCGATGAAAAATAATGACTACAAGCAGCCGAAATGGTCATCGCTGGGGATATTGATAGCAAGCCCATTGATAGCAAGATGAAATGAAATTTACTTAAAGCAGCTTTTCTCAAAACGTGATCCGTGGATTCTCAAGGGGTCCGCGGGATGAAAGCTTTAAGAATACTCTGTCGCATTCTTATTTTATTAAATCCTAGTTTCTTACGATTAACAAAATTTCAAGGAATTCGCCTATCGAGTTTCAACTAAAAAGGCGTCCACAGCCCAAAAACCTTGTGACGCGGGAGCTTAGCGGGCCGGATATGGTGAATCGTTGACCAGGTGTGCCAAATTCCCTGGTAACACATGCGTTTGAAATCGTTATGTCCTCAACTAGGTAAGAAATGGCCCAACTAAGCTGGTCCGATCAAAAGGTGCAATGGAAATGTAGAATTATTTTACAAACTGCTGTATAAAAACACTTGTGATTCTAATTCCATCGCTTCATGTGTCATTGATTCCGTTTCAAAATTCGTCGGTCCACGACAATAGCAAAACCTTCAGATACGCTTAGATGGATAGTTGGGAAAAGAAAGCAAAATAACAACGTGTTAGGAGGTGAAGGGCAATATTCACATGGAAAATGTAGGTGAAAAGCCATAACCTTGGTATATCTCACTAATTTATGATTTGTGAAAGTGTATGCGAAGACATGACAACACGGCAGACGGTCAAACTAATAACTGCCCCCATCATGAAACATAAAGCAACTGGAACTAACGACGTACCAGACACAAGCGAAATATATACACAGGGCAAATGGAATTGCATACATAAATTGGGTGAATTAATTGCAGGACATCAATGGTTCACCATTTCAGTAGGTCCATGGAATGGCGGCACTGTGTGAGGCTAAGAAGAAACCTTGCTTATCCAATCCACCAATGTGCGCATGTGTTTAAAATGCCATCAAGCAAAGTAAGAGCACATTCAGAAGCGGTGTAGATGAAGAAAAATGCGAAGATAGATCCCATTTATCCTACTCATTCATGTGCCAATGTTTTCATAGGTCACCAACGGGCCATCAATCTGAGTAACACGAGGAATATAATAGTGTAGACTAATAGAAAAGCAGAGATAGATCTCATGTGTCCAAGCTATCGATGTGTCAATGGTTCCACAGGCCACGGATGGGTCGTCAATTTGAGTACTACCGAACGTTGGGACGATTTAGGAGGAATGAATGAGAGACAGAGCTGATTTACTCAGTATAACTCATAAGAGAACAATGTAGTTAACGTTGTAATGACAAGCTTTCCTACCCCTCTTTATCTGAACTTTTTATTACAAATTCCGCACTTGCTTAGATGTTATCAGGTCCCTTCTTGTACACCCATTCGTTTGTGCAACTGTGGTGAAACAGTTCCTTAATTTTGGTAACTGGTAAGTACTCTTTTAGTTACGTCTTAAATATTCGAAGTAAAGATGTACTTCTGATGGCCCGAGGCAATCTATTTCATAACGTGTGATACTTGTGTGTAAAGGTGTTATACCGCAGATATGTATGGCAACGAGGTAGTTTTCTCACATGGCCTTTGTTTCTTAGGTCATACGGTGAAGATACTTGGAACACCGACTGATAGCAACTAGTGTAGGTTAGTCAATAGACAAATGTGAGCAACGAACATAAATTCAGCGTTAATCTTCAAAGCCATAACAGTTCGATTTTTAACAAATGGCATCTATTTTTATAAGTGAGCTTAGAGATGCAGCCCACGATTGTTTCTTAATCGACCTTTGTGTGGCTTCGATTGCATTCGTGTCGCATTTTCTAATGCCACTAAAAGTCGTGACACAGTAATCTACTAGTAGTCTGGCGTACAGTTTGAATAGCAGGAGACAAACATCGGTTTTTCATAAACAAGCGGCCTGTCATATCAATAGTCTGTCGCATTTTAGCCACTGTATACTCAACTTGTTCTTTGCGATTCAGCGAACTTGAGTAACGGAGACGCAAGTCACATATCGATTCGCAGAAAAGATTCCATGCAAAAACAAACATTCAGGTGGAAACAAGCATAGATAACACATAATGCTGCAATTAGATGTTGAAAATTTCATGGGATATCCGATACAATAGTCTTCTAGTGAAACTACGTCACGTTAGATCGCAGATATGAAAGACGGAGATTGAGGAACAGTGTCCTACAAAGTATTTATATCATCTGCGAACAAATAAGGTCTACCATAACTTATTGCAGGGAAAAGATCATTTACATATACCAAAAAAGAAGAGGGCCAAGTACACTACCTTGTAACACGCCATTAATATTATCACTTGTTTCCGACAGATACTTATCTATCTTTACTGTCTGCTATCTACCAGTGAGGTAAGCTTCTAACCAGGACAGTAGTAGCATGCGATTTCACAAAGCCGAAGTTTAGGTATAAGCGTTCTGTGGGTAACTCTGTCAAAGGCTTTTTGAAGGTCCAAATGAAGTACGATGCAAGCCTTACCAGAGTCTGTCGACTTCATTAAGTGATCAAAGAAATCTAGCTGGCAAGTGACACTTGAAGGATTTTGAAGAAATCCGTCCTTCAAATGTAATAAGTTTTTTGATGCTAGGAATTTAACGATTTCATTTTAACTAGGCGCTCCATGATTCTGGAAATTATAGCAGTGTGATATATGGGCTGATAGTTTTTAAGGTTATATCTAGGCCGGGTTTTATGGCGGTGTGTCGCCATCGTCATTTTCCACTGATCGGGATAAAGTCCAATTGTCGTCGATGTTGTAAACAACTTCAGGGGATATCATTCCTACCGGAGTTTAAAAGTATTGCAAGGATTCCATCTGAAGCTGGGTGAAATGTAGTCTTTAAAGTGTTAATTTGATGCCTAATTGAACCAGTGGCGAAGTCTACGTTAGACAGATGGCCCACAGTGCTATCTGGGGTGATCCCAAATTATACCATTCACAATAAGAAAAGTATCGACAAAAGAATTGTTAAAAGCTTCAATTACAGCTGTAGGAGTATCGATAAAGATGTCCTCAGGAGTAATAAGATGTAGCGATGAGTTTCGTCGTGTACGACTTCGCTCTCCTAGTAATCGTGTTATTTCAAATACTGGATTAGCATTTTTTATACTTTCAGTCTCTTCTTTCTTGAGAAGGATTTTCAGCTTTTCCTTAGAACTATAAAGTCGTTAGTTTGTTGAAACTGTTTGAAAAGAACTCCAATCTTATCTTTGCGCTGTATTTTTCTGCGGCCGTGATTTATTTCGACTGCGAGCTAGAGCAGGCAGTAGTATTTCGATGCATCGATTTATGCCCTCCAAAAATGCACATTTTATGTACTAGAGAACGGGTATTGATAAGCACCAGTCTGAATGTACAATCATAAAAGGCGTAATCCATGCGTTTACATAATATATTTAGTACAGCTACCTTGTTCTACTGCGGAAATTTATTCCAATCAACTGTGATGGCGTCCATTAAAACAAAGGTAGTGAAATGGCATTACTGAGGAGAAAAAGAGTATTAAACTATCATGGGGAATTCTAAAGACGATTTTGTAGCTTTTTAAACTATGTATACCTCTTTTTATTTTACATGAATCAGAAGCAAGCAATTTGGGTAGCAGCACAAGGGATCGAAATCTGATGGGTCTGAGAAGGCTATAAATTCCCGGAGTGGGAATCCTATATTCCATAAAATCATACAACTGTTGCCTCATGAGTAGATTACTATTATCCATGGGCTCTTGGACCAGTTGCTTTTGCCATTCGTAGTCGTAACCACGCCCTTACGTGCGACTGATAGCTGGCAGACTTTCAATTTGTTCCGTTGTTTGTTATGTGTGGTTAATGTTAAATGAATATTAATTGGCGACGAAATTTTCTTTCGATACTTCTCTTCAGGCTAATACATATATTAAAAATGGCTAAACTTGCTATAGGCTAAGATGGCTGGACTAGGGTTGATTCAGTCTAAACAGGCTGTTTTATCTGTTTATCAGATTCTCCAGTCGACACAGATGATAACGCACATGTGGTCACGAGGTCACCGCCTGATATCGAATTAAGTGTTGCTCACGGTGAGATTAGGGTCAAAACAAATGTAGCGACTGTACTAACATCCTCTGTCTACATCTTCCAGTTGCATTAGTCGGATCGCAATGGCCTCGGCCGTCGTTAGTAGGCGCTTCTTAATCCCTTTTTGGTAGAGCACTGGTGTGGCGTAGCAAACTTTAAAAGTTTCCAATGTAACAGCTTGATACCCGCTTGGATTAAAGGTTCCAAAATAGAGGTGTTGATCTGTTCAACTGTACACTTCTATAATGCTGCTGGACAATGTTCTGCTATCCGTTTGACCAAGCTTCTGGTCGTGTGCCCGATGTATCTCACACCACAGATGCAAGTAAGTTGATATAGGATAACAGATACGGACGTGATCAGGAGTCGATCTTTAAGAGGTTGAGTAATAAAACGGAACAGTTTCCGCAAGAACATGCAGGTAGACAGCAGGAAATGACTTGGATATTGTACACAGGACTGTCCTCTTCAATAATTCGAAGATGACATCTTTTTTAAAAGGGATAGCAAGATAAACATCCTTTTTCGGCACCGTCACAGTTGTTTCTCGTCAGTCACACACAACATTGTGTGTGCGCTCGTTCGAACCAGTTCGACGAGCTCTACTCAGTGCTTCCTAATACCTGGATCTAACCTGTGTGGACTATACACTTGCTCCAGTTCCCAGTTTTCGGCATATTCTTTGCCGAGTTTCACTGGTACAACTACGTCAAATCTGTTTTTCGGAAAAGATTTTGATCTCATTTGGAAGAAGAAGCTGAGCGCTCCCAAACTACGCGGCAACCATCCCCGCAAGTTGCAGCATAACAGCGTGACGGCCTTCTTGCTCCGCTCATCAACTGAACAGCTCTATGGACGCTTATCAGCTCTCCACCTGCATCCTCGCTTAAGGCAAGCCGATTAACACATGCTGCCGCTTTGTGTGGGTGTGTGTGTTCAATTGCGAGTCGATTGATCACCGAACCTGACAGTCTGCTCGTTATGACATCAATCTGCCTCTACCGCCTAACCTTGGTGCGGTTGAACAACTCTCAATTCGTGTGCGTGTTCTGACCTCTTTGTGCGTCACGCTTGGCGCAAAGAACACTCATCAAGGTGAGCGCTTAGATAGACATTGCTGTAAACAATAAGAGGACGACTAGCATTCCAATGGTTCGCCGTCGTCTAGGTTGCGCAGACAATTGCAGTAAAGTCCTTAAGATCAGTATTACCTGCTCTAGCTGCATTAGAGCGTACTGTCCGCAATGTGTAGGCAAATCCGTCCAAGAAGTGAGACAGACAAACCAAGTTGCTGAAACAATTTGGTTTTGCCCAACATGTCAAGTATTTCCAATTGTCAACTGTCTATCTTTGCTCACGAAAAAGTGCGATAGGATGACTGAAATAATCGCGCATTTTGTAAATATTAACATCGATCCCACGGAGGTAAATATGGCTACGATAATAAGTCACCCAGTCAAAGTAAGCTCCGAATCTAATCCGAAGAAAAGTGCTAGACGCTCCAACCGCACTGCAGCGTCTGTGACTCAAAATCCATGGGAGCACCTCACTCCTGTAAGTGGACAAGCCTCAAACATGCCTGCTTCCACTTCTCCAACCAAAGACCCTTCACTTGAAGATTCAGCCATGACACCGACAGCTCAGAGCCGAAGGCAATCCGGTGAAGATAACAAGCAGGTAACGTACACATCGATTGCGTTGACAAACAAACCGGGAGCGACACACATAGGTCCATATTCTTTAGCGAGCACGCGTGGCGCAAAGCAGCACCACCGTCAACTCCAATGATGCCTTCTAAACCACGCAAATTGCCGGCAAAAACTATAAAGCCAACACTCGCTAGACAATACCGCGCTGCGTTAATTCTCGTGTGCACCAATGTTCCCGAATCCAAATCTAGCACAATAAAAGGCAAGTTGCAAGACGATCGCAACCAGTGGAGTTCCATTTGCGAGGCGATTGGTATTCCGGTGGAGCATGCAATGTTGCAACGCGTAGCGCGTCACCCGACCTCAGTGCAGTCTGATGAACCTCGAATTCTTCGAGTAACCCTAGACTCAACGGATGAGATAGAGGCCGTCCTGCTCTCAGCAGTTCGTCTTCACAACTCACCGAGCGGAGTGCGCATATTACCCGATCTGCCTTGGAAAGATCGCCCAAAAGAAACAGTTGACCAACGCGGCATTCCTAATAGGGCTAGCAAGAAAGCAATATTTGTTTATGGTGTTCCCGAGCTTCTGCATTCTTCTGATCACGATGCTCAAACAACATGACAGAGAGCAGTGGTGCTACATCCGCGAAGCACTCTCTCTGTTGACAATGTTATTGCCAAATCCCTGACAAGAGTTCCGTCATCACCTAACTACAAGAGCTGCGGTCCAAGACTAATGAAAGTAGTCTTACACTCCGAGGGAATGACGCAAGTTTTGTTGGATAGCTGGTGAAAGTTTCGAGCTAGGTTGCCAAAGAGATCCGGATAAAGGCAGCAAAGGAACGGCCAGAAGTCGGAAGCGTTTCGATGGAACTTGCAAACGCTGCAAATATTTTAGCTGTACATTCCTGCGGAGAGACCGACACAACAGCGCCCACGGCACACAACAGGACAGAGCACAGCACGAGTGAAACTTCTGTTCAGGAACGCTCAATAATGCCATGCAACATGACTGAAATACATAAACCAAAAAACGATTAATGGCCTGCCACCTAACAGCCGGCTTAAAAACTAACACAAAGTTGACATCCGTCAACGCACTCCTAACAACAAAAGCCCTGTCTTGCATGTACACAAGCGCCCAACGCCCTCTAAGTAAGTTGGTCGAACTTAGAGAACTCCATGTCTCACAATCGCGGGACCTCGCCTTGCTTACAGAGACATGGCTAAACCCCGAGATGACCGATTCTGAGATCAATTTACCCGGTATATCGCCAATTCGGACCGTTAGAACCGGAATGGGTGGCGGTGTACTTCTTCATGATGTGAAGTTATCGAACACCAGAAAATCCGCACTCCTGATTCGCTTTGGTGCTACCTATGGTTGCGAAACAAGGACACATGTCTACTAGCCGTGATTTATCGCTCACCAAACTCGACGTCGGAAATGGATTCTAAACTGAACCACGTCTTTCAGTTTGCTTTGAACAAGTCCTACACCCACATTCTTATCGCTGGAGACTTTAACGTTCATGACATAGAAACGCCAGCAACCGACGGTACGCAGTTTAAAGCCTGCTTGCAAGAGCTAATTTTTAGCCACCCTCTGTACAACCACGTAACCTCTCCCACCAGGTTTCGAACTCCTCACAAGCCGTCCATACTGGAGCTTGTGCTCACTAACGAAGAACTCATGGTTGACGGGGTAGTTACAAGCACACCACTGGGTCGTAGAGATTATGTTGTTCAACTTTTTGACTATATATGCTATGCAGAGTACCCTGAAAAGGAGGAGGATAAAGTGCATACTGTCGCACACTACAATGTGTTGTCTAAGCTTGTTAAGGATACATCTTGGACTTTCTTAACCGAATGCCCCCCAGATGTTGCCTGGGACACATTTACAAGGACATTTAGCACACTGGTTAAGCACGCATCTGAACAGAAGTCCTTCCAACCCAAAAACAAGCATAAGTCATTTCGGAGGAGCAGATTACGTTAATTTAAGTCTCTGAGGGGTTTGGCATGGCGAGCTAACAAGGTCTGCCAGAATGCCGAAACCTGGACTACATACTTAACACATCGTAATGTCTGTGTGAAACTGATCCGCGAGGAAAAGGTCACTCATCAGCAGGAGTTACTGAAGCTATTCTGCACGAAACGCAAACTTCTGTACAGGCATGTTAACGGCTTTGGAAAGGTGAAGTGGGGGATTCCAGCACTAGTTACGGCTGATGGATGCACGCGATCAGCAATGGAAGCTGCCGATCTCCTACGACTTCATTACTCCCAGACGTTCCAGCAGATAACGAGCCCAAAAATCCTCATTTCTAATATTCCACCGTCGGGTTTAGACAACATCACCTTCACTGTGGAAGCTGTGTTGAAGAAGTTGTTATCCTCGCGTATCCACAGTTCTCCCGGAGCCGACAACATCCGAACAAAGGCTATGCAGGCAGTAGCTAGTGATCTAGCAGAACCACTGGCTGTTTTCTATCAGCGATGTATAGAAGAGAACCATATTCCACCAGTAGGGAAGCGAGGGATCATCACTCATATCCATAAAGGAGGTAGCCGCACTGACCCTAGCAACTACCGTCCAATAACACTACTTCCCGTACTATCCAAAGTGATGGAATCAATCATCGCAGATGCACTGATGCAGTATCTGGAAAGGCACAACTTAATAGCTCCAGAGCAACATGACTTTCGTCAAAAGCATTCGTGTACTACTGACCTATTAATTGCACGTAATAACTGGACTGAAGCTGTTGATGATGGAGTAGGAGTCGATGTCATCTACCTAAAGTTTTCAAAAGCGTTTGATCGCTTAGACCATCGAATTCTCTTTCAGAAGCTTCGGAACTACGGCATTGGCGACCCAATCCTGAGTTGGATTAGCAATTTTCTACAGGAACGACGGCTAGTGGTGAGAGTCCGAGAATCATTGTCTGATGCAATCGACGTGGCGTGTGGTGTACCACAAGACTCGGTTCTTGGACCTCGTCTATTCTTAGTGTTCATAAACGATTTGGCGAGATTAATTGCTTCCCATTTCCTACTTTTCGCTGATGATATCAAGATATGGCGAGGGATCAGAATACCACACGACGATGAACGACTCCAGTACGATCTTAATACAATGTGGAACTGGTCAGTTCAAAACGACCTACCATTCAACGTCGACAAATGTCGCGTCGTACAATTACGCCATAGACATAACTACACCTATTTGCTTGGCACAAACCGATTGCAGACCAGCTCCCAGGAACGTGATCTTGGTGTGATCGTACAGAGCGACCTCAACTGTCCAAAACAGGCTGAGGTAGCTGCGAAAAGAGGCAACCAGCACGTCGGCATGCTGCGAAGGGCATTCGGGAGATTTGACCCATCAATCTTCCCAATCATGCACAATTCCTACGTACGCCCACATGTTGAATACGCCTTCCAAGCCTATCAACCTTGGTTGAAGCGCAACCTAGAGGCGCTAGAGGCACCACAACGAAGAGAAATAAGGAATTTAGAGGGCCTGCGTTGTCACTCTTACCACCGAAGGCTGAAGTTGCTGGGAATTTTCAGCGGACGATATCGAAGGCTGCGCGGCGATCTCTTATTAGCGTATCAGATACTGAGTGATCCCAACCACCTATGCCGCCATTTGCTGAAATTTAGCCACAACACGCAGCTCAGGGGTAACTGCTTAAAGTTGAAGGAACAATATAGCCGTCTAGAGTGTCGACGGAATTACTTTCCCCTTCGGGTTTGCCAACCCTGGAACGCACTCCTAGACTCAGTTGTATCCTCTTGTACCTTGGACCTTTTCAAAAAACGATTAGATGTTGCTCTTAGCTCCCAACATTTTGTTACCTAAACTCCTCTATTGTGGATTACGCCAAGCATGCTTTTCAACAGGATGTATGTATCAAATGGACCCAAGTGAGCGACCATATTCTACTTTCCTCAAACCTTACATCAACGATCACTGCACCCTAGTGTCTTTCTGAACGTTTACGCTCGATATCTTTTACATTTTACCCTGATGTTAATTATCAAACTGTTCATCTAGACATACGTTTGTTAGATGACCCGATATTTTGATTTCGTCATATTCACCCCAGCCATCCTACGCGACGTGTCAAGCACTCGCTTTTATCCCGTGATAAATCAGTGTTCATTGTTCATTATCACGCATTACGGATTGCCTCTGAATGAAGAGAGCGGGGTGACCATTATCTAAGGATGCAATCCTTTTTGCTTTCCAAAGTTTTTGGACTACAAATTTTGTCAGTGCACCGAACTAAGTTTCGTTCATACTTCAACGGTACAAAACTGTGAAAATGTGTATATTGGCCAATGCAAGTAGACTATGGTTAGACACTTCTTTGGAGAGAGCCATCCTCTCGTCTACTTAGCAGTATATCTAGAAAGGATAAATTTCCTTCACCTTCACTATAGCGCGCATACTTTAAAGTCGGGTGCGAGCTATTGAATTGATCTAGCACATGGGCTACATCAGCGTCTGAATCACAAATAATGAAGGTATCGACCTTGTATCTCCACTAGGAAGCAAATGATTTCATAAGTTGTCGGAGCGGCCTAAGTTTAAATTTGTCAAGGAAAATATCGACAAGTAATGGCCTTAGAAGCAACCCTATCGCAACCCCCTCTATCTGTCTTTCAAGCATGGACTGCATGTCGTAAGGACGTCGTAAGATCAGTTTCTTCAATTTAAGTACTGGGATGCCAATACCTATATCGTTTTCTGTCATCTATTCACAGATGAAATTGACAGTTTCTAGCTAGCGGTGACCGTGTGACCCCATGCGCTTTATTATCTTCATTGATTGGAGAATCTTATAAACAGATAAAGCAGCCTGAAGAGAAGTATAGAAACGAAATTTCATTGCTGATTTGAATTCTTACATTCCTATGGGCAAATTTCACGAATATAACTTGACTTTTTTAGCGACATTGAGCTTTCCTTGGTTTACTATGCATCCTGTGCGCTGTCTTATTGGATGCTACCTGCTCGAAGGGCACAGATTTAATGACAAATTGAGTTGCCAGGCACCCTACCTTTTCATTAGTCCATTGTAATTCCCAGTTACTTAACATAACTGCAAGTCTTGGTTCAATTGCTAACGAAGAGAAATAAGGAATTTAAAGGGCCTGCGCTACCACTCTTATCATCGAAGGCTGAAGTTGCTGGGAATTTTCAGTGGACGATATCGAAGGCTGCGCGGCGAGCTCTTATTAGCGTATCAGATACTGAGTGATCCCAACCACCTATGCCGCCATTTGCTGAAATTTAGCCACAACACGCAGCTCAGGGGTAACTGCTTAAAGTTGAAGGAACAATATAGCCGTCTAGAGTGTCGACGGAATTACTTCTCCCTTAGGGTTTGCCAACTCTGGAATGCACTCCCAGATTCAGTTGTATCCTCTCCTACCTTGGACGTATTCAAAAAGCGGTTAGATGTTGCTCATAGCTCCCAGCAATTTGTTACCTAAACTCCTCTATTGGGGATTACGCCAAGCATGCTTTTCAACAGGATTTATGTATCAAATGGACCCAAGTGAACGACCATCTTCTACTTTCCTCACTCCTTACCTCAACGATCACTGCACCCTAGTGTCTTTCTGAACGTTTACGCTCGATAATTTATTTTAATTTTACACTGATGTTAATTATCAAACTATTCATCTCGGCAGACGTTCGATAGAAGGCCTAAACGTATTTTGATTTCATCATATTCCCCGCATCCATCCTACGCGACGTGTCAAGCAATTGCTTTTATCCCGTGATAAATTATTGTTCATTGTTCATATTCCCCGAATTAGCACTATTGGCCGTCTGGTCCTCAGATTCTGCCTTCAATTCGCTTTTTCTTATCTCACGTGACCTATCTGTTCATTGAGACTCGTATCGATGGAGGCAAAAAGCGAATTTGAGCGAAGAATGTAAATGTTCATACGCAACGGGACTAACTCGCAGTCGTTTATATGGAGAAGTCCTGATGTGCATACCGGTACGTGTCCGAATGTCTTCGATCCCTATACTACAGCTGTGCGCGGATTGGTTACCACTCACACCAGCCAGCCAACGAGCTGACACACGCCCCAGGTCTCGCATCACGTGTTCCGTGATTCTTGTACCTTCCTCAATTGATTGATAAAACTGCTGCTGCTCAGACCTGTTCTGCTTGTTGGGATTACTTGTCTCGAAAGCGTGCGTTACATGCTTAGAGGTACTACGTTGTACATACAGTCGGCGCCTGCTTCGAATAGCCGTGTATGATAAAAAGAAATGCCTTACTGGACGCAATCGGTTAGATAACAAACAATCAACTCGAATGGCGCTTATTTTACAACCTTCAACCATATTGGACATAGTTACACCAAGCGAAGAAGGCGAAATATCCTGTGTTTAAACGGTAGCTACGAATGAACGTCGTATGGACACCGGGACGTGAATTTTCCGGTCAAAAGCCTAGCATATGTCAAGACAAAACCTTGCTAAACTCATTTATTCCCAGAACTCCTATTGCAACATCCAACACAACTATGCTAATTGCACTTTGCTAATGTTAATTTCAACTATGAAGGTGAACAAATCCGTATTATCCGATCTGGTCATAACATTTCGACAGTTCCAATAACGTGCGTATAATCCTTCGCTTGGTAGCCACTCGTTAGTGGAATCCGTCATGCAGTGTTTACAGCAGCACGATTGTTCCTTGGGACGAGCCTGGCAACCCCAGCACAATGACGGAATGTTGAGTATCCATGGTGTTCCGGAGATACCAACTTCAAAGGGCTGCATGCTCGAGACCATGAAGCCCCAACTTCTCTTAGCAAACAATGTCATCGCTGCCACGAGATTCAGAACAGGTGACGAACCATCGGTCTACGCTCACCAATGAAGAACTAATGGCTGGTATTCTAACCACAGGTGCATTGCTTGGCCGTAGCGATCATGCGATGCTGCTCTTCCTTTACATCTGCTACGCGGAATATGCCAGTAGAAACAACAAGAAATTATACATCGTCACTCATTACGACATCCTGTCTGACCTCGATCAAGCAACCAAATGATTCTTCTTAGCTGAGCGGCCTCTCGATGTCGCGTGGATGAAAGTTAGCACCCAGTTCATCGGGCTAGTGATAAATGTCTCGGAAACTGGTCTTTCGCCCGATGTTGCATTCAAGAATGCATCACTTTAAGGGATTCGTACTGGTGCGCTTATGTACCCCTTCCGAACGTGCAGACTTGGGATGCCTACATAAGTAAACGAAAACCCTTTATCAGATTGGTCCGCGAAGATAAATCCCAGCGTCAACAAGACTTAATGATTAAATTCAGCACTAGTCCCAAAATGCTGTGCAGGCACTTAAGCAAGCTCGAGATGTCAGCGCGGAATCCCAGTTCTACGTGCAGTGCATGGTCTGATGCTAACTACACAAGTATTCAACAAGGATCTCGTTAGACAGTTACATTTGGACTTTTTAATATTTGCAAACAATGTCAAGATCTGGCATAACATGAATACAGTGGACGACCACGCGGAACCACAAAATGATCTCAAAAAGGTCTACACATGACCGTCCAATACTGACTGCAATTTAACTTGATGAAATGCAAACTTCTGAGCAGACGCCATCAGTATACACATGAATATCGACTGGGAACGCGGCAGCTACAACATGCTAGGCAGGAAAGCGACCTAGCAGCAGACGCGCAGGACAACCTTTTTGTTGTTCGAAACAGGCCGACAGGGCATCGAAAAGATCCGGTCAGCAATTTGGGTTCTTAAGAGAGGCTTTCTGAAAATCCTATCAGTCTTTCTACAAATGCTGGACGCCTACGTGAAGCCCCACATGGAATACGCGATCCAAGCCTGAAGCTCCTAGCGCAAGCGCGACTTTGTTGCATTTGAAGTGCTCCAACATAGAGCGACCAAACTCGTTAGAGGGTTGTTTCACCTCTACTCCTAGCTCAGACTACGAGCACTGAGGTTGTATTGTGGCAAATATGGACGTATGCGAGAAGACCGCATTTCGGTCTACTTAATACTGACGATTCCAAATCACGCTTCTCACCATCTGTTGCAGCTGAGTCAAAATACCAAACTGAGAGGCCATTAGCTCAAAATAGCCATGCACCACAGTCGTGTTGATTGTCGAAGAATCTTTTCTCCATTCGGGTATCCCGAACATGGAATGTCTTTCCAGCTCACGTCATTATTGCACCCACATTAACACACTACAAAAAACACCTTGATGACACACTTTCCCACTTTACTTGATATAGTCCGTTTCACTGGGAGGATGAATGGACGCGAACCAAATTGTGTGATTAGCGGCCCTCTCCGTAACTTGGCGGTGAAGGAACATGCATCAGAGTTCATGCGAATACCTTGGATGTATCCAAGCTGGATTTATTTATCACATCGGTTCCATGAAGCAGCACAAAAGTGAACTTAGTCATTTCGATTTTGTATTATTTCTCATGAACTACGTGAACTATGACTGCTGTCCATACTACCTTGTGTGTGCACATTCCGTTCCCATTTCAAACCATTGTTAAGCAACAGTGCAATTAACTTGGTAGACGCCTATACTGACGATCCATATATCTGTTGATTCTTTTATTGGTAACTTTAAACACCCACGGGACTTGTTAAGCACCTACTATTTTTATTCATGACAAATCCCTGTTCATTGACAAGAGCGCTGCTGGAAACACTAACATTCCGCAATGTTCATGAAAGGCGGTCATTTTTGGGTGCTGTCACCGAGTTTTCCAGGTTCATACTATCAGCAGCTACCAATCTGCATCTGATTCATCAAACCTTACCTAAAAACTAGACTTGGAATTGGGACGGGATCCACAAAAATGCTTTCAAGCCGGTCAAAAGTTTCGGCATATGCAGATATTTGTATGCTTTATGACCCACAGTAGTTTATTGTTCTCCCCTGTGATACTTTACATTATGGTCTTGGAGCTGCTTTACTGCATTAATTACTGGATGACTCCAGCGAAGCATTGCCTATGCTTCAAGAACCCTGACAGCAGCAGAACGGAATTACTCAGAGCTCGATCGACAGGCACAAACTGGGTGCTTTGGTACCACCCATTCTCAACAATGTTTTCTCGGTCGACTCTTCAAGGTCTATACGGATCACAAAGCTTTCGTTTTCCTCCTTGGTCACGAGGACGGGATTCGACAAATGACTTCACCCAGAAGGGCCCGTTGGACACTCACTCTATCTGCATATACATATATACCACCGCTGGTGTCCTTAGTCGATTTCCTTTAGCATAGTTGACTTCCGATGAGTTTACAAGAGCTCGTAAACCTAGTTCAACCTTTCAAGGGAACTATGGTACATTAGGGGTAAAAAGCCGATGCACAACAAGTCCCGTATGGTGGCCAGAATGAGAACTACAATATTGTGAAAAGAAAACAAAGTGGTAAAATGAAGGTCTTTTTGGCGGATTCGCCACAGTATTCACACAGAGGCATGCGGAAAGTAGCCAACCTCAATTGTGCAGGTTAGTGCAGTTGTGAAAGGTTCGCCTTATTATTTCCTCTGTCGGTGTACACAGACCATATCTTGAACTGAGGGTGGCTGAGGGCAACGTTAAGGCGTATTTTAAAAACAGGAAATATAAGAGCTGCAACAACGCAATTTGGGAGAACGTTCCACGGCTGGCAGATAAGAAGAGAGTAAAAGTTTCGGCGACATTCCAGCCGACTGTATTGCGTGGCCAAATTAAGCTGGTGGCCGCTCAAATGTGTGTTGCGAATGAGTTGTGATAGGTAGTGTCAGACGTAGTTGGGGTTCTTTAGAATCTGATAAGCCATTATCAGGTGGCCACGTAGGCGCCGACACCGGCAGCTGTGCACCATTAGACTCCTCAGCCTAAGTTGATATGGAAGATGGAACAATCCTTTGACTAATTTCGTGGGTCTTCGCAGTGGGGTCTCTACTGCTGCGAGATTTTGCTTGCGCCATATCTTCCAGGTTCGGAATGCATATTTTATATGAGACCGCACGTAGGTGTTAAGCAACTGCTAACATACATAGGCATCAAATCACCCAATGCCCTCTGCAGCATCCAAACGTGCTGTTTTCCAGTCTTTGACGTCTTCTCGGATTGTTCTGAGAAGGCCAGATCAGCCTGGATTAATACCCCGATGTCAATCTCCTGGGTGACTACTTACAGTTCATGGTCTCCAAACTTGTATATGATGTCCGGCTGGTGATGAATGAGGACCATTTTACTCTTAGACGAATTAAACTGTAGCGGCTTTCGCAGTGACCATTTATACGCTCTGTCCAGGTCTCGCTGAAGTGTATTGTGATGTACTGAGTCGGCGACCACTCGCTACATCTTAACATCATCAGCAGACTACAAGAAGTCCGAGGAAATCAGACGAGTAAGCACGTTAAAGAACAAGAAAATCATACGCGGCGCGAGAACTAATCCTTGTGGAATGCTACATTCGACATAAACCGGATAAGCTAATGCACTTCCGATGTTGCAAGAAATTCCTGATCCACCCAAGAACAGGATCTCCCTACCTTTATCTACCGCTTCAGTCCAAAAAACTGCGTGCAATCAGTAGGTTGCTTGTGCATGAACGATGTTGGCGGAAACCGTACTGCTCAGTTGCTAGGATGTTATGGCGTTCTAGACGTTCGACGAAAGCCTCAGCGATAACTGTTTCCATCAAATTTGAGAGAACAGGGATAAGGATCACTGGGATATGGTTTGCGGGATCCGAGCGATTAACCTTTTTGAAAATTAGCATGATTATGCCCTGTTTCCACATGGTGGGCACAGTGTGCTTATGGAAACACGTTTCGAAGAAATGCGACAACAGGTCGGCCAATGTTGCTACTGCTAGGTTCAGTGCCCTCGGGTGAGTGCCATCGATTCCGACAGAACTGCAGGTTCGCAGCGAGGGCAGTTTTTTCAACACAGCTGTGCCTTTAAAAACGGTTATTAAGTGTAGAAATTAGGGCTGTGGATGTAGGTGTGTAACATTGACGGACGTCTCGCTGGAAGATCTGGGCATACTGCATTCGTAGGGCGTTGGTTACTACTTCAGCGCACTGTGTCACTCTGTCGTGTTGAGTGCGTCAGTTTTCGGATGGTATTAATATGTTTACAGTGGATCTTTAGATTGTTGGCATATTTTCAAATCAAATGTTGTTAGTGAGTCAGTTTGTCCTCACAGACAAGCATATAAGGCGGAGTCTTTAATTAGGCTATTGCCACTCTTCATCTAAACATCGCTTTTGCGCTATCTACTGCACACCTATCAATTTTAGTTGGATCTTTTGACGAATTCTTTGGCTGAACAATTTCAATGTCACTGAGGTCGCTAAACTCCACTGATTGTTTGCAAAGTATCTGAGACAGCGCGTAAAACTCGCGGTTTGCTGCTTTTATCCAGTTGAAACGAGCTATCAATAAACGTTTTAACAAAGGTTGGCCTCCTCAATTGGTAGAAGAATCTTATAATTTGTTCAACCAAGGTGCGGTCGTAGCTCAAAGATTCGGAACTGTTTACTTAAGTTACATCTCTGCACTCTTTACTCATACTGTTTTTAAAATTGTAAAATTCTCATCTTTACTGATGATGTTTATGTCGCATGTGGTAGATAGGGTAGAATGTTGAAAACGCATCCATCTGGGTACATAAAGTTTTCTTGACTTGACTTGACATAGTACGAGGCTTGCGCTAGGTCATCTAGCCGCTCCAGGTTTTGGGACCAGAATGGGCTCTGTAAGTGAGCCAAGTTGCATTCCATCGTGAGATGCGTTTTCGAGTTCTGCTTCGATTGAACAACGATGAACTGGTGGAAGAAACCCTCTTCGTTTCTGAAGAAGCTACGATCAGATTGCTGAGGCTTCCAACAAATCAAATCCAGGCGCTGTCAGGTTAGCCACCTTGCAAGA
>OX104062.1:20358351-20388345 GCA_944474145.2 Dicrocoelium dendriticum | reverse complement strand
ATAATGACGCTAGTACAAATTTCTAACCGAACACGGATAAACGATTAACGGACCAGACACAACTGCTGATAAATCACAAGTAAATTTTGATTTTTCGTAATTCGATAGAGTTGTACAGAAACCTTTCTACTTGCTCTTAAATACAGTCTCAGTCTCAGGCAGCAGTCCCTACAACCCTCTCATACGGTTGTGAAACCTGGCCCATCAGGTCGGCAGACATAAAGCGACTAGCCACGTTCAATCATCGCTGCTTCCGCAGCTAAGCTCATGTCTGCTTGGAGCACCGCGTGAGCGATGAGCATGTTCGGCGTCGCGGATTTGGTGCAGGAAGAACGAGTGAACCGCTCAGCACCGTTATATCACGCACCAAGCTCCGATGGTTGGGCCACGTGTTCCGCATGCCAGCACACCGACTTCCGCGACGTGCAGTTTGGCGCAGGGGGTGCGGTTGGAAGAGGAGGAGGGGAGGCCATGCGAGGACTTGGTCAAGAGAAATGAAAACCCTCACTTCAAAGTTGGGGTCGGTTGGTGCATCCCGACTGCCTGGCTGGGGTCCTAAGGACGATGAACACGTTCGGTTGGACGCACTTGCTTCTATGGCTAGAAGCCGGCCCCAATGGCGTTTGTGTTGTGAGTTCCTTTGTCCATCCGTCTCCTGCTTAGACACCCTATCCAACCACCATCACATTAGTTAGGCATAATTTAACTCACTTTTTGCGGCACGATAGACGGCTGTTAGCTCTCCGGAACGACGCCCATGAGTTACTGGGAACTTAACCTGCGTGCCTGTCGGTTATTCTTCTAGTTTTTGTATTGAAACATAATAGCTGATGTATTTTCCACCTACAGATAACGTGTATAAGGAATAAAAGAATGAATGACCCAACGCAAGCAACATTTCCACAATATCCCCAGAGTGAACCTGATTCCTTATCATTGACCGGCATGTCGTACCCCACGGTATTGCAGCTGTGAGCTGTCCTCATAGAGCAGAAACAAGGTCTGGGCTGCGATGCAAAATCTGCTATTCCGGATGAGGGTAATTTCTACTAAGAATCACGAGGGATGATTGTTTCCAGCCATCCGAAAGTTCCTCAATATAAGAAAAAACCAAAGCAAGGTGCAGCTACTGAGGAAATAATCTTTTGGTAACTCACATCGAACTAGGACGTTTACCTCACATGCTGTATGTGCCGAGGCAGATTGAACATTGAATGGGAGGTTTAAATGCAACGGTCGAATCAATAGATGACGCTGATATTGTAGGTAGTAGATTAATTGGAAGGTAGGATACCTAGATAACTTATTGTCACGACAAATGAAAGAGTGAGGCCACAACCAGACCAGTACGCAATGTTAGCCTTTGGCCATAGAAGTAGCAGGTGTACAAAATACGTTCGCAAGCAGAGCTACGGTTTGAGGTGGTGAAGATGGATCGCTACTGCAATAGGTAGGTGCTTTCAGAGGCTGCGCGAGAAAATTGCTTTGTACGAAATGAACCCTGACTCGATCGGCCCAAGTCTGTCGGGCCGTCGCGGTCATCTATTTTGCAACCCATCACAGCTCTTCCACTTGAGGGCTTCGTAATATAGATTGCCTCTATTGTATTCCTTTAAGTAAGATTAGGATTCTTCATCAGCATCCCACTTTGTCTTAATGTGAATTGATCCATTAGTGATATCGTTGACCGATACACTGGTTTGGTCTCTGCAGGTCGTGATGATCTGTCAAACAGCACACATGGATCTTCTGCCCTGTTCTTTAATGTCACTACTTTTGCTCTAGCAATACAGCGCGACACAAATCAGATGGTTAGTGGAGTGAACGACAATTACTCAAGGCGATCAGGTACAGAGAAGGAAAAGTATGGCGCTGCCACAGCTTGTCGCGTCTCATTAACACAGCGCAAAGAACAGGCTGCATCCGTTCAGTTTCCCTTCTCTACAACGCTACATCATAATTAAAACAGTTTTGATTTGGTTGGTCATTTGCCAGGCTCTAGATCAATCGTGACCCTCCCCCAACTCGCACGTCTCCAGATTTCAGTTCCTTAGAGGAGGGCGTTGGCCTGTGCGCGATGCGACTCAAATTAATCACTTCGCAGCATTTGCAAAAGTATTGGTATCTCGAGGAGCAACACTGACCCTTAGATGTTCATAATGTACGTAACTATGGAGAATCAGCAACACTAGTAGTCAACCATGCTGGGGCATCACCGTCACGCATGACCGAGTGGCTGAAATATCCTTTTCATGGTTCTCATCAACAGCAATTCATCAGCAACTTGAACTGATGCTTCGCTGCCGTATAACCATGGGGACATACAGAACGAATAATAAGAGAGAGAAGGTCGACCTAGCGTAAAAACTTAATGCCACAAGTCAGGCATTAAATAAATGAATAACTAAGCGGTATCTTCCTTGACGATGTAAGGCACAGTACAACTGAGTGGCCTAATAAACCTTTATTCAAACATGGATCCATTTGAACATTTCCGCTTCTCATAACCTCTCACCAGTGATAATAGACATTTCAGCAATTCGAAACGCCTTGCCAGATGTCAACTTGTGATTTTCAGTGTAACATTATTATTTTTTACCATGGCTCTATTTGTTAAATGCGGATGCTACTGCTATTTCTCTTCTAAACCTCATTTTCGAACTTTCACAGTCTCCAGCCAACATTAGCAAACAAATAAATGGTATATTTCTTGTCATTGCTTGACACAGATAGATTAGGTGACATGATCAATCTGTGCAACATAATCGAATAGTGAAGAAGGTCGTTCGAGGTTTTCAATCATCCAAATAGGGTGTGAGGAGTATTCTACATTTCAAAAGTAGTAAACGATGAGAACTTTAAGAGTAAGAATAAGTGCAGGTATAGCCGGTAGTTCAGGTAAAGTAATACGGTCATCAATAAAACGGTCTTCTGGAGATCTGCTTTCATGGGTAGTAGCAGCTCAAAAGATTTCATCTGCACTTTCACGTCTCATCTAGCCATGAGCGAATGTGGCTTACAACAAGTAAGTCGTCATAATTTTGACCCGTTTCTTTTATCGTTCTTATACGCAAGTAGGTTGTCATCAGGTTGACTTATTTTTGTTTTTGTTTATGCCGCTTTTGTAAACAAGGTTGACGCTTTTTTATGGCCTCTGTTATGTGCAATCACGTGGTCCTCACGTTGACTCTTTTGGGAAGTGGCGCTGTTACATGCTAGGCATTCCCTCTGTACAGTCCCCCACAACGCAGCAGAGTTCAGCCACTCCGAGGCGCGTCCCAACTGCGAACCTTTTGACAATGGTCATTTGCAAACTACCACCTCTGCGTGGTGACAGTTTTCCCTAACTTAATAACCCATAGCACTGTCTGTGATCGCCCTTTGTCGGTCGTAAAAGAGCCTACAGAGGACCACTTGTCTTTTCTTTCTCTTCGCCTCAGTTGGGAGTCGGTCGGGTCGCGTGATTGCGTGTGAATCGTTAGCTGGCCAGCCTCCGCGTCTAAGTCATTAGCCCGCGTCTATCGTACCCCCTCTCGTGTGCGTCCGTTTTCTAGGTCTCAGCGTCTATCCGAACAAGTGCGGCTAGGATCGTTCACCCGCCCGTTCAATGTTCCGTCTCACCGGCTAAGCTAGCGTCATCAGGTCAGCGCCACTCCGTCCGAGTGGCCAGCGTTACAAGTCGTCATCGTAGCGTTTCCACCATTCAGCTGTTACAAGTCATGCACTTGTGATATTCGCTAGTGAGCATTTGGCAGTTCACCTTGCTTGGGAGTACTAGACAGCCTGGAAGCTTCACTCCGCCAACTCAGGAGATTGGCGCTATAGTAGTTAACAATGCTGAAAGATAAAATGGATAGAAAGCGAATAAAAGCACAGTAACGATAAATGAATGGTTTACGTTTGACGGCTGTCCGAATCAAAGTACGCTTAAGAGAAAGAAACCAAATAACCGCCCAATGTATTCATTACAAAAAGAGAGGGCTAAAAGGAATCTTATTGAGATAACTCCAGCAGCCGCAGGAGATCGAAAAGCAGAGATTGATAGCGCGAATTCACGCTGGAGGGCGCTGAGAGCCGTTGCAGGTTAATACGCATTTCTCAAGTATTCCTATTTCATAGTTAGACACGTAGTCCCGAAAACGGAGTGCGACGTCACAGCCGGATAACCACACGAAATTGTATTTTGACAGCTGGATCGAAAGCGGAAAGCAAAAACGATAAAACGCTCCAATCAGAATAAGAATAAAAGGTCCGTTAGGACCGATCCCTGTGACAACGCTGTTTGATCAATTGCGTGTGTCTGTGTGTGTGTGTGTGTGCTTGTTTGAGTAACCTTGACAAGTGCGGCCGTAGGATCTCCTCACGTGGCGGATGAAATCACATTTGTAAATCGTAACGTTCTATCAGTTTGGGTGAACGTTTTGGTTTCCGAACAGCGATCGTCTGATCGGTTTCATCCTTTTGGGTTTTGAACAATGAACAATGAACAATGATTTATCACGGGATAAAAGCAAGTGCTTGACACGTCACGTAGGATGGTAGCGGTGAATATGATGCAATTAAAATATGTCTGGGTCATCTATCGAACGTCTGCCGAGATGAATAGTTTGATAAGTAACATCAGTGTAAAATGAAAAAAATTATCGCGCGTAAACGTTCAGAAAGACACTGGGGTGCAGTGATAGTTGAGGTAAGGAGTGAGAAAAGTAAAATATGGTCGCTCACTTAGGTCCATTTGATACATAAATCCTGTTGAAAACATGCTTGGCGTAATCCACAATAGAGGAGCTTAGGTAACAAAATGCTGGGAGCTATGAGCAACATCTAATCGTTTTTTGAAAACATCCAAGGTAGGAGAGGATACAACTGAGTCTGGGAGTGCGTTCCAGGGTTGGCAAACCCTAAGGGAAAAGTAATTCCGTCGACACTCTAGACGGCTTTATTGTTCCTTCAATTTTAAGCAGTTACCCCTGAGCTGCGTGTTGTGGCTAAGTTTCCGCAAATGGCGGCATACGTGGTTGGGGTCACTCAGTATGTGATACGCTAATATGAGATCACCGCGCAGCCTTCGATGACGTCCGCTGAAAATTCCCAGCAACTTCAGCCTTCGGTGGTAAGAGTGATAGCGCAGGCCCTTTACATTCTTTGTTGCTCTTCGTTGTGCTGCCTCTATCGCTTCTAGGTCGCGCTTCAACCAAGGTTGCCAAGCTTGGATTGCGTACTCAACATGCGGGCGCACGTAGGAATTGTGCATCATTGGGAAGATTGATGTGTCAAATCTCCCGAATGCCCTTCGCAGCATGCCGACGTGCTGGTTGCCTCTTTTCGCAGCTACCTCAGCCTGTTTTGAACAGTTGAGGTCGCTCTGTACGATCACACCAAGGTCACGTTCCTGGGAGCTGGTCTGCAGTCCGTTTGTCCCAAGTGAATAAGTGTAGTTATGTCTATGGCGTAATTGTACAAAGCGACATTTGTCTACGTTGAACGGTATTACGTTTTGAACTGACCAGTTCGACACTGTGTTAAGATCGCACTGGAGCCGTTCATGGACGTCCGGTCCTCTGATCCTTTGCCATATCTTGATATCATCAGCGAAAAATAGGAAATCGGAAGTAATTGATCTCGCCAAATCGTTAATGAACACCGAAAATAGTCGAGGTCCAAGAACCGGGACTTGTGGTACTCCACACGTCACATCGATTGCATGAGAAAAGGATTCTCGGATTCTCACCACTAGCCGTCATTCGTGTAAAAAATTGCTAATCCAACTCAGGATTGGGTCGCCAATGCCGTAGTTTCGAAGCTTCTGAAGGAGAATTCGATGGTCTAAGCGTCCAGGTACGTGACATCGACTCCTACTCCATCATCAACAGCTTTAGTCCAGCTATTACGTGCAATTAATAGGTCAGTAGTACAGGAATGCTTTTGATGAAAGCCATGTTGCCCTGGAGCTAGTAAGTTGTGGCTTTCCTGGTATTGCATCAGCGCGTCTGCGATGATTGATTCCATCACTTTGGATAGTACTGGAAGTAGTGTTATTGGACGGTAGTTGGTAGGATCAGTGCCGCTACCTCCTTTATGGATAAGAGTGATGACTCGTCGCTTCCATACTGGTGGAATAAGGTTTTCCTCTAGACATCGCTGATAGAAAACAGCCAGTGGTTCTGCTAGATCACTAGTAACCGCCTGCAGAGCCTTTGGTCAGATGTTATGGACTCCAGGAGAACTGTGGATACGCAAGGTTAACAACTGCTTCAACACAGCTTCCGTAGTGAAGGTGATGTTTTCTAAACCACATGGTGGAGTATTAGAAATGAGGAGAATGTTTGGGCTCGTTACCTGTTGGAAAGTTTAGGAGTAATGAAGCCGTAGGAGATCACCTGCTTCCATTACTGGTCGCGTGCACCCATCAGCCGTGACTAGCGCTGAAACCCCCCGCTTCACCTTTCGAAGACCGTTAATGTGCCTGTACAGGAATTTGCGGTTAGTGCAGAATCGCTTCATTAGCTTCTGCTGATGAGTGACCTTGTCTTCGCGGATCAGTTTCACACAGAAGTTACGATGCGTCACGTATGCGGTCCAGGTTTCGGCATTCGGGCAGTCCTGGTGATTTCGCCATGCCAAATCCCTCCGGGACAGACATTTACGTGTTCTGCTTCTCAGAAATGACTTACGCTTGTTTCTGGGTTGGAAGGACTTCCGTTCCGATGCGTGCGCCACCAGTGTGCTAAACGTCCTTGCAAAAGTTTCCAAGGCAACATCTGGGGGGCATTCGGTTAAGAAAGTCCAAGATGTATCCTTAACAAGCTTGGACAACACATTGTGGTGTGTGACAGTATGCACTTTATCCTCCTCCTTTTTAGGGTACTCGGCATAGCATATATAGTCAAAGAGTAGAGTAACATGATCACTACGACCCAGTGGTGTGCTTGTAACTATCCCATCAACCATGAGTTCTTCGTTAGTTAGCATAATATCCAGTATCGACGGCTTGTTAGAAGTTCGAAATCTGGTGGGAGAGGTTACGTGGTTGTAAAGAGGGTGGCTAGCAATAAGTTCTTGCAAACAGGCTTTAAACTGCATACCTTCGGTTGCCGGCGTTTCTATGTCGTGCACGTTAAAGTCTCCCGCGATAAGAATGTGGGTGTAGAACTTGTTCAAAGCAGACTGGAAAACGTGGTTCAGTTTGGAGTCCATTTCCGACGTTGAGTTTGGTGGGCGATAAATCACGGCTAGTAGACATGTGTCCTTGTTTCGCACTCATAGGTAGCACCAAAGCGAATCAGGAGCTCGGATTTCCGGGTGATCGATAACTTCACATCAGAGGTTTGTATTATAGTAAAGAATCACACCGCCACCCCTTCCGGTTCTATCGGTCCGAAGTAGCGACCTACCGCGTAAGTTGATCTCAGAATCGGTTATGTCAGCGTTTAACCATGTCTGTAATTATGACGAGGTCCCGCGGTTGTGAAGCGTGGAGTTCTCTAAGTTCGGCCAACTTGCTTAGAAGGCCTTGGGCGTTTGTGTACATGCAAGATAGGGCTTTTGTAGTCAGGAGTTCATTGATAGATGTCAAGTTTGTGTTAGTTTTTAAGCCGGCCGTTAGGTGGCAGGCCATTAATCGTTTTTTGGTTTGTGTATTTCAGTGGTGTTGCATGGCATTATTGAGCGTTCCTGAACAGAAGTTTCACTCGTGCTGTGCTCGGTCCTGTTGTGTACCGTGGGCGCTGTTGTGTTCGTCTCTTCGCAGGACTGTGCAGCTAAAGTATTTGTAGCGTTTGCAAATTCCATCGAAT
This sequence comes from Dicrocoelium dendriticum, assembly GCA_944474145.2. Taxonomy (NCBI): domain Eukaryota; kingdom Metazoa; phylum Platyhelminthes; class Trematoda; order Plagiorchiida; family Dicrocoeliidae; genus Dicrocoelium; species Dicrocoelium dendriticum. The sequence continues at coordinate 20,380,549 of OX104062.1, read as the reverse complement.
TGCTTCCGATTTTTGGCCGTTCGCCTGTTGCCTTTAGCCGGATTTCTGTTGGCAACCTAGCTCGAAACTTTAACCAGCTACCTAACAGAACTTGCGCCATTCCCTCGGAGTGTAGTATTAATTTCATTAGCCTTGGACCGCAGCCCTTGTAGTTAGGTGATGACGGAACTCTTGTCAGGGATTTGACAATAACATTGTCAACAGCGAGTGCTTCGCGAATGTAACACCACTGCTCTCGGTCATGCGTTTGCGCATCGTGATCAGAAGAATGCAGAAGCTCGGGAACACCATGAACAAATATTGTTTTCTTGCTATCCCTATTAGGAATGCCGCTTTGGTCAACTGCTTCTTTTGGGCGATCTTTCCAAGGTAGATCAGGTAATATGCGCACTCCGCTTGGTGAGTTGCGAAGACGAACTGCTGAGAGCAGGACAGCCTCTGTCTCATCTGCTGAGTTTAGTGTTATTCGAAGAATTCGAGGTTCACCAGAGTGCACTGAGGTCGGGTGACGCGCTACGCGTTGCAGCATTGCAGGCTCAACCCGAATGCCAATCGCCTCGCAGATTGAACTCCACTGGTTGCGATCGTCTTGCAACTCGCCTTTTGTCCGTCTCCTCACGCTCTTCTACAACAACTCCCTCCTCCTCAGGATATGATGCGACCAAGATGCGGGGACGGATGAAGTCATCGTGCCTGCGTACCGTTTTTCCGCTTTCCAGTTGTGTCTACCTCAGTTTCTCCATTTGTAAGCACAGTTCTTGCCTGTCACACCTGCTCGCGCGGGAGTTTTTTATACACATCTTGTTGTGCTATCAAACCATGGGGTTCAGCTTGTACGCGCCCACCCGCATGCATGCGCTGTTGTTGGCAACACTTGGTCTGACGGAGGTCTGAGAAAAGTTGGTCTAGCCTCGTACGTAGCCGACATCCAAACCTTGTCTCCTCCAGGCCTTTTCCGATGAACTCCGGCGGTGTTGTGCGATACGCGATTAGGAAGCAATCAGGTTTAGTGCGCAAAGAGCCAGGATGTTGCTTCAGGAGACCGGCCTTCACGGTTTGTAGGGCACAATCAGTTAACCCGTTTGACTCTGTGGGTCATGGTGCGGAAGGCATGTGGAGGATGCCATTAGCTTGCAAGTATTGTTTGAATGCTGCATTAGTGAACTGCGCGTCGTTATCTGTGACCGATGGTAACTTATTGACCGTAGTTACCGTAGTAACGTTAACGAGGACATGTACATCTATCCACTTAGAGTACACATCCACCAGGAGTAGCAACGTTTTCTCTTCAATTGAACCGAAATAGTCAGCATGAACACGTTCCCACGAACTGTCGGGCAGCTCCAAAGAGTGAATGGGACCGGTTGGTTTGACTTTATGATACTTCTGGCATATAATACAAGTATTCAGAAGCGCTTCGATATCTCTACTGATCGCCGACCACAAACACTATGATCTGGCCAGAGCTTTCATGCGGACGATCCCCGGATGGGTATCGTGTAACTCTATCATTACAGCTGACCTAAGCCCCGATGGAATAACGATAGGTAATCCACGCAAGACACACCCTTCCTGCAGGCTTAGGTCAAAACGACAACTGAAAAACGGACGCAGATCGTCAGAGGATCGCGGATTCCAACCCAGCAGCATCTTACATTTCACATTTGATAGGACGGGACGGCGAGCGTACCTTTCCTATCCATGTCACTGGATATTGGTGTAGTGTTTAGATGTTGCAACAGTCGAACAAATTTGCATGACTCTCCACTTTGTTCATCTTGTTGAAAAACTTCTGGTAATCGACTGAGAGCGTCAGCAACATCACTGTGAGCACCAGTGATGTATTGGATTTGATGGTTGTAGGCAGAAAATAGAAGTGCCCAGCGTACCATTCGATGCTCGGTTAGTTGATCTATGTGTTGTAAAGCTTCTTCTTTACCCCTGCTGTCCGCCATTCTCAGCCGCGTCAAGGGAAAGAACTCACACAGGATCTGCACACAAGCCTTCTATGGATAACTTTGAGAAAAAGTACAACTAGCTGTGTTTTTAAAAACTCGCTGGCCTACTCGATCGATCGCCTGATCGACCGCACTGAGGCAGACGCTTCCCAAGTGCAGGTATGCTTACGTTGCTATTATCTCCCTTTCAAAATGATTGCTCCTACCTATTTTCCGCACTTGGGTTTGATCGTAGTTTTTTACCCTGGGACTCACTTGTAGCCATCGTGGTTGTTTCCGTCTTCGACTTGGCCTGCATGACAGGTCGTGTGAAGCTCGAGCCACCGACTGTGTTCCGCTCTGGGAATCTGTTCTGTTTTCCAAAGCAAATGTATCTAGTAGTATGTCCCTCTGTATTGCTGTTGGTTCTTGAGGTCTTTGAGTGTTTCCATAGCGCGGTGGTAGAGGGTTGACGTGCCTGGTCCACTCGTCCTTTCCGACCATTCTCTCATAAATAACCTTACCCCTTTACCCGTAACCGTTCCGTTAGACCATCTTCCAGGGGTCTGGAACATACGAACATACGAAGACTATTATCCTGTTCCTCTCTCGTTTGTCCGTTGCGTTTTCCAACATTTCTGGGGATCAGAATATCAAATATCGTTCTAATTTTTACTCCAAATAGACGTGCAGCAGGAGGTTTGCCCTCCGGAGTGTTTGGATTCGGAGTGTTTAGATACATAAATCAAAAGCGGTTGAACGGCATCTCGTGACACCCTTGTTTCTTCCGCTTGGAGAAGAGCAAGTTTAAAGGTATCTACAAACCGTTCGGCCAGCCCATTCGATTGTGGATGGTACGACGGCGAAAACTTATGCTGGATTCCGTTTTACATGCAAAATTCTCGGAAGAGTGTTGACGTGAACGGTGCTCCGTTGTCCGTAACCAGCATCTCCGGTGTGCCAAAATACTGGAACAGTTTGTTTAGCTCATTGATAGTGTGCTGGGCGGTGGGATTTTGCATCGGAATCACGTTGGACCATTTTGTGTAGGAACCAATAAAAATCAAATAAGATTGACCGTTGATTGGTTCCGCATAATCCAAGTGGACTCTCTGCCAGGGCTTCTCCGACTCGGGTCAAGGTTACCACGGACATTTTGCAGTTGCCTTTGCCGTTTGTGCACAAGTCTTCTGTATATTAGGCACTATCTTGGCAATTATTCTTTGGAAGATAGCTGGGGCTGAATGAAACCTAAAAGGAAGTTTAGTGTATTCAAATAGGCCTACATGTATGCTGACTGTAGTAAAATGACGACACACTTCATCTAATTCCACCTAGGAGTAAACGTGCTCAAATCCAGTTTGGTAAACTTGACCCCGCCAGATAGCGTGGCGTACAAATACTCGAATTTTGGTAATGGATAACGATCTATAATTTTACCGCAATTTATTGTTGGTTTGTGTTTGGCGCAAATCCATACGCTGCCGTGGGGTTTAAGCACAAAGACTATTGGTGCCGCCCATTCAGCTTGTTGAACTGGTGCAAATATACCGTCTTGCTGGAGCCTTTTAACTCTTTTTCCACCTTGTGCCGTGAGGAGTAAGGCAGTGTTATGGAATTACAAAATTTAGGTGTATTAGGATCCACCATATGAATCCTTGCTTTAAAATGGCTCAGTTTTCCCAACTGATGTGCATTGCATACGTCTGGATGTCGCTTAAGAACCGGTCTACGGTGTCCTCCCCACCGTATGGATAGTAGTTAATACTTGTATCAACTGTTCCATCCAGTCACGACCCAGTAGGCGGACTGGAGCATGAGGTATAACAGGAAGTACTAGATTGTGTGATCTACCCTGGTGTTTAACTCGTACCCGATACTTCCCAAGTAGGTCAATTACTTCAACTGTATAGGTTTTGTAGACGGTATTATCCGGATCCAGATTAGGCAATGATTAGAGCGCGTTTCTGCTAGGCAATGTTACAGCGGAACCGGTGTCCTATTCACATAAGATTGGTTCGCCATTTACATGAAGCGTGACCATACATGGAGATGCTCTCGTCATATTAGAGCAATTTGCAATTATATGGTTCATAAAATATAAATGGTAGAGAACTCATTGTCGTCCAGATTCAACGATATAATCGAACTTTGCGGCCGTGGAGAACGACATACACGTACAAAGTGGCCGATTTTTCCGCAATTCCTGCACTTTGTGCGAATGTGAGGGCGTTTGGTGGGGGAAGTGTGCGTCAGCACATCGGGAGCAGACTAACTTTCGTAACCTGTGTTCGGAGGAAAAATTGGAGCCAGCTTGTTTACACACTCTGTAGGCTGAAGAGGGTTGAATGTAGATAACTGAGTTTTCAGCTTTTCTCTTTGAGGCACGAGCTTCCTCTTGTGATAATAAGTTTTCCCTCGCGCCGTCATCTATAACTCCACCGATAATGCACTGAATTGCTGTGACTTCTACAAAACACATTGAGGGGAAGGTATAGTATCGGCATTCTGGTGTTGCTTGCTGAATGCGCGCATCCAAGTCAGTTACGCCTTCTCCGCGTTACTGCTGTAATTTAATCAAGTGGTAACGAGCGGACACTACACTTTGCTGAACTTCCCATAACTCCCCGAACAACTGGATCACGTGCAGGATACTTTTTATAGCTATAATGATCATGGCGTCAACATGTCGTTGTCCTTCTGAACAAAATGCTTGACGAAATGTCTGTACAGTTGCACATACCTGCTTATGCCTCCATGGGCGTGCCTCGCATAGTCGAGAATAAAATATTTATTTGTTTATTTATTTATTTATTTAAATGTCATTATACAGTAGGCATTGGACAACTCAACAGAAGGACTCAAGAGAGAGCAAAGGGTAATATGATGCTGGAAAGATGCCTTCCACTGCATCCACGATTGTAAGGAGGGCTTTTCTGAACCATCGGGCCACCTAATTGACAGCCCCGTCATAGGGTTCTTATTACCCGTCGCCATCCTGATACGTATTGTTCAAGTATTCTTAGTTCTTAGTTAGACACATAGTCCCGAACTCGGAGTAAGAAGTCACAATCGGATGACACACAAAATTGTATTATGACACATGGATCGAAAGCGGAAACATAAAAGATAAAACGCTCCAATCAGAACAAGAATAAAAGGCCAGTTGATACCGCCCCGTGTGACAAAATTATTCGAGCAATTGTGTGTGTGTGTGTGTGTGGTTGTTTGAGTAACGTTAACATGTACGGCGGTAACACAAGTACCCAGCTTGTTGCTTCCAAGAGAGACAACAGTTAGTAGTGTAGAACCAGCGTGAAGCGTTGGCCTAAAATCGTCAGTATACATTTCCACACAGATTGGGTTGGAGGTGGGGTTACGCGGATAATGCTCCCGATGATCCCGACGCACATTCAACTAAAAATGTTGCCAAATGAATGGTTCCGCGTTAAACAGTAGAACATAAATTGTAAATGCAAGGTTGGGATGACTGGGTGACAGTTCATTGAGCGATATCTGTTAAACATATTCTGGAAATTGAAAACATCACTCCTCGATCGATATCTGTCACGCAAACAGTTCAGCTGCGTTTGGTCAGAAGCGAATTGGATTTAGTTCAGTTTTGAACTGACCAACAGACTGAATTGCTCATACCAAATGTGGAAGTGGGTCCGACAAAACAGAGGACCGAAATGTGATAAACTTCGCGCGAATTCGCGACGAACTATGTTGAGAAGAATAAATTTTATAATCCGTAAGTTGCAGTAATCCTACTCCATAAGCAACAACTGGATATTTGACCAAAGGGAAAATTGGTTTATCAGTCTGTAAAAGACAGCTAAGTTCATAATTAATCATCTTAGCCAAAAAGGATCGCTGCTAAATTAACCTAAAGTAATAGTGATAAGAAGCAGACGATCATTACGTAATAAGACAGTGAATTTGTAGTGTTTAGTATTGCTTATATTTTTAGTTCGTAAAATCATGTTTAGCACGACACTCTTCGTACTGTTCGTTTCAATTGAGGGAAACTACTAGAATACAATTCTTTGAAATCCGCGCTCCCGTCGTGCTGATTCTCGGCTGTGTGGTTGCTGTTTGCGTACGCTGCGTTCGAGTGTGCATGGAAGTCGCATACCTGCTGTGGAACTTCGATTGAACGTCTGCTCCCATTGTGTTCGACGTGCTCGCCAGGTATATCGATCACCTTAACCGGAACTTAACTGTGGCTTGACTGTGTGTTAGCTTTTCCTAAGGGAATTAAGCCTTTCCGTATTTGGTAGACCACGAGAAATTTCCGCTGCAAGCATTCCAGCGATATTAAATCACTCTTGCGCATGAGACTGTATGTTATCGAGAGGCGGTATGAAAATGGGCATCCGTAAATCAAATTAAAGTAAGCTTACCTTTTGGGAAGATTTTTGAGTTTTTGATTAAACCTAATCCGCTTCTTTCCTTCGATATCTGTTTTTGAGCATGAGTTTAATACTTTGGTGCGTCAGTTTAGCTTAATCCTAGTTAACGGAGAGACTTAGTGGTGTGGATTGTTTCCGCATTTGAAATTATACTTCTGTGACAAAGGACTTGAGACTCGTGCACGCGCAATTTAATTAAACATTCTTTAGACCAGAGCTCAAGGGAATTCAGATCCGTTTGAATGGCTTTGGTAGCTATTTATAGGTGTCTAGGTGAAATCGTACAGTGGACCTTCATATCATCCGCAAAAGGTGATCGTTTTCCAAATTTAACTTTATCGTACACATCGTTGATAAAGATGAGCAACAGAATCGTTCCGAGAACGTTAGCTTGCAGAAATTCACTCATTATTGCAAGTGGTTGTGACTGAAACTTATCTAGTAAAATAGTCTGTGAGGTAAACCAATCCGGTAATGAGTCACGGACACCGAATGACTTTAAATAAATAAATAAATAAACTTTTATTCTCGACAAGGCGAGGCACACCTTTACAGGCATGATCATGCTTAGCTAACATAGTGTGATCAAAGGTGTACAAAAAGTACATATTTGGCATAACAGTGTATATATACGTATGTAATGATGTATGAATGTAGCTTGTGTCTTTGAATGTGCCACAGCATTTTTGACTGTTTGTTATCCTCAGCAATGTGAGCATAAGCGATTGATGTCTGTGGGTTGGATAGCAGTTTCCGGATATCCACGGGCCAGTGACTTTATTTTGTGGCGAGTCACATCCGCCACGTCGCAGTGTTGATAAGCAGACATTTGTGGCTTTTTAAAGGGAGAACGCTTGCCAGGCGAAAACCCACCACGTCCTGGAACACTGCCGCCTAACTATTTGCTGGAACGGGTTAAACCCGAACCACCCAGCTGGCACCACGAGGACGTTGTTCGTTTATGTGGTAAACAGTCAAATGCTTTGTGCATATCGACATAGATTATCAGTACCGACGTTTTAGCACATGTTCACGTGTCCTGATGAGTGCCGGTAACAGACCCGCGGTGCCTAGAGACGCCAGTGGAACGTGCAGTTAGATGGTCAAAGTACTTGTTCTATGTGGAAACTGCTTGACCTATTTTCATGCCGAACGTGGCAAAATCAAACTAAGCGAGTGTGGGCAGATCAGCATAAGGCCTGACTCAGGTTGCTTCTGTGCGAAGTGTAATACTGTCTCACTAGTTAAAAGTGATTACAACTTGCACGACTTGGAATCCTGGGCATCCCCCAACGAAACATACAAGGCCGAAGTGCAATACCTTATCGCAAGTATTCCACTCTACAGTCACATCACGTCAGCTAAAAAATGCAGAACTGAGAACAAACCATCGGTACTTGATCTCGTAGTTACAAATGAGGAACTCATGCTTGACAGGGCATTTATAGACCAGTCACTAGGGTTAAGCGATCATGACACCATACTTTATAACTATATATGTTACGCTGAATATCCTGAGGACCACATAGAACTAATACGTACTATCACACACTACAATATCCTGAGCGACCCATATGAGAAGATCGATTGGGAATTCTTGAAATGTGGCTCTCCTGACAGCGCCTGGAGTTAGTTTGTTTGATGCTTCAGCCATCTGATCGCAACTGCTTTAGAAACGAAGGGTTCATTCCACCAAAGCATCGTCGTTCAACCGAAGTAGAACTCCAAAATGCATGTCACTAACGCATACAACTTGGCACATGTACTGAGTCCGTCCTGCTCCCGAAACCTGGAACGACTACGTGACTCAGCGCAATAATTGTAATATGCTTGTCCGTGAGGACAGACTGACTCACCAACAACATTTGCCTTGTAAATTTGCCAACAACAAAAAGCTCCTATATATGCATGTTAATGCTGTTGCGTGCTTGGGTCGCCCAGCCGCGTCAAAAGAAAGAAGGCACATCGGCTCAGCACACAGGCGTTCTATTCACAAGTATGAGGTTATGTACAAGTAGCTGTTTTCAAAAACTTACTCGCCCACTCGATCGATCGCCTGATCGAGCGCACTGAAGCATGCGATTACCTTCGCTCCTGCTTTCAGCCACTAACACATTCTTTCCTTTTTCTTTTTTTTGTTCTTTGGTGTTTCAGGTTCCGTATTGCCTTCCACTACGGCAGAGCTTACGAACCTGCGTTGCGATCTTAGTTGGCTTATTTTGCTGATATGGTTTCTCGTCCGAGTGAAGAGCCTGTTCACCAGATAGCCATTTCAGCCTCATTCCTTTGTTTCCTTTTCTTTTTCGACTCTCAATTGCTCTTCTCTGCCGATGCCCTTCAATTCTAGGTATCTGGTTACACCATATTACATCTCAAGGCGCTAGTGTATGAGGCTGTCTTGATTGGTGTTTGTGACGCGCCTTTCGCCGTCGTGAACGCTTTTGAAGACGGTCTTGCAGACGAGTAGTGAACATTTTTCGGGTTGCAAATGTACGGTGGTTCTAGTATCAGCTTGCGGTTTGACTAATTATCCTTGAATCACCAGTTTCGTATTAGCACATTCCTCCTCGTCGTGATCTCACTGGTTATTTAATAAAATCTCTTGCACTTCCTGCTGATTTACACTATCAAATGACCTAACGTTGGTCAATCAATAGTAATGGATGAAATGGTTTATCTGGTCTTTACAATAATCACCAAATCTCTCAAATGTTTCTGAAAATTACTGCTCTTGGTCGTGATCGCAAATTCCAGGCATCTAGTATGCGCATCACGTCATGACCGATGGCATACCTGAACATGGCTAACTGATATAGCAAAGAATATTCATCCAACTCGATCGGTGTCACGAAGTTCATCCGCTTCGCTTTCCGCATACGCCACTTTTGGGGCAGCAAACCCTCCGTCATCTGGAATCTAGTCGGCATCACTACAAACGGCTGCCAGCCGAAGTAAAGTTGCTGATTGCTCATCGGGTTCTTATTTTCCTCTGACAGCATGTTGCGTGTCCTGGTCTCCCAGCCACGTCAAGGGAAAGAAGGCACAGCGATTCAGGACACATGCGCTCTATTCAAAAGTCTAAACTTATGTACAATTAGTTGTTTACAAAAACTCACTCGTCCACCCGATCGACCGCCTGATCGACCGCAAGGTAACAGGCGATTCCCTTCGCTCCAGCTTTCAGCCACTATCACAAGCACCATGGGCAAAGGGAAGCACGGTATCCCCCCACTCCACATGGCAGTCGGAGTAAGGCATAGTGCTGAAGAGGCAGGCAACGCCCTACGGATGCAGCAGGTCCCAACCTTCCAACAAGACGTTCGTCAATGTTACATACCTACATCCATAGCCCCACTTTCGGCACTCAATAACATCAATTTTACTGACAGAGCTGTGTTGAAGAAACTGCTCTCACTTCACACACCTATAGCTCTTTCGGAATCGACTATATGCACCCAAGTGCGCTGAACGTAGCAGCAACAACGCTGGCAGGGTCATTATCGCATTTCTTCCAAACGTGCTTGGATAAGCAAATGGTGCGCACCTTGTGGAAACACGGCTTAATTTATCCAATTTTAAAAGGCGGTAATCGCTCAGAACCCGCCAAATATCGCCCAGTGGTCCTCCTTCCTGTGCTCTCAATGGTCATGCAGACAATCATCGCTGAGGCTTTAGTAGACCATCTAGAATGCCACCACATCATGGCATCCGAGTAACACGACTTCCGCCAGCACCGTTCATGCAGTAGTTGGACGGAAGCGACCGATACAGGCAGAGGGACAGACGTCATTTACCTCGATTTCTCCAAAGCCTTCGACCGACTGGACCACCGCATTCTGCTCCACATGTTCGAACGCTATGGAGTTAGTGATCCGGTCCTTGGGTGAATTAGGAATCTCCTGCAGGATCGGTAATTTCAGGTCAGAGTTCGAAGTGCGCTATCCGATTCGATTTATGTCGAATGTGAAGTGACACAAGGATCAGTTCTGTGGTCGCGTCTGTTTCTCGTGTTTATCAACGAACTTACGCGTTTGAGTGCCTCCGATTTCTTGCTGTTAACTGATGATGTTAAGGTGTGGCGGACGATCGCCGACCCAGCAGATCACGATGCACTTCAGCCAGAGCTGCACGGAGCGTATGAGTGATCACAACACAATCTGCTTCAGTTCAATTCGGGGAAATGTAATGAATGTGTTTCACATTCGCCACCAGCCGAACTTCACATACAAGCCTGGAGACCATGTCCTGCAAGCAGTCACTCGGGAGCGCTACCTTGAGGTACTAGCCCAGAACAATCTAAGAAAGAGTCAAGGACTGGGAACCAACACATTAGCATGCTGCGGAGGGCATTTGGGCGGCTTGATCCCACGATCTGTTCGCAGTTGCTTAACACATACGTGCAGCCTCATGTGAAGTACGCAATCCAGGTGTGGCAGCCCTGGCACAAGCAAGACCTTGCAGCGCTCGAGACACCATAGTGACGAACCACGAAGCACGTCAAAAGGTTGTTCAATCTTCCTTATCAACTTAGACTGCGGATCCTACAAGTATGCGGTGGCCGGTACCGGTGCCTAAGTGGTGACCTTATTATGGCCTACCAGATTCCAAGGAACCCGCAGCCACGTCTGCCGCCACTTACCACAACGCAACCACAAAACAAATTTGAAAGGCCACCTGTTCGTTAGCAACGCAATACAGTCGGCTAGAATGTCGACGGAACTTTTACTCTATTCACGTGTGCCAACCATGGAACGCCCTCCAAAATTACGTAGTTTGCTACCCACTTTACCTGTGTTTCGAAGACTTCTTGACGTTGCCCTGACGTTGCCCCACCTATATTACGGGATTTAGCCTAGCTGTCTCAACAGACGATATAATACGACAAAGATTGCACAACAAGAATTAACCTGCACAACTGAGGCCGGTTCTTTCTGCATACCTCTGTGTTAACACTGTGGTGAGTCCACAAAAACGATTTCCATTTTATCACTCTGTTTTCTATTCACCATGTTGTGGTTCTCATTCTGGCCATCCTACGGGACTTGCTAAGCATCCGATTTTTGCCCGCAATATACCACTGTTCCATCTACAGTCGAGGTCACGTATTGCAGAAAATCCATCTACAGCTGATATTACATGATCGCCTACTCATAAATCCGTTCTGTTGGCCAATTACAAATCAGTGTGTTAGAAGATGTCTAACCAGAGACTTTTTGATATATTTTTCAAATACTCTAGATTTAGAGGAAATGTGATTAATGTGGCGATAGTTATCCACTTCGTCCCTTGTACCGTTTTTGTCTAATTGAATGATGAATGTTTCCGCTGGGGCGGAAATTGCCTACGTTCGAGAAAGGCTGTTTGTGTTAAAGGGGTATGTGTATTCGCCACCCTACGTGAGTACCATTGTAGGGATGCCGTCCGGCCCTGCAAAGCTGGAGGGTTGAACTAGTTCGCGGGCGGATTCAAGCTCTGGGAGTGGTATAGTTACCTCCGACAATAGGCAGTCTGTGTTGCTCATCTGATTCACATCAAAAGCTCGGATTCATCAATGAATGAAGAAGCCAAATGTTCACTGAACGCTCCACATGTACAGAAGGGGTCGGTGACATTTACGTTACTGTGTTTAACTGACATGGGGATTCGGTCGGTGCGCTTATGGTTTCTTGACTGTAGCAATTATGTGAGCACACATTTCTTGCGGCACTTGGAAATTGTCAGCCGCTCTTCGGCTATATGTTGCAACTTGTTTTCGGTATCGACTTCACTGCAAGGGCTGTTAATACGCATGATAATGGAAACTCACTGGTCGTGTTAGACCTAGCTCTAAGCAAGCGACATATTTTTAGTGATATTTTGCTGGTAGCGTTGCACGATGGAGTACGCATCCTTTTGAAATACACCAGTATGTCCATATATGTTAAAAATGTGTTAGATGCTCGGACGCGCTCTTTAACATTTTTGGTTAGGAAAATATTATCTTAGCTAATGGACCGGAATAGCTTGCAAAAATGAGGTCAGTTAAGATATCTTAGAGGACGACATAGTAGGATGGAAGTTCAACAGCTCCAAGAGGAGGCTATGCAGCTGTTAACAATGTTCTGATCACTTCCGGAAAGCTTGCCAAGGACAGATACATCAAGGCACGAGAAGTTAAAAGTAAATACTAGATCCAGACTACTGTTCATACGTGTGCCAGTTAACTTGTTATGTCCAACCTGATATACGGAAGCTTGAGAGGAAATCTGCGTATTCTTAAGGATCAGATAGTGATACCCACAACACTTGTGGCATGTTGAATTCCTCGGCAACAATATTCCGTGTAGAGTAATGTGTTGCTGCAAACTGGAAAGTCAGCCAGTGCGGTGTCATTACAAACTGATGGATAATAGACAGCCCGCCAGGAAGTATAGATTGTTAAATGATGTCCTTATCCAAACAGAATCATCGACCGAGCAGTTGAGAGTCGGTCAATTCCTTAACCCAGAGGCCTTGTCGAAAGTAAATAGAACAGCCCCCCACGTCTACCTACTGTACGACTTTTATGAGTTAGTTTATAGCATGGTATTTGAATAAACGTCTTTAGTGTTGCCTCACTGTACCAGATTTCAGTCATGAGCAGCAGATGAGGATAAACAAGAGCAACAATGTGTTGGAGCACGTGCATTTAGTTGACAATAGCACGAGCATTGATAAGAAAGAGAACTAGACCATTTCGCGATCCAGGGAATTCTAATACATTACTAAGGAGTTGCGGTAGTTCACAATGAACCACGGGTGAGAATGAATTTAGTTGATCTACCTATGAACTAGACTGGTCTATCGACTTTGGAAACAGTTGAAGCAATTGGCTTGTCGCTCGGTCGCGAACCAGCACTGGGAGTTGTTGACTGTGGGTGTGGTTGCGACCGGATACCATAAAAATACGGTTGTGGTCAACCGAATGTGCCCCCTCGGAAATCTCCCAGTTAATGTTACATGCACCTGAGAGGGAAACTGTTCGGGCATAATGGCTGGTTCATGACAGGTGATGTAAGTGGATGAAGATGCTGTGTTTGAGCAGCTAGTATGTTTGTGAATACCACTCCTTTTTGGATGGTGATTTTCTGGAATCCATTGAGTTGACGTTTATTGCGTTTTTGTTTAACAGTGTTCCCATCAATCTGATCCGTCAGGTGCACTAGTATTCGACAACATTGCATAGAAGTTCGGCGGCGTAATCTGTGCGCACGTAGAAAAGCTTTGCTCATCTTGTGTTACTTCTATGATTCTAGTAAATTGGGCTGTGTTCATGGAGTCAGGAACGCTGAGTGCCGGTAGTGTGTGCAAACTCGATTTTACTTGTTTCGATCCTATTGTTAGCTCAATACTACTAACTAGTCCAGTAATTGGGTTGAACTTGTTCCGAGATTATGGGTTTACAAGGGGCACCTTGAAGAGATGATGCGGATGACTCGACAATATTGCTATGACGCGAGTGGAGTCGATTACTACTATTCTTATGTGAATCGCCGTTCACGCAGATAGATGCCTGTGGTCGAAATAGCCGTCTACTAAAGAAAATGTTTCTTAAGTATGCCCATGTGCGGATAACAGTCAGTGTGCTGGCCGTAGTAGTTAAGGTAGGTTGAGCAATCGAAAGCAGCCTAACTGGTGTTGGAAAAGCGTGGATCCTCTTGGGCAATCTACTGGCTATGATCAAGTGTGGTTGTATACCGGATGCAGAGCAAATAGCCTTAGCCACCCAAAGAACCATTACAGAATCTAGGCTGGAACACTGTGAATAACTTTGAGGTCGAGAGTTCTTGTAAAACCCATTAGGAAGATAGTTTTGAGAGCTTTCTCGACATGACACTCGATTCATAAGTGATGAAGCTTGTATGATGGATACTTTTGCCCAGTTTAGCGTGAGCAGACCAGACTTCAGTCGGTGATCTTTGCTGATGTATTTCGACTGATGGTTGTGTTGCCTTTTCGATTTGTGAGGGGCATAAATGACCATCACCATAACTAGACTCTTAGCCATTCGAGTAATACTTGGAAGTGTTTAAACAAACGTCACCACCAGACAAACACGTTATACTCCGTAGTGTTTGCCGACGATTTCGAGATCTGGCGCAGAATCCAGGCGAACGCCAACCAATATGTGCTTCAGAGTGATTTAGATACGGTGTATCAATGGTCGATCCAAAACTTATTGCATTTCAACGTCAGTAAATGCAAGGTGCTTTCCATCCGATATCAGGGCAGCTACTCATACCGGCTCGGAACGAACATACTATAACATTCAACTTTCGAACGTGACTTGGGTGTCCTGGTTCATGATGACTTGGGTTCCTCCAGACAATCCGAAAAGGCCTCGAAAACAGGGAACCAACACATTGGGCTGTTGCAACGGGCGTTTGGACAAATAAACAGCTCCATATTTCGACAAATTCTCAGTGCGTATGTTCGCCCTCAAGTCGAATACTCAATTCAAACCTGGCATCCATGGCTGAAACACGACCTTAATGCACTGGAGCAGCCACAACGCCGGGCATATAAGAACGTAATTGGAATGCGCAATCTTTCCTATTAGGAGAGGTTGCGACGACTAGGATTGTTCAGTGGAAGCTATCGCAGACTACGAGGTGACCTGATTATGGCATATCTGATTCTGCGAGACCCACATCATGTGTGGCACCCTTTACTGCAACTCAGCAGTAATACAAACCTGTGGGGCCACTCATTAAAACTCGCAAAACAATACAGTCGTCTGGAGTGTCGTAGAAATCGCTTTTCCATTCGTGTCAGTCACCCGTGGAATGCTCTCCCAGAATCGGTCGTCTCTGCACCGACACTAACAGTATTTGAAAGACGGTTGGACGATGCACTCATCCACTTACACTTTGTTACTTAACACTACGTCTCCATCCTACACATGGAGTATACCCTGGAATTATTTGTTGTTAACTGTGGGTGCTGTGAATCTAAGTGGATCGCAGGACTACAGCGGAGCAAACGATAAGTCCTTATTTTCATATTTAAAGTATTAACAGTTTTATTGCGATTATTATCAATATAGTTATTTCGATATCCCAACCAACTATCCGACGGGACTTGTAAAGCAACGCCTCTTAACCCGTATAAATTCATTGTTCATTGTTCATTAGACTATGGTTTTTCTCCGTTGACTATCGTAGATTTCGGTTCGCTGATGCATTTCCTCCTGTCACTGACAACTTTTGATAAATTAGCTATGGCAGCCACTGTTGATGTATCCTCAGGAATACTTACTATACTAGTTGCAGCTGGATGAGTTGTTCCAACGAGATGTACTCTGTCAGTGGCAGTCAGTTTTAAAATTGTCATCGAGCGAATCAGTGGTTTTTGAAGACGTCGTAACAGTAGCCGATGCACGACGCAAGAGTGTTGTGTGGTGTTTCTCCGTGTAGATGAGAAGCCTCCTACCTTAGCCAAAGTTCTCCTTGCACAGGCGTTTTATCTGTAGCACTTTACGGGGTCTTTACGTTGTTTTGTCAGAAATTTGGTCGTATTTTCTGATAAACTCAGGGGCAGTTAGAGCAGCAGCAAACTGAAACAGAATGGGACAAGAGCAATGTTGGACCTTCTTTCTTAGCTTCGTGCAAATGTAAGGTACATCTGCCATATCGCTGACTCTAGGCAACATATTCCGATGGAAGTGATCGCTATTTTATAGAGGATATTGAAGAGTACTGCATTTCTTGAGCACCTTACCATATTAAAGACTTCTATGGTTATCGGAACAGCAAACGCCCCCGCAGGAATTATGTGATCTACTTCTGGATTGGTTGGTATCTGCAGAAGATTCACATCGAAAAGACTGCTTTGCCGTCCTACCTAGAACGCCAGATACCGGTCAAAAAGACCGCATTACTGTATTCGTTTATTCCCACTTTTATTGTTGCATTGTTGCATCCCACATATTTGTAACTGGAAAACAATGGTATTGAGCATTAAAATTTTTCAAAAAATTGGAGGTATTTAGACTTATTATTCAGCCCCACACTTGAAACGGTGACAACCCTCACAATTTGTCCACATGGGCCACATACTAGATTTCTCACATACAGAGCACGTGCACTTTTAGTTTCCTCTATAGTAACCAATCTGACTGCCGACATTTACTTATCAAGATTTTGCCGTTGTAGTCCAGTAAATGCGTGAGAAATAAACATGAAACGACAACGCTCACTCGTGCGTTGCTTCATTTGACAGATGTGGTACGTTAATCCAGTTTAGATACATCCAGGCTACTCACATAGACACTTCTGCATGTATCCTCATCTCCACGTTACGGAGGGGGCCGTTAAGCACATGTGAAACGGAATATGCCAAATAACGCAAGTTGGAAAGCGTGTCATCAAGGCATTATTTGAATAGCGTTAATGTAGGGGCAAGGATAACGTGAATTGGAAGGGCATTCCAGGCACCAGACACACGGAGGGAGAAAACGTTTCGTCGACAATCAAGCCGACTGTAATGCGCAGCCAGTTTGAACTGATGGCCTCTCAGGTTGCTATTTTGGCTCAGCTGCAACAGATTGAGAAATGTGTGAATTGAGTTAGTCAGCATCAACTCAACCATGGTTATGTCTCTTCGCTGAAGTCAATATTCGCCACTGTACTATTTCACGAACTGCAGTCTGTACTGATAGGGGAGATGAAACAATCCTTTAACGTGTTTGGTTGCTCTACGTTGTGGACCTTCAAGTGCACTGATGTCGCGCTTGCGCCGGGGACGCCAGACTTAGATCGCATATTCCACGTGGGGCCTCAAGTAGGCGTCCAGCATTTGCGGAAAGATTGATGACTCAAAATTCCCGGAAGTCCTCTGTAAGATTCCAGGATGTTATCTGGCTCTTTTTGATATGTTTTCAGCCTGTCTCGAGTAGCAAAGATCATCCTACATGATCACCCCGAGGTCGCTTTCCTGGGGAGCACGTTGCGACTGCTGGTCCCAAGTCGATATTCATAGATAAGTTGATGGTATATGCTTACGACTGTACTTCACCACGTTGAACTGGAGCCGGTTATCGGATGACCATGCATAGGCCCTGTCGCGATCGCTCTGCAATGCCATGTGGTCAGCCGCTGTCCTGCTGTCATGCCAAATTTTGACATCATCTGTAGATAGTAAGAAATTCGACTGCAGTACACTAGCAAGATCGTTAATGAATACTAGGAATAAACGTGGCCTCAGTACCGATACTTGGGCCAAGCCGCACTGGACGTCGGTTGGGTCAGAAATAGGGCTACGGACTCCCACAATCAGTTGACGTTGTGAGGAAGTTGCCGATCCAACTGAGTATAGGATCACTGATTCCATAACTTCGAAGCTTGTTCAGGAGAATGCAGTGCACCAAACGATTGAAGGTTTTTGTGAACTCCAGGTAGAAAACGCCGACTCCAACTCTGTCATCGGCTTACCCTGTCCAGTTTGATCGGGCTAGCAGCAAGTTTGTGGTGCAGGATCGATTTTGGCGGGATCCGTGTTGCTGTGACACTAGGATATTGTTGCTCCCAACATATCCCATGAGCGCCACTGCAATTATACGTTCCATTACTTTGGATAAAACTGGGAAGAGAATGATTATACCGTAGTTCGAGGGCTCCGAACAATTACCACGTTTGTAAATAGGATTGAGTAATCCATGTTTCCACATTGTCGGAACCTGCATTTCGTCGAGACAACCTTGAAAGAACCGAGTTAATGGTTCGGCAACGTTCCTGGCCGCAGTCTTCAATGTCTTTGTTTTGATGTCGTCTACACCAGGTGAGCTATACATGTGCGTTGACATCAGTATTTTCATCACATTGGCTGCTGTGAAGTACACGTGGTCTAACCCTAGTGGCGATGGAAGCTGTGTCAAAGGCGGATGAACTGATGGTTCACTCAGGAAAGTATAGATGAAGTGTTGGCGAAGCAAGTTGGCTGCATCTTGTGCGGTTGCGTAAGACCATCTGTTGCACGTAAAACCGGGATGCCGCGCTGGACTCTGTGGAGCTTGTTGACGTGTCTATACAGTAACTTGAGATTTGTACTGGATTTCATCGCTAAGTTCTGTTGGTGCTGGAGTTTGACTTCGAGGACCAAAAGGCGACAGTGGTTTCGTTGTGTTGTGTGAGTACCCCAGGTCAGGTTACTTGGACAGACTTTGTAAGCGCGCCAGGCTGAATCCCTTAAGGCCATGCCTTTTTTAGTACAGCTCCTCAGGAACGAATTTATTTGCTTCCGGCTAAAAACCTTGCTTTCGGACGCACTTCCCACTAGCTCATTGAGCTGGGTGACGAACAACATCCAGGCGACATCGGACGGAGTCTCGGCCAGGAAGGATCAGTCGGTTTCTTGAACGAAGTTAGACAGAGTATCGTAATGTGTAACGACATGGGTTTCCACGTTGTTCTCACTAATGTACTCCGAGTAACAGATGTAACGAAAGAGCAACATCGCGTGGTCCCTATGGCCATGTGGTGCATCTATGGTTACGGTGTCGACCATTAGTTCCTCGTTGGAGAGCACAAGGTCCAAAACAGTGGGTATGTTCCCACACCGGAATCGCGTGGGAGAGGCGACATGTTTGTACAGGTACATCGGCGATTACCTCTTGCAAATCCGTCTTGAATTGTTCGCTGTGCAATGTCGGAAGTTCGATTGCGTGCAGGTTGAAGTCCCCCACCAGAAGGACTTGACTGTCTGGTCGTACCATGAGTTGTTTCATCGCAGAAGCTAGGCATTTATCCCTTTCCAAGGTGGACATGGGAGGGCAGTAAACTATTGCTAGTAAACGCATATCATCACGCCTTAGGTGCATATGACACCAAAGAGAACTGACCACTTTCCTTTCTGGGTCCTCAATAATATCAACATGCAGGTCGGATCCATAATACAGGGGTACTCCTCCTCCTCTGCTAGGTCAATCGTTTCGTACCGAAGTCATGCCGGGTAGTGCAATCTCAGCATCCGTGATCTCCGTGTTCAGCCATGTTTCGGTGACCATAACTAGGTCCCAAGGCGTGGAGACTGACGAATACGAAGTTCGGTTAGCTTGCTGAGAAGACCTTGTGCATTGGTATACAAGCAGGTGAGGGCATCGGTGGTCAGAAGCGTGTTTGTGAATGCTGGTTTCCGGTGAGGGTCTATGCCGACCCTTGCGGGGTCGGCTGCCGGTCGTTTTTTGTAGGACCGATGACGCAGGCCCTAGGGCCAGTTCAGGTTGTTGTATAGAGCTCTCAGCGCCAACAAGAGGGTGACCATCCTGTCCTCCTTCAGCTGCCGGTGTGTTTTGGCATTGTCTCCGTTCTGAGCTACACGGTGACAGAATTGTATTGGTAAGTTGCTTGCTCAGTGTTACATTGTCTATCTGTGGCCCGGTGCCTATCGCCTTTATACTTATTTCGGATGGCAGCATTTTACGCTTTTTGTGCCACATTTTGATCACATGTTCTGCCATCAGTTCGGAGTATAATGATACGTTCATCATTCGGGTCCACACCCTTTGTAGTTAGGTGATAGCGATAACCTTGATGTTGAATTAGCGATAAGATTTTCGAGTGAGAGTACTTCACGAACAAAACGCCATTCTTCCCAGTCATGCTCTTTGGTCTCTAGCTCGCTTAATGTCTGAAGCTCGGGGAAACCGTGAACCAGGACAGACCTTGCGTCTTGTTGTTAACGGAAGTCATCCGGATTTTGGTTGTGTTTCTGGCCTTCGCTCCAACGAACATCTGGAAACACTCGAACAGTGCATGAGGTGGTACGGAGGCGAGTGGCTGACATGAGAACTGCCTCTGCATCATTACCTGAGTGAAGTGTTACCTGGAGTAACCGCGGCTCACCGTAGTGTACGGAGTTTGTGTGACGCATGAGAAGCATCATACTGATTGGTTTAGCTTGAACCCCTATTAGTTGACACAGGGAGTCCCACTGCTGTTTGTCATCTAGTCTCTTATCTTTTATGGAGTTCGCCCAGGATTCAGTCACATTAGAGCTTATAACAGTCAGAGAATTATAGTAGTGTTCCATATGCGCCTTTTTGGAGGGACCAGTGGCGGCTTTCTTCGGTTGGATAAATGATGGGGTCTTGAGCCCCGTTGTGGTATTGGTAGTAGTAACTCGTTTGGCAGCGGGCGGGGTTAGGATGGGAAGTGCTTCCGTCATATGGGTGGCAACGACGGACGCGTATGTTGTCGGCCCTTTAACAGTGTTCAGTGTGGCGGGTGATTCTGTTGAAGTATGTGTGGCAAACGCATCTTTATGAACAGCCGCTAGTGTCGGGTGACTAACTCTGGATCGTTCCTCTCATACTGTTCTGAATTGGCACTTGATGTTGAGCATCGAGTTTAAGGCACAGATTTGTCTGGTTCGTGTGGGACAGCTTTCACGGCTGCTGCCTTTTCTACCATCTTTGTCAGGCTATCGCACTTCTGCACTAACACAGTGATACATCTGACGAGTGGAAGAGTTGTAAACTCAGTGCAGAATCAGAGAGAAGCAGTCGTACTATTAAGCTTTTATGTTTGGCTGAGACTAAGACGAGAACATCGAGAATGTAAGTATTTTCGGCGGTTTCTGCATTCTATTCCAAATCGCATAAGTTTTACACAGCTATCATCTCGGAAGCTATGGACTTAGCTTTCCGTGGGCAAGCAGTATGTGCCATTGTGACTGTCAGATCTATGGAAGTCGTTTGTTGCAACGTCTACACTGGTATGCGGAATCCAAACACTGTCGGTCAAGCTGGTGTTCTGGCAGACACCGGTTAGTTTGCTGTAGAACAAATCCAAGATGGCGGACACAGACGGCAGTTGGGCCAAGCAGTGAATCTCCGACAGGAGCCGGAGAATATACACCAAATTCGCACAGATGGAAGAATACACCAAAACCAATGTATCCGTGCACCATTCACACAGAGAAAACAGGTATAACACAGTATTCCCAAAGCAACATTAGAATCCAGCACGGTAAAGCAAAAATCCACGGTGTCCGTGGGTACAGCCAACACGTGAACGCCCTTACCGTTTCGTCGAGTAGATCACCACATCCTTCGTGGAATTGTAAAATAATACAGTTGCAGGCTTCTCACCAGACACTTTAATGTAAGAGTTCCTCTGCAAGTATCTGAAGAGCAAGGCATTTTTTCCTTTTGCACTGGTAGGATGTCAGCGTGTCCTTATTTTCTTCTTCAAAATAACTGAACTGAACAACTCTCTACTTCTTTGATCCAACTCATTACCACTTCCCTCCTATTGGCCTGAACAGTTTTCACCATACACGTAATTTTCTTGCAGCCTTACTCCCCATGCTGCCGATGTGAAGAATGTGTCACACGTGGCATTGTACACCTTCCAGAAAAGGATAACACGAGGCTCAGTACCACGCTCTCTGGAACACTTTCTCTACTTGGCAGAGATTCCTCCTTTCCGAGGTTTAGAAATCGGTTTACGGACTATTTGCAGTCCACTTCTGCCTTCGAATGGTCAAGGTTCAATTTAATGAGAATCGCGGTCCACTTTGAGATTGCGCGTCGCTATCCATCCATCCATTGTGTACTTCAGATGGACTTGTAGGACTAGTTAATACTAGTCCGAGACGATGCGCACAAATACGCGCGGATATCAGAAGGCAATTGGAGTCGGACACAGCGGACTGTATTCGATGGGCTACAACAAGAAACGGACGGATGAAGCGAGACGAGAGCGTACATGTGAGCGCGGGAACTTACAAGGCAGTTGTGTGTCGAGCCGGTTGTAAGATTAAAACAAGAAGGAGTAATGTACAATCGGTCAACAAGTAAATTGTACATGAAAGATAAGAATTATGTCT
>OX104062.1:20276139-20357851 GCA_944474145.2 Dicrocoelium dendriticum | reverse complement strand
AATACGAAGGAATGAAACAATTGATCTTAAAGGAGTCGCAACCCAGCGCTCGTGTTCGATTAGAGCAACTCATTCATGGCACTAAGTTAGGCGATCGCAAACCTTCCGTTTGGTTCCGCGATATTTAGCAGAAATCTGGCCCTTCGTACATCAGTGAAGAATTTTAAACAAACTGTGGCTCTCACGCCTATCTGATCCTCTTCCTTCAATGCTCGTATCATACCCACATAGGTCACACCAAAAGCTGGCCATAACAGCAGACGAAGCATTTGAGAGAATCCCTCAGCGCATGAAGGCATCCAGTAACATTTTCGCCACATTAGCTAACAATGACTTGAGTACGAATGCATCCGCGCAAGCAGACCCCAGAGACGTTGAGATAGCCGCGCTTCGCCGTGAATTAGCAACAATGCAGTTAGAAAGACAGGGCTTTATGAGACCGCACGCCGACCAGGAAATAGTCGCCATTCGTCACGGCGCCTATCAGTCCCGACCTCCATCGTACAGATCCAAGTCACCGCGCAGACGCAGTCCATCACCCCCTCGCAGCCGAGCCCGAAATGCCAATTTAATGAATGATCTGTGTTGGTATCATCGCCAGTATGGTGACAATGCTCGACGTTGCCGTTCACCTTGCGCCAAGCGTGGTGTAGTGGCACAGGGAAACTGCTTCGAGGGCACGTGAATGCGGCCCACGCGTCAGGCAGCGACAAAACAGGCCGTCTGTTTTACGCAAGGATAGGTGCGCCCGCCTCATTTTCCTTAACGACACAGGAGCCGAAGTGAGCGTTATCCCTGCCAGCGCGGAAGCCAAGCAATCGATGCCCACGTACAATCTACGGGCAACGAACGGCTCACCGACGGCTTCATACGGCCAGCGCTTGCTGAACCTAGATTTAAAGCTTTGCAGTGACTTTCGCTTGGTTTTCACAGTTGCGTCAGTACCTTCGCAATAATCGGCATCGATTTTCTTCCCCATTTCGGATTGCTTATCGACGCATGTCGCCACAGAATTTTAGATGATCATACAAAACTAGGTGTTGATGGCGTCCTTTCAGATGCCCGATAATCAGCCCTGTATTCCGGATCGCAGACGTACCGTCCGACTACTTGAGCCTCTTCTCCGAACACACGCGACTGGTTCGACCGGCAGTCACGACAGAGGTCGCTCACCACATAGTCATGAATGGTCAGCCAGTTAGCACATGGCCAAGATGGTTTGCTCCTGACAAACTACGTGCAGCACGAGCTGAATTCGACCACATGCTTCAGCTCGGTATCGTCAGACCGTCCAACAGCCCCTGGAGTCGCCTCTCCACATGGTCCCGAAGAAGGTCATGCGGGACTGGCGTCCTTGCGGCGACTATCGAACCTTGAATACGGTTACCACACCCGATCACTATCCGATCCCGCACACGGTGGATCTCAGCGCCAGTCTGGCGGGTGAAAATATCTTCAGCAAACTCGACTTGGTACGCGCATACAACCGAATTCCGGTAGCCGAAGCGGACATCGCTAAAACTGCCGTAACAACTCCATTTGGTTTGTTCGAGTTTCTGAGCATGGCATTTGGCCTAAAGAATGCCGCGCAAACCTTTCAACGCTTCATCGACAAAGTTTGTCGCGGTTTAGACTTCGTATCTCGATGGCATTTTAATCGCGAGCACTTCACGAGAAGAGCACATGCGCCACATACGAACACCTTTTGACCGTTTATCTCAACACGGGGTGACGATCAATGCAGAAAAGTGTTCGTTTGGTGTCGACTCAGTAAACTTCCTTGGCCATCGTATCTCCTCTGCAGGCGTCGTGCCACTGCAGGATAAAATTCAAGCCATCATAGACTACTCCGAGCCTCATTCTTTCAAACAGCTCAGGCGTTTTGATGGGCCTTGTCAACTTTTACCGACGGTTCATACTCAACTGCGCCTCGCTGATGCAACCCCTCACGGACCTTCGCCGAAGGAAACTCAAGAAATTCGAATTTCCTGCCGCATCACACACTGCTTTCAAGTCGCTGAAAGAGGCCATCGCCAACATTGCTTCTATTGCGCATCACGATCCGGCCGCTCCACTTCCCCTCAGTACTAACGCCTCGGACTTGGCAGTCGGCGCTGTTTTGCAGCAACAAGTAACTGACACGTGGCAGCCCTTAGCGTTTTTCTCCAAACGCCTACAACCTACCGAATCTCGCTACAGCACGTTCGGTAGATAACTACTAGCCGTATATCTAGCGATACGTCAATTTCGAAATGTCCCAGAAGGCCGCTCCTTTGTCGTCTTTACCGATCAAAACCTGACTTACGTGCTCGGCTCGAGTACCGACCGATACTCTAGAGAGTCGCGCCACCTTGACTATATCGCTCAGTTTACGACCGATATACGGCATGTCTCAGGTGTGCACAACGCCGTCGCCGATGCACTTTCCAGCATTCAAGCTATCTCAGCTGACGCCTGCACTGCTATTGACTTGGAAGCCATAGCCAGAGCACAACTCAACGATCCTGAGGTTGAGTTACTACGCAGGTCTCCCTCATTGGATATACGACCCGTTCCGCTAACGTCAGCGGACGGCACTATAAGCTGCGATTTACCTCTGGGCACGCCGCACCCAGTCGTCCTACGTGAGTTTCGGCAGACCGTGTTCGACATGTTGCACGGCTTGTCTCATCCAGGCGTTCGTGCATCGGTTAAACTCGTAATCGTACGATTCGTTTGGCGCAATGTTAATCGGGATGTCCGTACCTGGGCAGCTACTTGCCTTCCGTGTCAACGCGCGAAGGTGCACAAGCACACGAGAAGTCCATTAGGCACATTTCCGACACCAGACTCACGGTTTCATCACGTGAACGTCGATCTCGTAGGTCCTCTGCCGCCTTCCAATGGCTCTGTGTATCTACTGACCTGTGTCGACAGACTCACTAGGTGGCCGGAAGTTATTGTTATACCTAACTGCTCTTCAGAAACGGTAGCGAAGGCTTTTCTGGAGCGTTGGGTAGCTCAATACGGCTGCCACGCCATCGTGACCACCGATCGAGGGTCACATTTCTCGTCAACCTTTGCTACGTTACTTAAGGATTTAGGCCATCGCCACGTTCAGACAACGGCGTATCATCCGGTCGCTAACGGCATGGTGGAGCGTTTCACTGCCAGTTGAAGACAGCGCTACGTGCGCTCGCAGATCCTGTATGGTCTGAAACACTTCCCCTCGTTCTCCTAAGCTTAAGAAACACGGTTAAAACCGATTTCGACGCCACACCCGCGCAGCTGGTCTACGGTTGCACGCTGCGGTTGCCCGGACAGCTGGTAGCACCAGCCCCATGTACTTCCACTTTTGACTACGGAAGTTACACTGATCGATTGGCTCACCAGATGCATGAGCTACGTCCACCCGCTCCTCGAGCGCAGAAGACACCAGTGTACGTGCCCGAGAAGCTGTCTACCTGTTCACACGTTCTTCTTCGCGCAGACGGTGTTCGACAGCCTCTTCAGTCGCCGTACATAGGACCTTTCAAAGTGCTATACCGTTCGAGTAAGACGTACACAACTGACCGCGGTGGTCGACGCGAAGTCGTCACCATCGACCGTCTAAAACCCGCCTTTATGGAAAGAACTGCCTCGCCTACTTCATCTAGTAGTGCTTCGTGCAACGTCACAATTCACCGCACCAGTTTTCCGCATGATAGTGCAGTCCAACCAGACCACGATCACGGTCTACAAGCTACAGCCGTCTCGACATCTCCCGAAACTAATCCGCCGCCTCCCACGACCAATTGCCGTGGTCGGGAGATGCGTAAGCCCGTTCGTTTCTTTGACTATGTACAGTGTAAATACGTTTAGTTTTGTAGATATTGTATATATTTGCCCCATTTTTGGTCGATTGTTTAAGATAATTGGATGGTGGTAAATCTCGCGTGTTTCGGGGAATTGTGGCTTTCTCG
This sequence comes from Dicrocoelium dendriticum, assembly GCA_944474145.2. Lineage (NCBI taxonomy): Eukaryota > Metazoa > Platyhelminthes > Trematoda > Plagiorchiida > Dicrocoeliidae > Dicrocoelium > Dicrocoelium dendriticum. The sequence continues at coordinate 20,353,910 of OX104062.1, read as the reverse complement.
AATACAATCCGTTATGTCCGTTCTTCTGGTTTTCTGGTATCCCCACCAGAGCGAGAACACTCTCGGACTAGTACAGACTAGGCTTACATTAGTTGACACAAGGAGTCCCACTGCTTGTTGTCATTTACTATCTTATCTTTTATGGAGTTCGCCCCGGATTCAGTCACATTAGAGCATATAACAGTCAGAGAAATATAGTAGTATTCCATGTGCCCCTTTTTGGAAGGACCAGTGGCAGCTTTTTGGGTTGGACGAATGATGGGGTCGTGAGTCCCTTGGTGGTATTGATAGTAGGAACTTGTTTGGCAGCGGGCGGGGTTACGATGGGAGGTGCCTCCGTCATGTGGGTAGCAACAACAGACGCGTATGTTGTCGGCCCTTTAACAGTGTTCAGTGTGGCAAGTGATTCTGTTGAAGAATGTGTGGCGAACGCATCTTTATGAGCAGCCGCTAGTGTCGGGGTGGCTAACTCTGGATCGTTACTCTTACACTGTGCTGAATTGGAGCTTGAGGTTGAGCATCGAGTTCGAGGCACTGATTTGTCTGGTTCATGTGAGACAGCTTTACGGCTACTGCTTGTTCTACACTCTTTGTCAGCCTATCGCACTTCTGCGCTAACACAGTGCTACGTCTGTCGAGTGGAAGAGATGTACACTGTAGCGCCCTAAAAGATAACTGCCATCTTTCATGTACAATTTAATTTTTGACCGATTGTACATTACTCCTTCTTGTTTTAATCTTCCTTACAACCGGCTCGTCACTCGACCACCTTGTAAGTTCTCGCGCTCACGTGTTCGCTCTCGCCTCGCTTCATCCGTCCGCTTCTTATTGTAGCCCATCGAATACAGTCCGCTGTGTCCGACTCCAATTGCCTTCTGATATCCGCGCTTAATTTCGCGCACCGTCTCGGACTAGTATTTACTAGTCCTACAACACTCAGTGCAGAACCAGAGAGAAGCAGGCGTACTATTAAGCTTTTTTGTCTGGCTGAGACTAAAGCGAGCACATCGAGAATGTAAGTATTTTCGGCGATTTCTGCATTCTATTCCAAATCGCACAAGTTTTACACAGCTATCATTTCGGAAGCTATGGGCTTAGCTTTCCGTGGGCAAGCAGTACGTGCCATTGTGACTGTCAGATCTGCGGAAGTCGTTCGTTGCAACGTCTACACTGGTATGCGGTATCCAAACGCTGTTGGTCAAGCTGGTGTTCTGGCAGACACCGGTTAGTTTGCTGTAGAACAAATCCAAAATGGCGGACACAGACGGCAGTTGGGCCAAGCATTGAGATCTCCGACAATAGCCGGAGAATATACACCAAATTCGCAAAGATGGAAAAATACACTACAAGCAATGTATCGGTGCACCATTCACACAGAGAAAACACGTATAACACAATATTCCTAAAGCAAATTAGAATCCAGCACGGTAAAACAAAAAGTCTGCGGCGTCCGTGGGTACAGCCAACATGTGAGCGCTCTTACCATTTGGTCGAGTATATCATCAAATACTTCGTGGAATCGTAAAATAATATAGTTGCAAGCTTCTCGCCAGACTGTTGAATGGAAGAGTTCCTGTGCAAGTAACTGAAGACCAAGACATTTTTATTCCTTTTGCACTGGTAGGATGTCAGCGTGCCCTTATTCTTCTTCTTCAAATTAACTGAACTGAACAACTCATTAATTCTTTGATTCAAACTCATTACCACTTCCCTCCTAGCAGCCTGAACAGTCCCACCATACACGTAATTTTCTTGCACTCTTACTCCCAACGCTGCCGATGTGAAGAATGTATCACACGTGGCATTGTATACTTTCTAAAAAAGGATAACACGAGGCTCAGTACAACGCTCTCTGTAGCACTTTCTCTTCGCTGAGCTCAGCGAACACTGAGACCACCAGAATGCATCTTCGTGCTCTGCATCGGGGTATTCGGCGTAGCAAATGTACTCGAGCAGCAATCACGTGATCACTCTGTCCCAGAGAACTGCATACATTTGGCCCCTCAACCATGAGCTCCATGCTGGTGAGCACTAGATCTAACATTGATGGCTTATTCGCTGTTCTTAATCTGATGGGATCGGTGACGTGGTCGTATAAGGGTATGGATTAGCTCTTACCAATAGGTCTTGAACTGTTCTGCCTCCGTTGATGGAGTTTCCAAAGCATGAATTTTGAAATCACCTGTGATGAAAATACGGGTGTATTTCTGATTTATCACAATGCGAAATACCGATATTAGTCTGTGGTCCATCTCCGGAGTGGAGTTGGGTGGTCGTTACACTACGGACACAGGTATGCACCATCGTCCTTCAACCATAGTTTGCACGAAAGGAGATCAGTGACACATGTTTGAGGATCATCTATGAGCTCACTACGAAGATTTGTATTGTAATAAATGATCACTACCCCTCCCCTACCCGTTCTGTCGTTCCGGAGAAGCGGTGGCCTAGTAACTACTTGTGCCGCCCCCCCTGGTATTTGTAAATCCGTAAACCCACCTAACTGCGAACAGACCTTATATATTTGGATTCATAGAACAACAAAGATCCAATGTAAAGTGATGTTGTGAATGCAGGTATTTGTAGGGTTGCAATACTCGTGAGCAAAATTCACAGATACATTTTTCGTGCATTACTTGAGGCAATAGCATTGACAGCACCCACAAAATTCAGTCCATTAGCGAATTCCCCTCTCTATGGGGAGAACTACCAATCTGTGAGCCCTGTGTGGTTCATTGACGATGGAAGGCAGTTCATCATAAACTTAAGTCTTGAGAATGCACTCTCACAGCTGGCTGTGCTAGCACAATCAAACCTGTCTAAGGCGACCACTCAAGGGACCGACAAAAGTGGTCGCCTTGCACAGTTGGACACCCTAGACAGGTTCATGCATAGGGATAGTGTATTCAAAGGTGAAAACTTTGGGGATGTTTTTGGCTGGTCGCCATAGCAGGTTGCATTCCAGCTCGAGTAAGAAAGATGCGCAGCAGATTCCCAAAGCGATATTTCTGTATGAAGTTTAAATGTTCAGCAGATCCATTAAGCTTTTCTTTTACTGAATCTTTCGACAAGGAATTCCTCTATTTTTGTATCTTTCTCAACTTCGCTAAACAAAAAGCCATAGTTGTTATCGGTGCATGAAAAACATGTTCATTTGCAAAGTCATGAATTTGTTTAAATCTACAGCATTTTGTCAGTCAAACTGTCCTTGACAGAAAACATTTCTTATGTTAACTCATCGATATAACAAACAACCCTTCTCGGTCCATTCGTTTCTTTCGGCGGATTCGACACTCCATGCTTACCCTCAACTCAGAGTAGTGTTTCTTTGATTCATCCATTGCAATGTCAGACAATTTATTTATCCTGAAGAATAAATGCTAACATTGTAAACTTGGCAGAACTTTGTCGCAGATTCAGCCCATTTTGTTTAGGCATTTGTATGCCATCTTGATTTCTATGAGAACAGATCTCCAAAGGATCAAAAACGAAATAAACGGTAGAGACAATACCGAGGTAAGAATTAAAGATGCATCTGTTCTTGTGTTTGCATTTTCTCATTAATCTGTGAAATGTTTCAGAGGAGTGACCAGCTCCGGGTATTTCTTCACCACACCGTTTACAGCGCCTGTTCGACTACATCAACCAAATTTTACAGCCACTTGATACTTACACCGGTGAGTTGAAGCAAAACATCCCAGCAATATTTAAGTAAAAAGAAGAGAATAGCCGGTCTATCCTGTCAAAAATGTAACGGAATGAACTGTCACAGAAGCTTCATGAACACAAGCCAGATTCAGGGAATGGTTTGCAAATGACACAAGTGTAACTTTGGATTGACTTCGCACACCTCATTGGTAGCGCGCAATAACGACAGCACAGTTTAATGCCTGGCCACGGTACACAACAATCTGAATCTCGTGCTTTCAGCTTCTCCCAATACCAATCCAGATATTTCCTCTGCGCTTTTACTGTTATCCTCAATGAAACTGAGAAACGACTCTATCGTCATTTCCACCCAATTGAATGTTGTGCGATACATCGGGAGTGCAATCAAAAAGTAGGCAAACCTAGTTGCTTTCCTTGACCTGATCTACGATTTTCTTTCTCATCTGGTTTACCAAAATGCCCAGTAATTCATTTTAAACCTGTGGCGACAAAGAAAGTGCTGTTTTTCCTTTTCAGCTGAACTGTCACCAAATCTTTACGAAGAACAGGCTCAAAATTGGCGAACCAATGTACAATTCTGAAAAATTTCCTCTTTTTTCCTGACCGTCATCCTGGATACGTCTCAGACTATAGTGTCCTATTTTGCTTGACAGGAAACCTGATGACATCAAGTATTCCAGCCAAAATGTTACGCCACGTCTTTTCTACAATTGCCTTCTTTCAACTAGTCGGATTGCTAGCTCCTTGCTGTTGGGGAATGATTCAGCACGCGATTTGTCAGATTCGTGTTCATATGCTTTTGGATTTAGTTTCCACCAGTTTCTGAAGCCCTCATCAGTCGAAAAACTAGACTATCTAGTTGAAAACATCCCACAGCTGAAACAAAACAAGGTTATCCGTGTTCGCAATCTTTACTCATTTTCTCGCAATTGTTGAAAAAATGAGCTAGTTGTTAACTTAGCGTCAAGTTTATATTACTTACACGTAGAACCACGTAGCAACATGTCTGTTGCGAAACATAACTGCTTGTAAATTTTGATCATGCCTGATTTGGTGAGCCTCGATAAATTCGAGAATAAACCATTTATTTATTTACTTACCGATATCATAATCGACGTGCATCACAACAATAAATTAGAGCCTGACAAGCATTGTGAGAATTTCATGGTCAATCTTAAGAGGCCACTGACAGACATCCATAAGACCGATTGATGCGCCAAGTGTGGTTGCACTTCCAATTCTTCAACTTCGCGTGTATCTTCTGCATCAGCTGTACTCACGGACGTCGCGGATTTTCGCATTACCGTGTGTTGGATACTACTTTTGCTTCCGAGTACTATGTTATCAGTTTATTCTGTCTGAAGTGTGCACCAATATGCTTCTTTTGACGTATTTTCCAAGCGGTGCAAATTTGGTGGCCATTCTCTGGCTAATTTCGGAGATCTCATTGCTTTGCCCTACTGCCATCTCTCTCCGTCATCTTGGACTTGCTCTACCTTGTGATGCCCTCTCAAGCTACCTGTAGTTCGTGTTCGAAAGTTGTTGGACATAAGGCTCATGCACTTCGGTGCTTCGGTTGCGAGGTTCTGTTCCATATTTCGTGCATGGGCTTATCCGCCGACATGTTTCGAATATCTCTCGACATCCGACATCGGTTTTTCCAAACTATATGGGATAAATGTCGATGTGCAAGTCATCAGAATACACAGTGACCGCCAAGAACTACAGGAAAACCTCACTTCTAGGCAGAAACAAACAGTTCACCACTTGGGGTCAAGCGCCATCGTGAGAGTACCTCTGTCATCTCGCCTTTCCTTGACACTCCGCGATCTGCACCAGCACTAGCGTCTTCGACCACGGCCGAGCCTCAGGTTCAATGTTCCCCCCCGATAGAAGAAGCAGACTTGGAATCTAGGAAATGTCTCTTCACTGATCGGTCCGTGAATTTCGCAGAGCCTGTCTGTGAACTTCTGAACACCGAGGATGCATGGAGCACTCAAAAGCGCAAAGGGCCACGTAATGGAGTTCAGGCGTCCCCTGCTGATAAACAAAAACCCAATCAGACAAGCGCCTCTAGTTCTACTCCCACACGTTCATCACCGATTTCGCTGAGGCGTCATAATCTCATGCTCTTCCACGTACTACAGTCAAAAAAGAAAACCCTCAGATACGTTATGAGCACTAGGTTGAGTTCCTCCAGGGGCTCATTAATGGACTCTTGGACGTGGGCGAAGACAGTGTGACGAGTAAACAAGTAATCCGACTTGGCCAGAAAACTAACCAGTCGTGTCGACCTCTGCGAATCACCTTTGCAAATCACAATATGCCGTAGCACATACTGTCTCGGCTGTCAAGGCTGAAAGGCATAAAAGTTCACATCCGCCGAGACTTGGAACTCGAAGACAGGGATGTTCTGAAGACTGCGGTCATTGAGCTCAAATGCCGTACAGAGGAAGGTGAAACTGACTTACAAATTGTAAATTTTCGGGTGATCAAGAAGGGCGTATGAACCAGTAACAACCGGTTGCTCAACCTCCAGGCTCGTCCCGCAGTACATCCTAGGACCTCCGTGAGGCACTCGCCAACATGTGCAGCCTAATGAACAAACGTGACGAACTGTGCTGCTTCCGTCTCGGAGCGGCCGGAGGTATAGGACTTGCAGACTTTGCTGAACGCCGACGTCATACCCCAAGAATTCACGCTGTCAGGATACACTCGTTTCCGATGCGACCGAAAATCGAAGGCTCACGGTGGTGTTCTGTTGTACATAAAATCGTCACTATCTGGAAAATTTACCGACACCTGTAGGAGCGAGGATAGTTTATGCGAGCAATTGTGGTGCACAATTTGCCTTAGCCGCGCAGAACTAATAGTGGGCATTATCTACAGCTCATTAAACCGTTGTTGTGATCGGCTACTACATATACAGAAGCACATGAGCCGCCCTCAGTTCTTACTGATGGGGTACTAATTGTACCTAAGATATTTTGGCCAGACGTTCGACTTCTTCCCGGTCATGGCAACGTTGAGGCTCAATTCGCTAAAATGACTATTGAAATCGGGGCAAAGCAGCATGTCATCCAAGCGACGCGCGTAATTCCGCGCTCGGCATTTTGTCTGGACCTAATGTTTACAAGTAGCGAGCAGAAGCTGAACGAGATCAGAGTCCTCGAAGCTCTGGCGAACAGTGACCACTGCTCCACTGTGGCAAGCATAGAACTGTCGTTATAGTATTACATTCAATGGAAGCCAACATACAACTATTGGAAGATGGACGGTCTCGTCCAAGCCGCAGGTTAGACTGAGTGGACACTACCACAGGATGCGTCGCTTGAGGCTTGTTGGTCATTAAATGAAGGGGAAGCTTAACTCGCTCTGTACTCGGTTCGTTCCCCTTAAGTATTCAAAAATCGGACCTGTCAAACCGCATTAGTTTGATACGGAATAGAGACAGTTAGCGCGACGACGTCGTAAACTTTGGGTTAGATACATCAGCTCGGGTTGTGATAAAGATTACACGGTGTACAAGAAACAGCGTAAATTATGTAACGCTGCAAAGATCAAGAAACGTCGGCAGTTCGAAGAGGAGCTAGCATCCTCGACCACAACTGCACCCAAAAAGAATATTTGGCCACTTGAAACGTCAACTGAAATCTAGGGGTGACCCACCGGTCTTAGAGAGATTGGACGGACAGACGCTCATTTCAAACGCGGAGCGCGCGGACGCCTTGGCTACGTACTTCCTCATCGTATTTTCCAGTAAACCGGCGGCTGTTCCAGTACCGGCACAGGTTGCGCCAGTTTTGCTCGACAGCCTACAATGTGATGCAGTCGAAGGGTATCAGCTACTCGTCAACCTCGATGGTGCAAAGTCCCCCGGACCAGACGGACTTCACCCACTAATATTCAAGTCCCTATTGATTATCATCTCACCAGCTGTGACAAACATTTTCAATAGATCGCTCTCAGAAGGATCTGTCCCGCACGACTGGAAATGCTCGATTATGAGACTGCTTCCCAAGGGTGGTGGTCCAAGAAAATAGAGAATTTTAGACCGATCTGTTTGACTTCGGTATTATCCAAAGTTCTCGAGAAGGTTGTGAAAGAGTGTCTACTGTCGTTATTCGAATCGATGGACGTAGTGACGCCAGCGCAACACGACTTTACGAAAGGGCGATCCTGCATCACCAACTTGATGTGCGCAAACAATCAGTGGGTACCAGCTCTCAATGAACAGAAGGATGTTGACGTGGTGTACATCGACTTCAGTAAGGCGCTTGACAGAGTGAACCACTAGGTACTCCTTCGTAAATTTAGGATATACAGAATCTAAGGCACGCTACCTTAGTGGCTACACGATTGTATTGTCGGACGAAAGTTTAGAGTACAGGTCAATGACTACCTGAAAGACTGGTTCCCATCAACCATTGGCGTGCCTCAAGGAACTGTACTTGAACTAGTATTATTTCTTATTTATACCAACGATCTTCCGCAGCAGTTCCAGTCACCATGTGCCCTGTTTGCAGATGATCTGATAATCTGGAGCATCATTGAGAACCAGGACGGCGTTCGCTTCGAGCATGACTTAGAGCGACTGTCAACGTGGTCCACTGAAATCCAACTGCCTCTTAAGGCAAGCAAGTCGGAGTTCATCAGTATCACCAGACGTCCAGCCACTCGATCATACACCTTGGACGGTCAGTTGCTCCATCCTAACACATCTGTCAGAGACTTAGAAGTTCTCTCGCGACATGATATGAGATCACTAGTAAATATAGAGAAATTGTACTGTGTAGGACTTCTTATGCTCTGGGCATTAATACGCAGTTTCTCCACATGGTCCGAAGAAACCGTCGCTCGCCTATTCACCTCGCTCATTAGACCAATCCTTGAATACGGTGCCCCAGCTTACTATCCGATAACCCAGTGGGAAACTGAAAAGCTGGAGAAAATACAGCATATCGCAACTAGAATGATACCAAGTCTACGAAAGCTTCCATATGAAAAACGTTGTGAAGAACTCGGACTCTACACACTATACTACCGCCGAGTAAGAATGGACCCTATTATGACCCATTGAGTAGTACACTTGAATCACTTCCCCATACTGCGGCCAATATTTCACCTGCGGGAACCCTGTAACACCCAAAGACACGGTTACAAACTCAGGGTCCGCTGCATGAACAAAGTATCACATCAGCTTTGTATCGAACGAAGAATTGTAAACTTATGGAATACACTACCAGAAGGATTAATAGAGGTCGATTCTGTGAAGTGTTTTACAATTCGTATTGACGATTATTTCGGAAAGCTGTGCGTTTGTGAAACGATGTACATACAATGCAAAAGAAGACATTGTATATCCGAAAATAATGACACTAATACGAATTCCTAACCGAACAAGGATAAACAATTAACTAACCAAACACAACCGCTAACGATTCACAACTAAATATTTTTGATTGTTTATAATTCGATAGAGTTGTACAGAAACCTTTCTACTTGCTCTTAAATACAGCCACAGTCTGTCTCAGCATTACAAACATTTCCCACAGTATCCATGCTTTCAACATCACTTACTGTTTCCTAGAAATCAACTTTTGTAGCACCAATTTCACCTTCGGTCTCAGTATGATTATCCCCCTTCACTTTTACCACCAGTCATGGCGATAATTTCGATGAATTTACACTTGGTATTGAACAATACTCTGTATTAAAAATGCCGCCGCCTGTCACATGCTGCCCGGGGCGGACCGCCTCCACCCTTATGCTACGCCTCTGCGGAGAAGTGACATACCGAGTAGAGCGATTTCAGCGTCGGCAATTTCCTAGCTGAGCCACGTTTCGGTTAGCATTATGATAACTCGAGACTTGGATGCCTGACAGTGGCGGAGTTCCGCCTACTTATTATAAGGCCTTGTGCGTTAGTAGACAAGCAGCTTAGTTTCTCAGTAACCAAAAGTAAATTATTGGGCGTTGGATTAAGATTGGAGATTGTGCCGACCATTGAGGGGTCGGTCAGTAGCCTTTTTTGCGGTAGTTGGCGCATTTGAAGTTCGGTCGGATTATATGACTGCTCGCGGCTGTCCTAGCCCTGATGGTCTTCCGTGTTTTGTCTTATTCCTTCGGATGCTGAGGTTGCCACTAAATTAATCCCTTCACAGAGCTGTATGAGGGGAAGATGCACCCGTTTACTTGTCACCAATTAGTCGTTAGCCATCCGTGGTCGTATATCCAATGCCTTTACCCAAATTTCTGTAGGTCTTTGTAGTCTCTGGCGGAATTTACACCAATTGTCCAGCATAAGTGGTGTCATTAGCTCAGACGGAAGTATCGACGTCAGCAGCCAGGGACCGTTCCCCTTGTAGTTGGGTGATTCTGGAATTCTCGTCGACCGCTTTGCAACGATACTGTTGAGGAAGAGTTCTTGACGAATGTAACTTGATTGCTCCCGGTCATGGGTCTCCGCTTCCTCAGAGGAGGAGGTTTGAAGCTGAAACCCCATAAAAGTAATCGTCCATTTTTCATCAGATTTACGAACTTCTTCCTGGTTGCTATTCTCTTAAGGACGTTCGTTCCTAGGGATATCCGGAGGAATACGCACATCATATGATGAGTTACGGAGCCAAATCGAAGACAGTAGAACGGCCTTTATGTCATCAGTAGAACGCATTGTCACCCGGAGAAGTCGAGGTTCACCGCAATGTGCTGGATTTGGGTGAAGTGGAACCCATCTCAATGTCTTGGGCTCAACTGAAAGGCCGATTGCATCAGCAATGGAATTCCATCGATTACGGTCATCCTTCATCTTCCCTTGGATGGTACTGGACTGTGATGTAGGAACCCTCGTGCACACAACAGTCAAAGCATCATGATTTCTTCTATTAGCTGCAGGTTTGAGGGTATAAATGTATACTGTGTTAAACGGTTTGGTTGCATGTGAAGGTTGCTTCACCCTAACGTTGTTCGGTGCTGCTATCGGAGTCGAGGGTGTTCTCTCCGGCGGTCGCGTGGAGGCAACTGCTGCTTACGAAGCGGGGCTTTTCTCTACGTGGACGAACACCGGCTCGAAGCTGCCACTATCACTATTGGCTTGATGTGAGCTGCACCGATGCAAGGAGTGGAAGTAGGCATGTTTATAGTTTGTCCACTTATGGAGTGACCTGAGCCAGAGGATTTGGAGAAACACGCCGCAGTGCGTTTAGAGCGTCTGGCTCTCTTCTTCGGCTTAGAGACGGAGCTTGGGTTGGCTGGTTGTGGTATTAGCGTGGCAATAGTTACCTCCGAGGGAGCGACCTTACTGTTCACTAAATGCGCGATTATCTCAGCCAACCTTTCGCACTTCTTCATGAGCACATATACAGTTGACAATGGGAATGACTTAACATGTTGGGCAAACTCGAAATGTGTCAGCACCTTTGTTTACCTGCCTCACTTCTTGGACAGATTTCCCTCTGCACTGCGGACAGTACGATGTAATGCAGCTAGAACAAGTTACTCCGATCTTAAGGATTTTACCGCAGTTCTCTGAAGAGCATAGGCGACGTTGTGCTACGTCTGGAATGCTGGCTAGTTTCAGGACGTCAATGGCAATATCCAAGTGTTCTAACAAGGAAGCAAAGATTGGCAAGGAGCTGTCGGGATGAGACATTCCTGTTAAATACCCAGAGGAATATTGCTGAACTAAAGGCTGACTTTTTCTGTGTCTTCGGGCATTAACGCAACGTGCTCACGGGGACACAAAGCAGGGATGCCACTGACGGCTCTGGTAGCCCGCTTGATGTACGAGAAAAGCGCTTTGGATATTGTCCTGGAAAGAGCAGCTAACAACAATTCGTATAGTTGATGTTTCCCACGTGTCTAAATGGTACAAACATTTTTGGTTGTTTTATGGAGAGAATAAGCGATGTCTGATCGGGTTAGCTTAAAATGATTCCAAAGTTTACGTCTTTTGTTCATTAGGAATCTTAATTGGCGATCTTTCCAAGGCGGGTCTTTAGAAAACGGTCTTCTCTTGGAGACAGGGACGATCTGCTGGATGAGTGAAAGCAGCTTGGAGTACAAAACATTCCAGGCATCATCAACACTGAGGTGGCCATGGATACTCTAATCCATTAGGATTGCAGCTATCTTCAAACGAAGTGCATCTACACACCAGAATTGCCGACGGTCGGTACAGTGGCTGTGAACACCGAAGTGACGGATCCATTGGTCTGCGAAAATACGCGTTGGCACAGTGACATGTTGTAACACATTACGGTCGAGAACGGTCTCAACCAAGGTGGCATCGAAGGAATCTGATGGACGATCACACAGAAGTAGGTCCCAGTCGATAGAAGGAGCATTGAAATCACCCACGAGAAGGCAGTCTTTTCCTGCACCGTGTCTCCTTATGAAATCCAACAAGAGGGTTGCAGATTCTGAATGTCTATGGTAGACGACATCAATCCTCTGTGAACTTCTTTCGTCACTTACACGGCACCAGAGAAAATCGAAATCGTCCTTGTCATTGGTAGCCTCAACTAAATAGACTTTAAGGTTCATTTTCCAGTAAAGTATTACGCCGCTACCAGATCTTCCTCCGTTACGATCGGCCTGGGAAAGATGGTATCCAGGGATAGATCCTTCGGAGTCCATGCTGTCTGCGAATAGCCAGATTTCTGTAAAGGCCATAATGTCTGGACAAGTATCGAAGGCAAACATCTGGATCTGAGCAAGTTTGTTCCTCAGACTGAGTACATTGGGGAATAGCACCCGCGGTCCATTCTCATACATTACTGCCTTGGGGTGACAAGAACTGACTCCCAGCGCATACTAATTGTTTTCCGAAATACACGAACATCCACAATTTGAAGATCAGTCTCAACCCTAGCCCGGCCAGTGCGGAGCTCGTCAAGCTAGCTCTACTCCTCGAGAGCCACTGTTATATTTTTGCGGATGACGTAAAGCTTGTCAGTAGGGGGAATGGGGATACGTTGTCTGAAGACCTGGGTACTGGCGAAGTGGTCTGAATCATGGGACTTTCTATTGAACTTGAACAAATGTCAGCTGTCATCCTCCAGCAACGTTGGGATTACGGTGCAAACATCCACAGGGTCCCTGATTTTGTAGTGTGTAGATAAAGCGAGGGACTTGGGCATCGTTATGGTAGATAAGTTCAGGCCTTCGGCGTAGTGCCAATATGCTGCTAACAGAGTGCGGCAGGAAATTTTTCGCCTCAGGAGAGCGTTGTGCAATACTAAACCTGAGGTCTTTTTCCCATTGTACAAAGCGGTGGTTCGGGCGCACTTAGAATATTGTGTTCAGACTTGGGCACTTTACTTTCGAAAGGATGTCGCTTGCTTAGAGAAGGTACAAAGACTAGCCACCAGAATGATTGAAGGCCAGTGTGAGAATCCATATGTTGACCGTCTGGGTTGTTTGGGCTTGTTCTCGTTGGAACGACCCAGACTAAGAGGAGACCTGATAGAAACGTTTAAGATTATGAACAGTCTCAGTGGCATTAAGCCTACCGATCTAGTTGAATTAGCTACGTTGGACCACCTGCGGGGACACCATCTAAAGCTCAAGACGCATGGGTCCTGACTGGATATCCGGGCAAAATTTTTTACTAACTGCGTGGTACGCAGCTGGAATTTACTTCCTCCTTCAGTAGTGGAATGTAATAGTTTAAAGCTTATAAAAGAGGTCTAGACATAAAGTGGTTCACTCTGTTTCCGGAGTTGCACTGAGATTAGTGGATTTTAATTAGTACTAATAGGATGCCATGAATAGTTTCATGAAGTTATGCGGCATTCCTCTTACTCAGTTATTGCCTCGGCAGAAGTGAAACTTAAACGTTGAAATGCCAGGGGCCTTGGCTTGCTTACCGGCACACAAAACGGCACGCTAATTGGGCGAAGGCCTGTTTCGTCCCTGAAGCTCTGACCTGGCCTGACCTGACCTCTTTTCTGATTTTAATCCTATCTTCTGGAAATAAATCTCGTAGCACGTAAAACTTCTCTCCTATTGCTGTGATGTCCAATATGTTTTTAGATTTTGTTAGAGAAACCACTCTGCTGAATCCACATTCAACCATATGTGAATGGAAAAGCAAGAAAATACACATCAGCTAGTTCCCACAGTCTGCGATAAGTGTTAGGGACACCAGTCTACCGAAAACCCGGCTGGACTCAGTCGGGTCAGTAAATACCAAGTTAACGCTAAGATAACTATTTACCGGACTCATTTAAATAGTGCGAAGCGTTGTGTTTGAGAATAGACGTATGACACTGCACACTGCGCTCCGAGTCGAACACTGCGTTTTGCTGAGAGCCGTAGTTTGGTACAGGCCAAGCTTTAACATTGGTGACGGAGATCAAACTTTGTATCATTTGCGATGAGCCAGCTTACACCACCTGAACAGTTTTGGAAGGATGCATCTTGCAAGCCAAGTTTAGCGCTTTCAAGTTGCTGGAAGAGAACCCACTGCAAATGCCTTGAAATATTCCCAGTTACAAATCCTCACATCAATCTTACCGAAATCCAAGCTGCAAAACTCGAGATAACATTTGGCGCAGAAAGTCAAGGGCATTTTGATGCACAGCGTTTGTACAAAAATACATTTTTGTCGGACAGTCTTAACTCACTCGATTGCCTTTGGGGGTCGTGGCAACATGTCTGTTTTCCAAGTCTGTTATTTTTCAAGTTACAACAGGGAGAGGTGTTAAGATGTTCATCAGCAGTTAGAAGAAAATTCCACCCACGAGGTTTGAAAAGACAATGGCCATCCAGTGTCTGTTGATTGGTGTCCGGGACGATAAAGCCAGAGAACGTCTACTTTCGAAAGAGGAGAACAAATTTACTTGGGAGACAGCATGCTCGCTGGTCAGACAAAGATAAATTGGTGCAACAACGGGTTACGAAAGTAACTGCCAGAACCATTGCGAACAAAAACAAATTGCATTTTATTTATCGCTTTACAGCAAACGAAACGACTGGTAAGAGCCTCGGCGAACGAACTTCTGGGGGGAGATTAAGGACACGGTTAAACCTTGTTTCCCAAATAGAGGCCACGTGTCGAGGCCGAACAAGATAAGTCTAAGGTCGAGTATGACCGAAGGACGATCGATCGACAATTGTGTGAGAACGAACCGGTTATTGTCAAGTTGCCTACAAAAACGAACTGGCAGCTTGGAAATCTGCCCGAAGTTTCGACACAAGTACCATGTCTGTCCCCGCCCTGTTTCGGTTCTGCAAGTCGACAACATCGACAAGCCCGCGCAGAGTTGGAACATTTGCAGAATGCTAATCAACCGCAGACTCCCCAATGTCGCCGCTCAGGCAGGGTACGTCGACCAGTCAATCAATAATGGGCCAGCTTGGGTGGTTCCAAATAAAGAGAGGAGGGATGTGCCATCTGCGCGAGCTAAGTTCACTTGCTTCCTATTGTCTGAACTTAGTCGTGACGGTACGTGCCAAATTAACGACAAACTATTGATCGGATTGATTTGAATAGTGCGAAGTGTCGTGTTTGAGGCTAGATATAATACATCTCGCATACTGCTGAGATTGACGTGTTCTACTGTCTTGCGCAACGAGCCGAATACTGCGTTTACTGAGGTATTTTTGCACAGGTCGGACTGTAACAATGAGGCCTTTATGAATTGCAACCCCAACATTGCTGGGATGTACATCAAAGAAATCTAAAATACAAATCTGGAATTCCATGTCAGTCAGGTCATGAAATCTGTATTTCCTTTTTTCGGAGTCGTTGTAAATGACTGGTATAAACGATCAGTCATCATCCTTAAGCTCCGTGACTGTAGCGAGGATTGGGAATTGGAACCTCCCGACGTCCGATGTTTTGAGCATCCATTTCCAGCTTTTGAAGTGAGGTAATGATGGCTTCTTTGCTGGATTTGAGATTACTCAACTTGCCTTGAAGGGTTTTGTTTATTATGTTGTTTTTCGAAAACGCCAACCAAATAATACACGTCTAGTTTAGCTGCTAACAGTTTTCTCGTATAATCAATTGTAGAGTGGAACGTAATCATGGTGTTCCGGAGTGTAACAAAACGGTGAAGATAGATGGTATGAATGATTGGTGGCACTACATTTATTTTTGCTAGACAGTGGGATTATAAAATAAGATATATAGCAGGCACACGTGACATCAGTCGGTGGCCACAATATAAAAAAGTAGAAACACTGTTAGATGCAACCCAAAGGTGACTTCTAAGGATGCATTCGAAAATACCGTGGATATCACAGATGACTGAAAAAAACTTCTTGACGAAAGCCAATTAAGTGAGAAAACCAATAGAAAATGACAATGCTCACTGGGCACATATTCATTACAGTGGCAAAAGGTTAACTGAAAGAGTGAAGAGAAACACGGAAGAAAATGCCGGATAGTTCAAGAAACCGGCATGGGGACGCCAACACAAAAATTAGTAGCGTGCAACAGATATTGACAAACGTGTCGACCGGTGACCGAGTGGTAAGCGCGTCTGGTTTGCAACCGTAAGGTCACCGGTTCGAATCCGCGAAGGGGTGGGCGTCCTCGCGGTGTACTCAGCCCACGCGCGACTGGTGGTGGTCGCGTGGTAGCGAAGCGCCGTTACGGCGTACAGCTGGCAATCCATTTGTTTATTTATTACCAAACGTGGCACCCCATGCAAGTTGTCAAAACATTCGATTATTATGAGTATTATGAAAAGTAGTATTAGGTGCATACTGTTACATATACGCGCCACAGAAACTAGATTTATACACATGTGATGTAAATTGACAAAACAGTTCGATACGCAGAGGAGTTGACATGAACTGAATATTAAGAAAGTCTGCCCCGTCTTGCCTTCAAACGTTCGTACACAGTCACTTGCGCACGCGTCATTCATGTCACCGACCGATAGTGACCAGGTGAGACAAGTGCGCGGATATAAACTATCATAAACTTTATTTTAATGAACTGTTGTTTGTGCTATCATGCCGCACTTTTCTCAACAAGGCCCTCTATGGCTCCCATAAGCAATTTGCTTATCGCAGCGCTTCTGGAAAGTCCCTATGGCCCTAAGGGAGCCATAGGGTTTTCATTGAGAACATCTGCCCTAAGTAAACACTCAGGATCAAGGCCCCTACACCTTGACAAAAACGCAACGTCACAAGCTGCTGGCTATCGTGCACAGATAAGGCGGCTTCGGCAACACGGCTTACTTGCAGGTTTTAATGCCTTGCGTCTTAATCAGCCATACTCCACAGACAATTCTGCCCCAAACACAGTTTAAACAGTAATTCCGAATACGAGACGACAGCAGACGCGCCACTGGTGCCAACTGCGTGCCAACTGCGTGCCATGCACCGTAACGTCTCGAGCTAAGCACAAGGCGAGTCACATGGACTACAACCTGGAAAGCGAGAAGGACCAACGGCACCCAATTTCGGCGTCAGTGACTTCATTTATCACTGCCAAGTTAACTTATGTCCGAATGGAGCTTTACCACACCCTATTCCTGGCAAATAAAAGAAGGCGCTCCTCGATAAGCCTTGACTGGGCCTATGTAGTACGTCCCCAAGTCAACAACTTAATCAATTCTCTGTATTTCGAAAGAAATAACCTGACTACTAAACACTCGGCTGCGCACATCATCGCTGCGGGCACGCTGGTGTCATCCGACACCGGCAATGCTTCGCACGCAGTGATGATCAAAGACTTCAAGGCACTTCAGACCGAAAGGGCCAAGTCTCACTCCTATAGAGCAGGACAGCCCTCACTGTGGTCTTGTAAACACGGTCCTTCAGACTGAGGAAAACTCCTCTCTGTCGCCAAAGATGTCGTCGGTCCAAGAAGGCAGTTCTGGCTTTGCAATACGTGAGGTGACTTCAGTGGTTATCCTCCCATCGCTGCTGATGTTGCTGCCAAGGTACGTGAAGTGATCAACTACCCCGAGTTCCGCGTTACCAAGGGTCAATGGGTCATCAAGTAACTGGTAGTTCAGCAATAACACTTTGCAATTTGAAAGTATGAAGCGCATTCCAAATGACGGGACCACTATAGAGGGCTTATTCAAGGTTGATTGGGCCGCCTCAACATTGTCAAACAAAAGGACAATATCGTCCGCATAAACAAGGTCAACTAGAATGTAGGGTTTTTGAGTACTCGCCGTGTGTCTACGATTGGGACCAGCAATCTCAATCGTGGCATCGGTTGACTTTGAAGTCAGCCTCTGCCAATACGGTCACTGGGACCGTCACCGAAGTGGAGGGTTTCGGTGTAGCTCTTTCCCATTACTGCACTCCACAAGGCGTTTGGTCCACAGTTGGACCAATCAGGTAGCTTGAGCTGGGAGTAGAGGTCGGCGTATAGTGGTTGGCGGCTATTGCCATGACCAGTGCCAGTGATCGGCGTGGCAGAGGCGGAATTCAAAGTCAACCGAGGCCACAACTGAGATTGCGTATCTCAACCCTAGAAGCACGGCGAGTACTCTAAAACCCAACATCCCGCTTCGGATAGGTGTGTCAAGCGCTGCTCGTGGAACTCTATGGGCTAGTGATCATGGCCATAGTCGCCAACCATTTGTGTCGAGTTTCACTCCCAGATCAGGCTATCACTACCTGATTAGTTCAAAAGAAGATGAAACGCGTTGTGGCGTTGTGCGGCAGCACAAAAATCCTAAACTTCAATATCAACTAGCTTTTCACCGGGCAGCATCGCGGGATTCCAAAAGGGAACAACCCATGATGGAATGCACGACGAAAGTGAACAAAAATGAGGAAAGTGGGCAACCCTGACGCGGACTGTGGTGTTTGAGTGTAGAGCACGTAAAATGTTCACATATTTCATGGCAACACCTTTCTGCGCAAGTATTTCGAACAGAATACATCGATCGACTGAGTCGAACGCGCTCGTGGAATCGTGGAATACAGATATTGTCGATCTGCGATGCATGTGGCGCTGCTCTAACACCGGCCGTAGTGTGTATATGTGGTCCATACACCTACGTCCAGGGCGGAAACCTTCCTCTTCTTCCCTAATCCGGGATTCCCGTTCTGCAGTGAGGCGACGAACGAGAATTGAGGCCAGTAATTTTGTCACAACTGGTGTTAGGCTAATAGCCCTATGGTTAGAACAGTCTGTGCCACTGCCCTTCTTGTATATTACTACTATCATGAATTCACTCCAGTTATCCGGGACGGTCTCCTGCTTCCATACATGTGCGAACAGGGAAGTCAGTGTGTTGCAGAGGACCTGATCCAGAGAAAACCCATATTTCTCCAACTATTATACAAGGGAGAAATTGCTGCTGAAATCATAATTCGTTGCCTTTCTCATGCCCTCACACTATCGCAGAAGCTAAAATGCAAATCCAGTTTGCCGGTAACCCAATAGTTAGAACTAGCCCCAAAGACAAGAGGCCCGTCCACACCAAATCAATGTGTATTTATTCTTTCTCCTGTTCTTGTGAAGTAAGGTACATAGGCCGAAGGACGAGGCGTCTGTCTGAAAGGGTTAAAGAACCCCATCCGACTTGGCTCATGGCCACTTGGCGAAAACAAACCAACTCATGCATAGCCACGCATCTCGCCGACACTGGCCACACCGCCAACTGGGCTGAGTCCTTCAAAGTGATCTATCAGGTACCAGACAATCGATCAAAGTGCGTTCGTAAGCGTTTGCTTGAATCCGCGGAGGCCATCGCGATTCGATTGTACGAGCCGGAGTTGTGTTCAGAAAAGGCTCGTTCAGACTTTAAAACTATCTTGGCCCACCCGAACTGCGACATCCGGCTCACGAAATGGAGTGTACGCCGCATTTGTGACCTAACGGATAGTGATTGTGCTTGATCAGTGACTGTGAACTGAATTTGTCTTACCAACCTTTACATTGTGTCAAACATTTTTTCACATATAATTGTACAAGCCTGAAGAGGAATTATTGAAAACATATGTTCGCTCGCATCGACTTTTACTCATCCTTATCCTTAAATAGTGCGAGTGCGAGGAAATCCGGATCAGCAGCTCGAAAAAGATTAATGGCTGTGATCGCGTTTCGGACCTCAGCCTCCGATGGTGCAGCTAAACTAACCGCCCATGGCTGAGTTGGAATGGGTCCAGAATCAAGGGGTCAGCTGAACTGATATCGAAAACGGCCCAAACACCTGGCTTGCACATGGTCAAGGGCTCGAATTCAGCTGCATTCATCTGACGCGAGCTGCTGGAAAGTTCTAATGAGACAAAACGACCGTCTCTCAAAAATGCCCTTTATGTGCCCTTATAATTGCGCACAGCCACAGAGATGGGCAGTTCCGGTAGCGGATGTTGATAACCTTATGGCGTCCAGCCTCACTGTCTCACCTTGCTCTCGCAGCGCAAACGAAACAGGGCTACAGGGGAAGGCATTTACACAAGTGACTACTTGTGAAGTGCATTGATGTGACTCATGAATCAGTTAAATATGAGTGTGACCGCGTGGGGGTAGCGGAGTATGCAGGAAACACCTATCATCGTTGGCTCCAACGACGACATTCCCGCTAGTCCTAAGTGAGGCCCCATCACAGTCTCGCCATGGTATTTCATACGTTTATCACACTCCCATGCTCGCCTATTTTTCAGACTGAGCCTGCTGCATGTTCACTGCCAGCTTGCCCGAGCTTAGACTTGCTACCTGACCAACGGGTGGATGGTTCGCATGTGCGCCAGCCGCGACGGCGCATTGGCTGATTCACCACAAGTCATATGCAACAGTCATCTCGGTGAGACGAATGAGTCACTTGTACGTAGCCGGAACATGACCGGAGTTCCGCTTTCGGATGACTCAGCCCGGCAAAGCTGCAGGCGAAGTGGGCGGTGTCGAGACTGGGCCAGGTGACAGAAACCGCATATGAACGCTTCGGTGAGTTACGCTGGGTGAGTTGACGAGACTGAAGCGAGCAAAAGGATTCAGTTGGGGTCTGTAATTTGGGTAGATGGAGTTCAACCTAGCCCCGTCATGTGATGCAGCCGGACGATATATCCACCTCCGACGATGCTGAGACGGCAGAGCCGTAATGCAGTGGGGCGCCGGTATAGAAATCGGGATGAACACGATCAACACAGCATTGCTCCCATACACCGTGGCGAAATCGATTGAGAACTGGTTCATTCAACCAGGCACAGAGGTAACATAGCTGGATCCGACAGTTTGAATGTGGCTGGGACAGTCACGTGATGAAGCACGTGAGCCGGTGAAGGTCACTGATCAAGCCAATAGCCGGCTTGAGCGTTAGCAATGCGAAATGCCATTGTGGTAAGGGAACGTTAAGCGGATGTGAGCATGGAACCTGAGTGCACCTGATATTATGGCCAATGTCCTGCGTGATTTCAGCCAGTAACCACATGGCTGAACCGCGAGTTCAGAAGTATGAGAAACGAAAGTCGGCCGGATAACCGTATTGACCCGATGACTGTTCATTGATTTGAGCGACATCCTCTCAATTTCGGCTGCATTGAACAACCATGCACGGACTGCTGTGGTTACAGTACCCGAGAGGAGACGCCATCGGATTAATGACCAAGGATAGATGAGCTCGTGTCAGATAGATCCCAGCACGCAACACGCTTGTGGGCAATGCGGCCTGGTTCTTCATAAAGTCAACCTAAACAAGGGTGAAAGAAGCAACCTGGAGGCCGCGCGGCAGTTTCGAGAAGTATGTCTCTGATGTATGCGGCTATGCGGTTAAGCACTCGGGTAACGGCTGGATGTGTGCCCCATGCTGAGGCTGTTGTATTCTTGACACTTCTTTACCGCAGTTGCGCTAAACCAACTTACACTTAAACTAGGTCTTTTTAAGCTGGATACATTTCCTTCCACTTGATTTGGTTTTTCTGCCTACCTTATTAATCTGCTATTAACTGGCCACGTTGCTTATCCTAATTGCGCTTATGTTCGGTAACTGTGTTGCGTTTGTAGCATTTTTAAGTAACTTGTGGACATTTCTTACTTATCGCGGATTCGTTGCTAACCAACTTACTTCATATGCTCATTTAGCGAAGAGTTATGCCACCGTACCTCTATGCATTATCCGATTTATTTTATTTCATCTTGTCGTTTCAAGTGATTGACTGTTGCTTGATATCCCCGGTGTGGCTGCATTTGATGTGCATGTTGACAAGGTGTCTACCTGTCTACTACCCACTACCTCATTCATATTGGCTCCAGGAGACAGTTGGTCGTTACTGGAGGGGATGGGGTGCATGGTCTTTGTGGCCAAGTTAGGATCAAAGAGTGGTTCCACGCACTCAGTGTGGAGCGGACTACGGTCCAGCCACCGCCTTGTGTGCGCTTGATTCCCCAAATACAGCGTGCTTGTGTTTGCCTGTGAAGGAGTGTGGGCCGGCTCCGTTGATGAAACGTGCCCCATCCACATGCCTCCCGGTCTTATTCCTTCGGGTTTACACTGGATATGGGGGTGTGTGGTTGGAGCTGTGGGTGGTGCATTGCAAGCCATCCATGGTCCCTCTGTAGGCGCAGGCATCCTGTGGCTGGCCACATGACCGGCAAATCCGAAACCGGATGCCGCCAACCAACGGCTAGATGTGTTTTCGTGTGAATGTGAGGAATGACAGTGAGTAGCTTCTATTCAGCGACGAGACATGCGAAACCGTTGGAACCCAATCAGAGGAATTGTGGAAGAGTGGCTACCAGCAAACCGAAGCGCACAGTAGGGCACTGGTAGGGTGAACTTCCATGATTCTTACTGTCTGGTGAATCAGGGAATGAAATATGTAGTGTGAATAGAATTTCACGCGGCGTGAGTTCGCGTCCCTATCCATGCTGGATAGAACTTCTCGAGTTGCTCTTGAGCCACCCCACCAACTAAGCTTGTAAGGGTCATACGAAATTGGCGGCTATATACTTCAGTGAGAAGTTGGAGTGGGATACATCATGTTTCCTCAAAACTCAGACACGAGAAACAGCAGCATTCAGATTGACAGCTTGGTCGAATGGGGACGGATGTCCGCTGGTCGATAAGCTGTCAACACGTTTTACAGACTAGATAACCACTGGCCAATTAAAGCGTGAACCCGCTGCAACTCACCTGTGGTCGATCGTGGTCACAGATGTACCTTCTAATGTGATAGAAAAGCACGCAAAAGTCATCCCAACCTGTTTGGATCTCTGTACCATAGACCCCAGATAGTTAGCTGCGAGAAATCGCAGTCGCATTCTCGAGCCGTATCCTACGGGTTCTGAAAATCAGACCGTAGCGGCCTGACGATTCCCCCGTTCGCGTGTGGTATGATGGTAAAATTGTTCTAAAACGTGTATACCATGTACCTAGGGAATCCAAGATGTCTGTTTGTGTTCACCTGCATGTGAGTGTCTGAATAGCTCGGCACACATTCGCACCGTCCTCGACTTCGAATCACGCTCGCATTTGCCTACGCTGCCACAAATTCGAATAGGATCCCATAGCTGGTGGCCTGGTGTATCGGTGTCGTCACAGCCGTGATTTAGGCGCCCTGTACATAGGATACCTAAACAAACTATCTTGGCGCCTACCATCATGGTTCTTGTTTACCAGCAGAGTAGTGGCGAGTGGTTACATTCACGTTGCGCTATATAGGGTAACCCTAGCCTTCGTCACTACAAGCCCGTGGGTAAAACCTCATTAGCATAGCTCAATTGGTTCCGCTGCCATGTTAGTACATCTAATTCACTACAACCGGGTTTAATTAAACGGCGAGCACATGTACGAAAAGTCCTGGGCAGCCTCGTCATCTTTCCGAGAGTAGTCAGTTGCGCGCATTTCATTTACTCCATGTGGGCTCTAGCCCGCGATCCTAGTTTTTGCTTCAGTGGTTATGGCAACTGCACCAAGGGGGAAGGCAACGCGGGAAATGACTGTGACTAGTTATGATATACCATTCGAAGCCCCATACTACTTGTGCGTGGCCCTCCAAGAGCGCAAAGTTAAGTTGGGCTTTGACCAAAAACCTGTTTGGCACAAAACAATACGCTACAAATCACTTGCGCGCTGTTCCGGTCGCGGGGCATGCGGTGGCCAGTTGACCAAGCCTCTCAACATGCCCCTCTTTTAATCAGTACGCAGCCCAGACTGCTTAGAATACAGTATGTTGATTATAGACTTAAATTTGGAAAGCTGCTGCCCGAAGGGGGATTAGGATGATGGCTGGTGTCCGGGAGAAAGTAAGAATTGCCTGGAAAATCCACTATTATAGCGATTTATCGATTATTAACGATTATCGCATCGATTTCGAACATTCTTGAATATTCTAGGTTCTGCACATGAGTACCAACCCCCTGACATCTTGACCAAAGCTATGGGGAACCGCTAACCTTGGTAGTTGACCTTCCAATTCCAGAAGTCGAAGGTCAGTATGAGACCTATAAATACAGCCAAGGTCTGCGGTAGTTGTATAGTGCTTGTTGACGGCGGTTAATACGTTATTTTATCAAGATCATTGGTGTTCTGTTTTCCTTGGCTTAAGCAAGAAGTTTTGTGGAGCAGTAAAGTGCCAAATTCGGAATAGCGTCTAGTGAGACCATAACAAATGACGACGGAAAATGTGATGAATTTTTCTGCTGAACAATTAACATTTATAACAGCTGGTGTAGAAGATGAATCCAATGTAATTAAGCGAAAGAAGAAAAAGCCGTGAATTTTTATCCTCTGAAGCAAAATATGCAATCTTGGACACGTTGAACGACCGCGACTAGGCACCCACGAAGATCTAGCGTGCGACCTTTGATAAGGAGATTGACCAGCTTGGCCGTCGTATTCCGAATATAAGATATCATCGTGTCCACTGCTTGGTGGAAAAGGGCTGAGGCGGTCTTAACACCAAACGGTGACCTGGTGTGTTGGAGGAGAATGTGTGTTAGTCATCAACAGTGAAGCTCGTGGACAAATTCAGGCTGCAGATAAGCGTATTCCAGGTTGAGATTGGCGAAGGATATTCCACAACCGCACAGTCCAGTCCACCGAAGTGCGATAGACCCAATTGCGTCGACACACATCGTCAAAACGAGAGCCATAAAGCGTGAGGCAACGACTAGTCGTCATATGGAATGGTCAAGAATACGAAATGATGGAAGGAATGCAAGAGCCCCACTGACTGTGACTACGCCATATCCAATAAGATGTCCAACCATTGACGTGGCCGATTCCGAGGATTCCATCCAGGAAGACCACATGCACCGCCACCATCCGACATGAAGAGCTCTGCTGGAACAAGTAATGGGCAGCAGTCCGGCTCCAACGCAGTATCGAAGCCAGTGGGGAAACCAGTCCAAACTGAGGTAGATCCGTTCGGTTTCTTGGTCTGTTCGTGCAAAGGACTTTTACAGGCTGTCTGTTTTTGATCACCGTTGCCTTCGGGGCATTGCTGGTGTACGGTTGCAACACCACTTTAGTAATGAGGATGTTCGACGAAGGATTTTCAGATCGGACAGTTTGCCGACCGCTGAGCCGTATAATTTCACTACATCGGCTTCGGTGGCTTGGACAGGTGCTTCGCATGCCTCACCGTGCACCCTTCGCGTCCACAGAAGTCGGCTGGAAGCGGATGAGTCGGGCCAAAATTATGAAGGCGTTGACTTCACATCTGGCCGCGGTCGGACGCTCTCGACTCCCTGGTTGGCGGAGCAAGGACGATAAACACTCTTGGTTGGAAACCTTACGAATGTGTCAAGAAACCCTAAGCAGTGGGACTTTGCCCCCATTACTCCAGTTTAAACTTTGTTACACTCTCTAGTTCTTTATTATTGTTGTATTATTGTGTTTGTGCATATATTGTGGCACTATGCCAATTGTACTGTTGGCTGTGTTCAGTATATATATATATATATATATATATATATATATATATATATATATATATATATATATATATATATATATATATATATATATATATATATATATATATATATATATATATATACAGGAGCTATAGGAGCTTCTCAGCTAGAATAGGACATTACCGAAATCTGTGCATTCAAAAATGCTGAGTTCGGCGTCGACCCAAGGTAGGGCTGTGCATAGACCAGGTATTCGAGAACGGAATATCGGCTGAGCCTCAGGAGAGGAAATTAACACAGCACAGGCACCTGCTTATGGGGTCAAGGTCAGACTGGTGTAAGCTATGAGTCAGTTTAGCCGAGTAGCACCACGGATGAACTAAGAGGCAGACCGACCTAGGTTCGAGAGCCAGTCGAAAACAAGGAAGTCAAATTGCACCGTCGTGATACGGAAAGTCTTGTGAGTGAGATACCTCACAGTGGGACAGAGCAGTGCATCTGCCAAGTCAGCTGCACGCGAATCTGGCAGGTACCGGGGACGGATTGGAACGGTGTCATGACCGAGCCAATATAGGAATTATGCACTTCCATCGATCAGGTTGTTCGTGCAATAAAATGAAATTGCGGGAGCAGAAGTGACGATTGGCTCACAGTAGGTCATTTTAGTTGCACACGCCTTGCGCCCCCCTCCCCCAAATCGAGGCGGTATCTTCAATGCGTAATATCGAACAGATTGTAAGCAGTTACTGAACTTATCCGGAATTGCCTGAGGCTCAGCTCCTGTCAACAAGCGTTGTTACCATACACGGAAAGTGTCACTTTGACTGGTGACGAGACACCCGCAACCAGAGTATTCAGCTCATTGAGTAAATCAACACCGATGTTGTTTGCAGGGTTTTGGAACACCCGCCGTGTGCCTTGGATTGCAGGGATGGGAGAGGGCTACACCGAAACCTAACACAGATTTCTCCCATTGCTTAGCACTATCAAAAACTTCCAGTACTTCATGTCGTGTGGTGTTCGGTTAGTAAGATGTGTTTACAAAGCCATCTCTGGTGGAACAATATAATGTCGAAATGAGAATCGTCTTCAATTAAAGGCCACAGTAATCAACGCCACATAGCTTGGACCTTGATTCCTACTGTCAGCTACTCAAGTCAAGTCAAAAAAAGCTTTATTCACATACATGTGGACACTGTTTCAGAACTTCCCACTAACATTGCGGAATATAATACAACAAATGCGTTAGTGAGAAAGTGAAAGCTTATGGCAAGAAAAAGATGCGTCCGTAACCAAGCATATGTGGGCGATATTTCATTTCTGATTGGTCGATTAGTAAGCAGGATGGTTTCCATGTGACGAGGTACGAGAATATTTGAAATCCGGGGAAGGTAACAAGGGAATAGCATAGCCAGTGAGAGAGTATACATGCAGTCACAAACCTTGGAATTAAAGCGCGGGGAAGGGAAAGCACTTTAAACTTGAGGGCTCATAAAGAGAACCTACTAGGTTTTTTAAAGTTCCAAGAATATGTGTAAGACAAATTGTGAGACAAGAGAACTCCGAGATATTTTATGGTAGAGGAAAGAGGTATGGTTTTATCATTCATAACCCCATCGCGAGGAGGCCGGACCCTGCCGTAGTGCGATGGTTTGTGTGCCTCAGCGATGCATTGAGCTGTGATGGGTGGTGCTTTCCGCACTTTCAGAGCCAATGGCCAATGGTTGGAGTGAGGGTGGTCCCTTGCTCCATAAAACGGACTCTCTATAGCTCAGCGCCAAAATCTTGCTGGGTTTTTGAACCAAAAACCTTGGTTGAGAACTGTAATCGTTCTTCTGCCTAGATCTGGGCAACCTGACAGTATCGTGCCCACACAATACAACACCATGACTGTGTCATTTAACAATCTCGTGACGCTCTGGCTGTCGCAGAGGATAATCAACGACGCCCTATCTGCTACACCGAGCAGAGTGGATAGAGATTTGGATGCTACTGTTCAGGCCTTCCCGTCCTCTTAGTCCTCCTCGTGCACGTTTTCATCCCGTGTCCCGCTCCAACTTCACTTTTATCCCCCGTTTTCAATTCTCGGCCTCCTCCATCTTGCTTCAACAGTCGCGCGCTTCTACTATCAACTCATACACAATCGAATGGCATCGTTCCTGTCCAGTTGACAAGTCCATATTCAATCGAGCGGACGTCAGTTCATCCGTTTCCCTTCGGAGTCCTCGATCTTCTCTAAGACTGGCATACACATCCCGACTGCCTGGCTGGGGTCCGAAGGACGATTAACACGTTGGGTTGGACACAATTGCTGATATGGCTATGAGCCGATCCCAATGGCGCTTGTGTTGTGAGTTCCTTTGTCCCTCCCCCCTCCTTTAGATTCCTCCTCTAATTACGATCCCATTGCAAACGCATACCATAATATTTAACATTATACTACTTGACTCTCGAATTCTTTGTAGTGTAATGTATTGCGGCACATTAGCTGAGATGTGTATTGATGAAGATGTCATCCACAACCATGGAAGGGAAGATACGTACAAGGGATGTAGTCTCTCGGGAGGCAGAAAACAACATCAGGTCACAATACTTGGAAGTTGTGATGGACCGAGAGCTAGACAAAATCACTAGTTCGTCTAATTCTTGTTGGAGTTTCAGTATCCTCGACAATTGGGACTATGCAGTCTAGGACGATGTCATCATCATATTTACAGTCAATGAAGTTCGATGTAATGGAGGCACTCTCGACATACACGGAGAGTAGAAAAGGGAAAAGAATGGCGCTCTGCAAAACACCACAGCTGGTAAGGAGAGCGGAAGACCCTCTGCTGCATAGCTGTGTGAAGTGTGTGCGGTTGGTGTTAGTCACGCATTACACTACTTACATATGGGGGTACGCCAATCTTGGAGAAAATGTTGAGCAGTAAGGATCCGTCGAGGCTCCCAAACGTATTGGTGGAATCGAGAAACATAGGCCGTACGCTCTTGCAATTAACTAAGGCGAACGCGATGAAATGCACCAAATACGAAACGGCGTCCAATGTAACGCGATATTTGGTTCCTTCGACACGCATATGCGTCCCCTTCTTTTCATTTTGTCAGGGAGAGCAAAATCTCCCAGGAAAATTCAGTGATTCAATGGAAAAACGATTCATACCAATGATGTACGAAAGGAACATTAAGACGTTTCAGGAATGTTCGCATCAGGAAGATTCAGGTCTACACGACGCATGCACCTACCTCCCCAATGGCTAGCGGAATTGATCTACCAATTAGGACAGCTAACCTAGCTGTTCTGCTACGTGGATCTTCCCTGGTTGACTTATAAAAACGTCCGTTGATTTCAGTACTTGTATCGTTTCGGTAGCTGGTTCCGCAACACGCTTTTGCCTCCAAGCGTTGGCTTCTGATTTTCGGCTGGGGTTCGGAGCTAGCAGATAATGAATTCAGTTCAACCGGAATCGCGCAGACTGGTAGATCATAACAAATGGCAACGGAGGCGAGTTCAGCTAGGTGAACAGGTCCTTGTACAGCTTGTAGCAAAATTCGAAAGTGACCAGGGCTCCGGTGATGTATAGAAATCCCGAGCTGTTGGCAATGTGGTCCATCGATTGAGAACTACAAACGGGACATCAATAAGTTGCAAATTAGTGTACTCGTCCATCACAGTTCACAAACACTATCGCCAGTTTGTTGTAACGTCCTCGCTAGGATATGTCACCATCAGTCGGAACAACCATTTGGCTTCTGTGGACTGTCTTGCGCGGATACATGGCTGATCCGATTCGGATGGAGGCGCACAGAGTAAATCCTTTAACGGCTCTTCCTCACTGTAGCAACACTAACCCGGACACTAAACGACCTCAGCGAAGCGCTTTTACAGTTCAAGCCAAAGAGGAACATGATCTGCACAGCCTGGTATGTATAGCACGAGTAGCCACGTTATCGGGAGGGCGGCGTAATTATCAAGTGAAAATGGATAGATTACAAGGGAGTAATAGTGGGATTTAAATGGTATAAGAGAGTATTCATTACTTCCCCACAGACGCGAGGAAGAGCACCGTGCAGCCGTTTCGAGAATGCATACACAGACCAAACTGCTTACAATACCATAAGTTAATGGACGTTTTAAGTTTGGCAACTTCGTCGCTTGGTGAGGGCGTTACCTTATCCTCTGCAAGTCAGTGGAGAGTGAGCGGCGCTATATCACATCTAGTAACTTAATCAAGACGGTCGTTGCCTTCCACCGTAGCTCAGTAGTTTCAACCACACACAGGCAACAGTCGAATTGCGGGTTCGAGTCCAGTACGAGGGTTAGATGGAGTGCGCACTGCTGACGAGTTCCGAGTGGATGTAATGGTCGTACAGGGCTTTTCCGGGCGTGTGGTGGCTGTCTAACTGAGCCTGGATGTGATGAATCACTACTGAAATTCCGATTATTAAAGTGCCAGGCCATTCGTCTGGAAGATTCCGGAGTACATCTCCAGGATGAACGGAGATCCTCTAATGGAAGCAAGCGCAGCAGTGCTACAGTTTAGTGATCCAATGCATACAGGAAATACATGGAGATGTTTAGCAGTAATGACTAGCACCACCACCTGACAGGGTGACATCAGGCATTGTGGCTTGTGTCGACCAGCGGCAGCTCGTCATGAAGCGAAACTGGAATAGGGGTTGGTACAAGTAGATATAAATAGCTGAACAGTGACAGAAAGGGTTGTAGAACGATACAAGTATGCGGAACTGAAAGTGAGCTAAGGGGACAGGAGATATCTGTGCTGTAATTTTACGAACAAGTGTCCCTTCAGGTGTGCGCACCATCCACTAATTACGAGAACCACACATTGGTGTATCATAGGCTAGGCAGCGGCAGAAAACGAGGACTCATGAAATAAAATCCGATTTACTGTGCACTGAGATCTCAACCCCATGAAACAGAAAGAAAACACTGTAAATGAGGCGGATCATCGTACATATATTCGCATTAGAAACAACAAGTCGCTCGGTCATGCGAGGAGACATGATGTGCTGGCATCTGCTGCGGGAGACATGGAACACATTGACAAGAGCAGACAGGTGTTGTGAGCGCAAGTGCGATAAGAAGGCACAGAACGCGAAGTGTTACGCGCATATCACAGACGGTCTGTCACATAAGCAACGAGAGAGGCTCTTCAACTTTGTGGCATTTCATTAACCGATTTCCAAACAAGGACGCTTCAATTCGGGCAGTAAGGGTTGGAAGGTACTATTCGTGATGTGGCTGTCATTCGATGTGCAGTTGGAGTCGGGTAGCAAAAGTTCATCCAGACAACTTCGTTTGAGCGAATGGGTGGGAAGTAGGTCTTCTGATGGATGTGCGTCTGAAGACTCAGCGCAAGGGATACACGAGGAATCTGAAGGACGAAAGAGAAGTGGATGAGAGTACATCAACCGGTATATAGAAAGGGGTGTTGTTAGACGCTATACATACATAATGGGGTTGGATTAATGTAAATGGGTCGTAGTCCGAACTTTGGATAAATTAACGAATGCTGACAATATAGGCAACAATGGGGAGCACCTAGTTGCTCACTTGATCTCCAAGACTTTCACGGGGTCACTGACACTTGGTATTCAGAAAGGAAGACAAACGAGCCCCAGAAAGTGGGGAAATAATCGCACTAGCAACGGGCTGCTGCGTACGGTGGTTTCGCATTGTCCGAAATGGACACGAATCGGATATTCGTTACCATCCTAAAGGTCCGTCTTAACATCCTCAATACAGTCCAAAATTAAATGTGGGTCCTGCAAAGTAACCGCACAGTGTGCGAAATTTGGGTGAGCACACAGGAAACACAATCCGCAGGGGCAGAACTTCCTGGAAAAGTACTACGCCCAGGTGCAAGTGGTCTGCTCTTCGGAGCATAACACTACATGACTGATGTCTGAGTTGTCGGTTCCAGTTTGTCAGCTCACTTATTTTGCGCAAATTTCTTACGCGGATCTACCAGATAATATGTTGACTGAGACGGTGACATTGCCACGATAGCAGGCGATTGATGATCGGGTGCGCACCATCGCAAAATACGGGCTGGGTCTTCAAGTGGCCAGACAGGGCAGCGGCTAATGAGAATTGCTAACCGAATGAAGTAGGTTATGAATCAAGATAGGCACCAACTTATGACATCTGCTTAAATTTGCGTAGCCAGAATTCATTGATCTATGTACGGCAATCGGTGGGATGTGAAGTGGAGAATGACATTTGTAGCGTGAAGCTTGCTAGCGGCCAAATGCATGGTTTCAGTTTCACCGGTGACCAAACGTAGTCTTTGCGCAACACAAACCCAGATTTCTCCCGCGACGGAGCTGTACGCTATCAGGCGCATCTCCAGGTTGCGGAATGCCTTTCTTGTGAAGTCAACGGTGAATAAGTCTTGTTTGCTTTGCAGGAGAGATGAATAAGCAGTCGCGGACAATCAGCGGCAGTGTCTCAGAGCGTAGGGAGTTCTGGGCTTGTCACCTGGTTCTCCATTAAATACCACAAGTGCTCGTACGGCGCTGTGTCAAAGCCAATGTGACCGCCTATAGGGTCATTGACCACTTACTTCTGTAACCAGAAGTGCATCTAAAGGAGGGCGGATGAACAACCTTGGTGGCCACCGGATTCTCTGTGAACTGCAACCGAACACAAAGGCGAATGAGCCACCTGGCTGTTAATGGTCTTCGTATTCGCCCTGATGGTTTGCAGGTCCGGTCATTAAGACCAAAGGCTCGGGGTAGGTCACTTAAAACAACCCTCATCCTCGGTCTGGGAAATAGGGAAGCTCACTGTCCACAACAACACATGGATCTTCGCATCCCGTCCCCTGACTCTCTTCCTCCGTTTTGTCGTTGTTACCCATGTGTTGTGGCACTGCCAAATGTTTAGTAAACAAGTGTCATATATATATATATATATATATATATATATATATCGTGTAGTATGCCCATTTTTATTACATATTGTAAGAAGAAACGCAAGCGGTACGCTTAAAGCGAACAATTGTTTTCGATTTATTCATCATCAGGCTTGGCCAGCCAGTAATAAAGATGCATCGGGCCTCACTCAGTGGTATCACATGCCTTCAGTCATTTAACCACATGACAGGTTACGTTAAGCATTTAAAAAATGTTTGTTCAATCAATAGTTACTCTCTGTTTACCCGTATGAACTCTTCTCAACGTATATTTCTGTACCAAGCCTGATGATGGATAAATCGAAAGCAATTGTTCGCTTTAAGCGTACCGTTTGCGTTTCTGCTTACTATATATATATATATATATATATATATATATACATATATACATATATATATATATATATATATATATATATATATAGTTATTTACCTGATTGCAGTTGCCATGAAAACTAGTAATAATGGGAAAAGGAAGCAAAATGTAAAGTAAAAGACAAGAGAGACTAGAGAAACAATGCTAGCGAAATTAAGCGGGTTGGAAAATGGACAGGTAGGTGCAAGCGACGTAGGGTATACGTGCTATCGATTCCGCGACTAAACCAGTTGATGTGACCGGTCGCAAGGTGTCTAACCAGGAGGGCGACATGTGCCATGCTAGCGTAGTTTCTCGGAGAACTGCTTAATGTCTCCGCTGTTACTGACTGGTCGCCCCCCCTCCCCTCCCCAACTATGTGCAACAACGGTAAACACTGCATATTATGAGTCACCTATAGATGACCTTTTGGGCTAAAGCATTCTAGTGCGACGGACATCACTGCTTAAATTCGAATGTGTGCTTGCTAACACTGAAAGCATCGAGAATGTCTTCGTAATGGAAATAGCTACAAGATATTGGATGGACGAATGGAACGCTTCTCCGTACAGTGCGATAGCAGGACCCAAGAGATAGAGCAAGTGAAAAGCATAAGCAGTACGCGGGTGCATCGTATTGACGATTCGCTTCCACGTGATCAATGGCAGCCACATATGGGCTAGGGAAACTGCGCGCTCAAACTCACGTATTGTGGAGTACAAGCCGGAAACTTGAAGCACTCGGCCACCGGCGAGCTCACAGAGTGACTTGTTGATGATTGAAACTGTGAGCGCTACCAATCAAGCGTCAACTAGCGACAACGCAAAACACTGTCAAAGGTGGTTCATTTTAAGCCTGACATTGCAACAATAGCAATTCAAACCAATATGCTTTGAGGCTTAACATCGTCATTGAAGACGAAAGCAATACAACAGAAGTAAGCATATTAGTGTTTCTACTTTCGCATTAGAACCCGTGAGATTGTGTCGTAGTCCGAACAGCACAGTGGGGAACCCAAAATGAGTCGCAAAACCAATGCTATCACATAGACTGGCGGTCCAGTGCTACAAGAGTAAGTCGGTGACCACAATGCCCCTGGTGTGATCCCCAGCACAGGTGACCCAGACCTAAAGAGTTCGTGGAGTGTAGCATGGAAAAACAGAGTACACAAAACTGGGAAGATTGTTTCGTCCCCCCGATGAGCAAGGCACATAGAAAGTGCTAAATGCACATGCAGGTGCCCGAAGGGGCAGGTACGTAAAACTGAGAACTGCAAGAACCGTTACAATAACTTGGTGCAGGCCGCAGGCGTGCAGCGAGCGAAATTTTTCACTAGCCGAGTGGTACATCGTTGGAATTTACTCCTATTGCACTGGTGGAACATTATATGATAGAAGCCTTTAGTAAAAGATGTCCGGATATTAATCAATCCACACTCTTGGGAATCGCATTGAGATTAGTGAGTGCTAACTAGTACCAAATAGCCCGTGGCCTGTAGGATATCATGAATAGCTTCATGAAGTTACGCGAAGTTGCTCTTACTGTGTTTTGTCTCTACAGAAGTCAAAAAGTTATGAAATCGAAGTGCCAGAGGCCCTTGCTTGTTTACCGGCACACGAAACGGGACGCACCTTAGGCGAAGATTAGTTTCGTCCCTGGAGACTGATCTGACCTTTGAAGTGCCTGTGAAGTTTCGCAAAACAAACTAGTCAATGGTTAGAGACCAAACAAGCTTGAAGTACCCGTCATTGAAATTTGAATTTGGGTATGCTCGATGGTCGAACGCTTAAAATTGGCGAATCAAGATAACGGGTTATAAAAATAAGATAATAAACGTACAGCAAAAATGAAACAGGTCATCTCTGGTTAACGGCATGTTTGCTGATCAATGGCTTGCCGCAGAACTGATCAAATCAGGTGGAAACCCGACAAAACTCGCCAGTAGACAAACATGGTCATCTATCTTCGAATGCGGCCGATGAAACTTAGCTTATGAGAATCCAGGTGACCAACATCGTGAGTTGATGCAATCGATGCAATCACGCCCTCGGCATGGAGTGATCTAGGTGTACTTTTTAAGTCAAATCATCTAACCATCCCATGGACCAGCTTTTGGGCTAGTGAAAAAACTTCCGAACGAGACTCTCCTTTGAGAGTATGCAATAGTGAAGCATTTCTTATCTCAGTTGGATGAACGAATGCGTTTTTGCACCAGTCAACAGAATATCGCTAAATTCACCATTTGCAAGTCAATCAAAACAAGTATGTGAAGATGGGGCTCTACGCGAAATTATAGCTCACTTTCTAGCAGACCAACCAACTGATGTCATCTCTCTTTGTGCACTTCAAGGGCCATGGGATCTGACTCTGAAGCAAGTGCACACGACAGTAGTGCTGTAGAGAATCTACGGCCATTTCGCTGGGATTCCAATGACAGCAGCGAGGTCTAACTGATAGCCCGCAGTATCTATGACTTCATAGTGACAGCTCTAACAACACAGGTGGAGGACCAGGGAGCGTTTTCCGCCAACCACAGAAGAATGAACGAAACAGGAAAACAAATAGCGTAATGTCGGAATATGATATGAAATATCACAACGCATTGTTTACAATACTGGCATTCATCCGCGTCACTTCTTTTTAATAAAATCGTAGCTACAATCAGCGTGATAGGCTGCCGCTGATTGACCAATCTGTGCACTCCTAGCCGTCCCACTGAGACACATTTTGGTTACAATGCGGGCACGGACAAAATCCTGGGTGTAGACCTATGTCTTCAGCACTGCACTATGCTTTAAAAATTGATATCTACTAGGCATGGACTATACTGGTGATCGGGAAAAATGCATTCACGCCACTGCAAATTATTTTTCTGAGTGGCTGAAAGTAGTCGGAAAAGTGTCTCAATGGGACGGTTAGGGGCACAAAAAGATCATCCCCGACAGCAGTAAGTAAGCACTTTGAATTGACACTTCGATGCCGCACAACCACAATGATGTACGGAACAAAGAATAGTAAGGGGGTATAAGGGGAACCTATACGGTTCACTGCCGTGTATACTAATGCATGCTGCATCTACCATGCTTCGGCGGCGTTTTACTTTACTGGATTTCTCTACTTGGATATGCTTCGGGTCATCGAGATCCTTTTGACATGTTTTCCTACACCGTTCCCTCCAAATTATCGCCAGCAGTAGCCAGTGAACCTCATGCGCCGAGAGCACGATCCGCGCCACTTCTTTCACCCATTGCTGTAACATGGGAACGAAAGCATCCTGTCACTGTTTCCACCGCTATCACTGCAGCCGAACACTATAAAGAATTTCATCGTGTGCTGGTTCGTATTTTTTTGGAATCGAATACAGTTTGCCGAAAGTATCGCTCTGAACGGCAAGCAAGCAATTCGCTTGCAGCTGATTGCCTCCCTCGCACCGGATGATCTGATCAAGTTGAAGCGCTATTGCAGCTTTAACGAAACTGTTGCCAAATCCGTCTCACTAGACATCATCAACTCGCTTTTCTTGCGACTTTTCCAGTCGGTTTCCGAGGCACCGGATGCCTCAGCAAGTTTGTTTCGGTGGCCCCACTGGCTTCATCAAAAGAACATCATCGGTATCGGCTTACTGCTCATCGTCCTTCTCATTATGGTAACCTTTATGGGTGTGAGAAGTTTTCTCTGGCTCATTGTGCCATCGTTTGTCATTACAGGTGTGCTACTGCAGTCACTAGTCAAGAAGTACCATGAACGCGTAGCGGAAAAGATATCTGTTTTGTCAAAGTATCGCAATCCCCCTGAAGAATGTAAACCTCCGCACTTGCAGTCTTGGTTTTTGTAGTTCTCGAAAAAGCTTTCCTTGTCACCATCACATGATGAATGTGCGCTTTACTATGAGCACGTGTTTACTGACACCTGGGTGAACATGAACTTCCTGGAAGCCTTTTGGGAGGCCGTTTTAGTTCCATGCGTTTCCTTTGTTAAAATGATCGGAAAATCTCTAGGTTTGTTCTACGTCAACCTAGTCACACATGTCCCTCCTATGGTCGCGATTCCGATCTCTGTGGTTTGCTTCACCGTTCTCATAATTACCGTTTTTGTTTTTTGGCGGTTCTTGTCATCCAATTCCCGGAAAAAAACTTTTTAATAAGCGAAAACACAAAAGGCGCAGCCAACACCATCGATGATTACCTCAGAGTGATTTATCCTTCTTATTTCGGACGTGATTGTCTTTCGTGTATATTTTATATCCCATATGTAATCTCTCTTATTATCGTGTGGGTGAGAGGTAAATGGTACATACACTTCAAACATCGTGCCGTTTTGTTTCGACTATGAATCACTGTTCATCTCTGAGTATGCACGTAAATCTTCCCATTCCTACCGCCTGATTTTTTCATGCGGATGGGAACGACTATAAAGCCTAACACCTTGGAAGTTTTTCCACGTGGTGCATTCAGTGTTTTGCACCTGGGGTGGAACCTTGTCACCTAGCTATTCGAATTCTCGCTCATGCACTGTTGGATCACCACCCTCCTGTTTGCATTCATAACACTGTCCATGTTTTAATGGCAGCCGCATTCGTCAAGACACGTGGGAGTGAGAACTGTTCTACCTCACTGATTTCTTGTTCGTTTGAATACTGTGGATTACGCACGCATAATTTCCCAATTAGACAGATAGGAATGCTGCTGCTGTGCATGTTGAAGGAATATGGGATGGCTCAGTTGATGAACCGTGGCTCCCATCCACATGTCTTCCGGTCTTATTCCTTCGTGTTAACGCTGGATATGGGGTGTGTAGTTAGAGCTGACGGTGGTGCAGCGCAAGTCACCCATAGTTTCTGTGTAGGCGCTGGCATTCTGTGGCTATCCTCGTGGAGGCCGCAGCGACAGACAAATCCGGAACCGGATGCTCCCAACCATCTGGTCAAATCGAACGGCGCATCTCGCATGTGAAACGGCGGGGTTCCGATTGGCCATCTAATTCAAAGTATGCCGCATAGTAGATAAGCGGAAACAAGCTATTGTAGATACTGCCCCTCTTCATCCCCCGATTCTTTTCTCTTGCACTCGTTGCAGTCCCCAAGTAATTGGCTGCAACTGAAGTTTTGTCATCCTGCACCTCTGTCACCACGGTGTCTGGCACACTTGTTGCCAGACTACTATGCTTGACTTCCATGGCGTCATCGAAACTTCACAGGTCAAGAGACTGCACCTTCAGGTGCAAGAGTATTACTGCTACCGTACTACAATTTATGGGTCACACGGCTGTTGAACTAAATGCCTATTTCCTCATTCACTCGCGCAACTCATGGGATTATGATCCAAGAATGATATGTAAGGCTGGCGTGAATACCATTCTCAGCTTCAAGCTTATCATCGTCGAATTCCTATTGTCCCGGAAGTTAATCAACACTTTCCAGCACGGATTTTTAAGAATATAGTCGTGTAAAAATTGTCAAGTATAATTTCCGAAATTCGTTACTCATTCCATTGACTGTGGTAAGCGTCTGATCGTCATATTCTTTGATTTGCATAAAGAATTCGATTGTCTACCACATGGAAGCTTCTGTCGAAACCACATTTCTTCTATATAGTTGGCAACTTACATTCTTGGAAATAACCATACTTTTTGGTCGGCATGAAGCAGCCGAAATACTAAGCAATGCTTCTACTAGGAGACAAACCACAAGTAACATAATTTAAGGAAGTGTTCTAGGTCCTCCTTTGTTTTCGATATACATCAAAACGATGTCCAATTTCATTGCTGACCAATTGTACATTATTGGTGGCAGTTATCTTTTGGGGCGCTACGGATGTCATCGAATATGACAAAACATAGGTGATCGTCGACGATATCAAAATGGTTTATAAGTTCGATACGGACCAAGCAGTAATGCTCTAGGCGATGTACAAGCGGATTTGCACGAGCTGGAAACTTGGTACAGAAACTAGGAAATCAAATTCGCACCCGAGAAGTGCAACTGTACGTACAATCGGTGCGATACTTCACTTAATTCGTTGATGCTAAGTGGTAAAACAATGCCCACTTGTCTTTCAATTCTCGAGCTTGGACTGTACTACTTGAGCTCATTCAGTTTCACCGACCAAGTGCAGTATACTGTTGCAGAAGCCCGTAAATTGAATGAATTTAAAATCAACCTATATAAAACCTATATGCTCATCAATATATTCCAATGAGAATTGACAGGTCTGCAATCCGATAGGTACATCGCTCCTCTACGAAGCACCTAATGAGAAGATAAAAATGGGGTGTTGCCCGCCCGAAAACACTTCACTCCTATGACGCGTTTCGAGGTAATTTCCTCACATCAGATATACCAGACATTGAACCCGGAACCATTGGGATGTTAATGGTGACCGCTACCCCTAAGCTAGCGGTCACAACTTACAACCAAGTGTCCCGAGTTCGATGTCTGCTATCACTTTTTGATGAGAGGAAATGCCATTGAAACGCGACATAGGAGTGTAGTGTTTTCGGGCGGGCAACGCCCAATTTCTATTTGCATCAGCTACGGTCCTCTGGATCGATAGATCAAGGTTCACTTAAATGGGAAGCGCGGTCAAAATTCAGATCGCGTGTCGCAATCCATCCAAACAAAGGGTAGTTCAAAAATGACAATCATAATCCACCTAATGAGAAAGTCTGGTTATCTTACTATGACCGTTGTTATGATATGAAAACCGAACCCCACTGTTTAGGAAGACTAAAACTCAACAATGGCTTTATGTTTCATACGATCCACAAACGTGCCAACCTACAACATCGAGGTGACACTTGAATCCCTTAAGTACGATGTGAGGAATAGTGGTGACAAGTTACTAATCGAAAAGCCCGAACTAACAAGATCAAACTTCTCTTTTAGTCGCTGCGCAGTTGTGTGGAACAAGCTACCACAAACTTCGAGAAGGTGTGACTCAAAAGGATTTTTCGCACTCTACTAAACAGAAAATTGACAGCGACAGATATACTCAACATGGACGAGCGTATAGCCACGTTATATGAGGAAGGGCTCAGTGTCACATAAATCAATGATTTGAATTCAATCCACCTCCAGCGTATTCTACCCTCTTTCTTTTCTGGTGAAGCGAATCAAAATGCGCTTGTGACAGTACGAGTGCACTCAGCTATTTGGAACACGATGCTGTCTTTGAATAATGTAAAAAAATAAACGGAATATTCCTTGACGGCGCTAGGCACAGTCCAACTGAATGGTCCGATTATTTTGTACAAAGATCGCAAGTTCCTTCGATACTTTTCCTCATTTTATTTCTTAAGTAATTATCCGCCTGTATTTATTTGCAAAAGCAGCATGTTGGCTATGCGTCTAGTTGCTAGACTACTGAGATTGGTTGGCAGCATCCGGTTTCGGATTTTCCTGTCACTGTGGCAAGCCACAGGACGCCTGCGCCTATAGAGGGACCATGGGTGGCTTGCGCTGCGCCACCCACAGTTCCATTCACACACCCCATATCCAGTGGAAACCCGAAGGAATAAGACCGGGAGGCATGCGGATGGGAACCACGTTTCATCAACGGAGCCGGCCCAAACACTTTCGCAGACAAACACAAGCACGCTGTATTTGGGGAATCAACCGCACACAAGGCGGTGGCTGGACCGTAGTCCGCTCCACACTGAGTGCATGGGACCACTCTTCGAGCCTAGCACGACCACAAGGACCGTGCATCCCGTCTCCTCCAGCAACGACCAACTGTCTCCTGGAGCCAGTATGGACGAGGTGGTGGGTAATGTACAGGTAGGCACCTTATCAACATGCACATGGAGATCAGCGGATAAGGGACAGTCATCGCGTCATACTCATCGTTGCATAGTAGCTGAGGATGGGCATCACACCAGCTATGCCGCAGGAAGAAGGGAACATTTTGACAAAAAGTGGAGCAAAACATTTCTAGTTTGTTTTTCACACGCTGATTTTTCTCTTTTTTGCCATTTGAAAGTTTTGAAGTATTAAACTTGTTAATCCATACAATACTGTACACAATTCTTCCACTGATTCCGGTTGCGGGCCATGTCTTCAAATGTGTTAAGCCATTGGCACTCCTCATCTTTGGGTCCCCGTCAACAACAAAACCATGGACTGTCAACCAGGGTCAACCAGTGTAACACAGCATAAGAAAATAGTAAATTTATGTACTCTAGAAATAACCTCGAAGCTTCTTAATAACGAATTTGTGATCGACGATTCCCAGAGGGTTACTCGACACGTAGTACTCACCTACGCAGATCACCGTTGCGGACAAGGTGGTGCCATCCTGCACCAGCAATGTTTCGTAGGCAGCGATGATCAAAGAATCCCAAGTCTCAATCCCATAGAGTAGGATGGCACTGTAGTCTTGTACACAGCTTTTCAGATTCAGAGAAATCACTCTCTGACCCTAGAGATGTCGCAGGTTCAAGGCAGTTCTAGCTTTTGTAATAAGTGAACTGACTTCAGTGATAATGCACCCATTGTTACTGATTAAGCTGACCGGTGAATTGATCAACCACCTCGAGTTCCTCGCCAGAAAGGGTCAGTGGATCAGTAGGTGGCTGGTGGTCTTGTAGCAGCGCTGCACTTCGGAGGCGTGAGACCCATGTCAAACGTTAAGAGCGCTCTAGAGAAGTTACCCAGGGTTGAAAAGTATCGTCCACATAATCAAGATCAACTAGTTTTCCACCAGG
The DNA here is from genome assembly GCA_944474145.2 of Dicrocoelium dendriticum. NCBI lineage: Eukaryota > Metazoa > Platyhelminthes > Trematoda > Plagiorchiida > Dicrocoeliidae > Dicrocoelium > Dicrocoelium dendriticum. Next base: position 20,312,464 of record OX104062.1, on the reverse strand, counting down.
TGATACCTCAACGCCTGCATCGTGAGATTCCCAAGGGAACACCCTTATGATGCAGTCCAGGATGAAGTTGAACAAACATGGGAAATTGGACAACCCACATGAACGCCACTTGTAGGAAAGATTTCGTCGACACCGTAGACCCTGACGCCGCCTATGATATTCGATTACAGGGAAGGCAGTATCCACATCCCGCGCAAGTATCTCAATCAGAATGCATCGACCGGTTGGGTCGAACGCACTCTTGGAGTTCAGGAACACAGTCATTGTCAGTTTGCGGTACGTGCGATGATGCTTTAGCACCTGCCGCTGAGTGATATATGGTCTATACAGCTCCACTCTGGACGGAAATCTGCCTACTCTGCCCCTATCCGGGATTCCCATTCTGCGGTAAGTCGACGGAGGAGAAATGAGGGTAGGAATGTTGTCACCAACGGTGTTAGGCTAATATCACACAATCGGTGTGACTGTCCAATTGTGTATTACCACTATAAACGATCCAATCCAGTTAACCGGGATGGTCTCTTCTTTCCAGATCTAGTCGAACAGAGGTCAGTGATTTGCAGAGGACACCATCATCCTTAGACAGTGCGAGCTCAAGGGAACATGGAGCAACTGCACGAAAACGATTAAGGGCTGTGGTTGCGTTTCGGACCTCAGACTCAGATGGAGCCTCTAAATTAACCGGCAATGGCTTAGCTTGCACCCCTAACAGGAAGAGACACAGAAGCAAGTAAACAAAAACAGCCGCTGCAGAGTACACTAATCGGTCACTGATGAAAAAAGGCATTATAGCACGACGTCGGTACTGCGTACCGACGCTTCGCTGTCTCGTAACCACCACCGGTCACACGTGGGCTACGCGAGATAGAACCCGCGACATCAGATTACAAACTCGTTACCTCTAGGCTATAAGCCGGTCGGTCACTCATGCGATGCGGGATCCATTGCCTGTTGAGGGTATTACTTTAGCAGGATCTTCTTAACAAATGCATACATACGATTTGTGAGGCTCAAATGAATCTAGGGTGCAACGCGCATAGACAGGATATACTTTCATTTTCTTTGCGTTAGTCCCAGAGGACAGTATTTAAGAGATCATGGTGACTAGCAACACTCATGCAAACCGCCAAATAAATATATATTGTGATACCTCTGGTTGACTCGAACGAAAGAACAATGCACAGGAAGCAAGTGCGGGTCTATGTTCGTGTTAGTGGTGGCGATGGCGGTGCAATTTGTCTGTCTGCACACTCACCATAATCCCCAGTTCAACGGAAAATATTCAAGCATAAACACCCGCGCTCAAGTATTTGGCATCCAAAAAAATAAAAAAAATATTGACTTTGACCGCAACCAACCACAGTGTCACAAGCCACGGGCAGCGGTCATTAATTGAGGTGTGCCATCCAACAAGTATGACAATGTGTCAGAATAGTAGAACATTCAGTATCAGTTGTCAATTGAACTCATAATCAGCGAATCAGCGACGGTAGTACTGAGGAAACGATGCGCTACCACGGCTAAGCGATGTGGAGGAGGAAAATATTCGTTAGAATAGCCCTCTGAGAATAAAACACAATCAATCGAAGCCATTGGTCAAGTGAACTTCGGACGTCCATTATGCCGATGGACTTGCGCCGTGATGATTATATTGTGTGAAACGCGGGCAAATACTACGCCGGGGTTGTCAGGTATTTAGTGGCACCTGCAAGGAGACGAATCAATAAGGCATTAAGGGACAAAAATCCATCGGTCTCTGGACCCTACTAATGCAACTGCGACCGGCTGTTAATCTGTTTAAATAATCAGGAAGACCCAGTACGTCAAGCGTCTTAACGGAAATGTTTCGACGATTTTAAAATGTATACCGGTCGGGCGAGTGAATTGCGTCAGAGCACTCGTTGACTGGAAGTACAAGCGAAGACATGAGGCCGGGAGATGTAAAGTCCACAAACAGCGGTACATTAGGCAGTGTCAATTGTATAATGCTGACGTCATGATATCAGATTGCTGATGATTCGCGTCTAGTACGCTGAGCACATTGGTTAGCAGTTCAGAGTCGGCAAAGATAACTCACAGAGCTGAACAAATGATTTACTGGGATTATTCTATCTCAGGCACAAGGATACTCAATTGAGCACAAATTCAGTACAGTTAGGTTGGACAACTATGATCCAAACATCGAACTGCGGTGGATCCAGTTGCCAAGGCCCACATCGCAAGAATAGCTATGAATAAAAGTCAAGATAGTGGGGTTGAACGCAGAGAATATAAAGAAAATGGAAGCAAGGAAGTGCATTAAATAAAGCAGAATGGAGCGAAAATTCACAACCAGGTGCAAAAACCTAATGCAGGAACGCCACTGACTGTCACTGCGCCATGACAAATACGGTGCCTAACCATTGGTGTAGACCATCCCAAGGCCTCCATTCACAACGACGGCACGCACCAGCCTGACCAAGTCTCTCAAAAAATTTCTTCATATCTCTATGCCACGTCATGGACTGGCCACCTCGAGGTTTCACCTAACTTGGTGCAGCCACTGCGTATTATGCAGGCCGAGGAAGCCGAGCAACAGGCATATCGAGAACATGGCCTAGCCCACGTAAGTGATTAAGATTCAGTAAACACTCGGCTGGCTAGCCGAACAACCTCCTCGTCGTGCCAGCTGGGTGGTTCGGGTAAATCCTGTTCCAGCAAATGGTTCGGCGGCAATGTTCCAGGACGTGGTGGGATTTCGCCTGGCAAGCGTTCTCCCTATAAAAAACCACAAGTATCCGTTTAACAACATTGTGACGTGGCGGATGTGACTCGCCACTAAATAAAGTCACTGCCTCTTCCCTTTTCCGGAGGACCATTCACACATCACGAACGTCATCCGATTCAAAGCGTTCCATTGATTCCCCCCCTTTGATGGCGAACACAACGAACAAAAGCACATACAGTCACGTTGACCTACTCACACAACATGTCCCCTACCAAATACACTGTTAAACATAGTTTTACATCTCAACACACATAAATTCCTATGCCATTGGTCAACATATAATAATTTGTGCAATTGCCGATCATACATGTCTGTAATACCATGATCACGCCCTTGATGGTGTGCCTCGCAATGACGAGAATAAACTATTTATTTATTTATTTAGAAGGCTTTTTGCCAAAAACCAACTGGAGGACCGCAGCGTTGCTCAGTCGGTGTTCTGACCGGACGTGAGCACTACTCCGCAAGCATCGGTGCACAAACGGGGCCAAGCTTTTAATGTCTTCGCTGCGGACTGGACAGATCTCTGATCCACACAGTGACACAGGCCTTTCCGCAGCGCTATACACCTTAGCTTGCACTGACAAGCTGACATCTCGCCATCTTCATGGATGGTTCAGTCTCTGGAAAGCCATACGGGCCTTGTTGATACGTGAAGTAACCTCTTCAATGATGTGACCACCAGAGGTGACACAGCTATCAAGTGAACAGATCCACCACTTCCAGTGCCTGTTCGGGAATAGCTAAAACCGGAGGCGTGTCAGCCCAGTCCTGAAACAGCACTTGGCACTTTGAAGGTGCAAAGTACATGCCGAAGCGTGCAGCGTTACGCATTCTGTGCAGTAGTGTTTGCACAGCCGATGCGTCAGACCCCAGGAGAACTATGTCGTCCGCATACTCCAGGTTTGTCAGTCGGTCGTATGGCAGAAATTCCAATCGAGAATTGTCTGAAAGAACCGAGTCATTGATGATCATTTCGATCACAGAGAGGAAAGGAGATAGAGGACAACCCTGGTGGGGAACCCAGCAGAAAGTTTCCTGTAGGGTCTTACACTGCCTCGAGAATCACTGTAGGAGAAGTTCGAAATAGAAAGTTTAGCTGGCACGCACTTCATGGACAGGCAGTACCACAAGCTGGCGAGATCAATAGAGTCGAAGACGGCTTTTAAGTCAAGAAAAAGCACCATAGTCGGTCGTTTGTATGTGTGTCTCTGCTTTAACACTTAGCGGAGAGTGAATATGTGGTCAATGCAACCACGACAAGGGCAGGTCAGCCTGGCTTTCAGTGAATCGGTTCTCACGAGGACCAGTAAGTCGTCGAAGAATGATATCCGTGAGAAATTTTGATGCAATGGAAATAAGGCTAATGCCTTGATAATTCTCGCACAAAGTATGTTGACTCTAACGGAATATGGACACGACAGTTAATAGTCGCCAGTCTGAAGGCACCTATTTAGTGTCCAAATTCATGTTGAAAAGAAAAGTGAGTTCAGTCAACAAAGTGGCACCACCACCTTTTAGCAAAGATGGGGAAGGTCGTCGGGTCCAGGAGATTTGTTTCGTTTCAACACGGAAAACACATGGCGAATCCCTTCCCAAGTGAAAGGTGTGATATCAAGTTCTCACGTAGGCTCATGTGATTTGGCAAGTGTCGCAGAAGGCCTGGTGAACTGCTCCTCAAACTGTTCCGCCAAATGGGCCAGTCGACGAAGCTGAGAATGGTTCAACAGTCCAGATTTCTCAGCTACTGTCTCGTTAACTGATGGTTTTCCCGGACCTGTTCCAGATGAGCTGGAATAGCACTCAGTTGTTTCTAATAACACTGACATTCTCCATCTCACGGGCCTTCGCAATCCACCAACGTACCCGGTCAACTCGAAAACTCCTTGTCAGACATCGTTACAAGGAGTTACGGATAAGCTGAAACTCAGTGCCCATTGGAACCTGCTTACGCGCTTCCATCAAACTGAATGATGCTTCAGATCAATTCACAGTTACGACGTCGCAAGTTGGGTGCACAGCAAGCGTCAAAAGCATCCTTCATGGCACACTTGAGACAATCCCAGTCAGCGTTCGGCTTGCCAACCTCTTTCATCACTGGTGGGTTAGTCCGTTAGGATACCGTTGAACTGCAGACTGCGAGTTCAAGTTACAGGTAAGGTTAGAAGATAGATGCTTCTTTGAAATGGGAAAAGGATCGTCAAACGTGCACACACTAGAGTATGGTCGGAATCCAGGCATGTGTTCCAAATTGACCGAGTCTTGGGCTGATGTGCACCACCTGTAACTGCTGGCAATATGGTCAATTTGGGTCCGGGTCATTGAGGAATTGGGTGGGCGCCAGGTGACGCGGTGTGAACGTTTATGTTGGAAAGTATTGCTAATAACAAAGATTGTGTTCAGCGAACAGTAGCAGGAATCGATCATCATCGTCTGTTCAGCGTGCATCGACTCCGAAGCGCCCTCCCAGTTGGTATGCAGAAGCTGAAAGACGACCTACTTGGGCATTCATCACTATTAGCAATCACGATGTCAGTATTCCTCGCCAGGCGGAGAAGAAATGAAAAATGGTAGTAGAAATCATCTTTGGTAACCTTCGAACTGCAGTCAATAGGAGCATTAGCGGAGGGGATAAAAAGGTAGTTGGTCTTCATATGGTGAATAACAACAATAGAGGTTCGAAGTCGAAATGCACACATGCAGCTGTTCACCGGTATCCAATCGAGCTGATTACCTTCAGCGCGTCTTCTGAGGGCGATATCAACACCGTAAATGCCTTGCCATTGATTCGGTATCACCAGAGACGCGAAGAGTGTAGTCAGCGTCGTCAAATTCAGAATCAGGAAATGGAAAATTCGTCACAACGCTGTTATCTTGCAGCGTGTTTTGGAGACACAGCACAAATCAAAACCAAGAGAGTGAAGAGTCAGTGCTGCTTGTTGACCGATCTGACCCAGTGCGGACGTTAAAAGAACCAATGTGAAAGGAGACCAGTGGTTTGATGGACGAGTTACGAATATCGATGGAAGCAGCAGCGAGGTCAGTGGCAGTTTCTTGCTTAATAGATGGGTAAACGAGAGTTTAGGGAGGAAAAAGGAAGGGAGTATGGTCGACGTGGTCGAGGGGGCAGATGATACTCTTCGGCTGCCTATTCCGAGGGAGGGGTTTTGTTCGAAGTGCCCTACCTCCAGTTTTTGACTCAACAGTCTGACCCACAAGATAGTGGGGGATTTGGAGGTTCGCTTAAGGGATTCCACCCGGGGCCTTTGGTTTAATACCCGGACCCAAAAGGCAGTGGGGAGCTAGTCCAGCCCGGTAAGCAGAAAGCAGAAATTATCCAATTCGAGTACAACTAGAAACAAAAGGTCCATGACCCAGTACATGACGCGTGTGTAGCGACCCGGAGATTCACCATTTTTGACTGTAAATAATTTTAAAATATTCTAAAACTACACTTTTTATGCAGTAGTGAAGTAAGCGCTCTGTCCGCACAGATGGACGTCCAGCCGTCTCATTCGAGGGGCGTTTTTGGTCACTCGCGGAGGCGAAGAGTAGATATTAAGATAAATGGTATGTTATGTCCAGTTATGTTGTTACATAAGAGCCGCCGTTCTTTATCTACTTAGGTTCTAAAAAAACCTTTAATTTTTAGTAAAATCGTAATTTCAGTTAGCGCGAGTGACCGTTTGAGTGCCCTAAGTGACCAATTTTTGTGCCCAGGCCGCCTCAACTGGACACTTTTTGGACTTATGGACAATCAAACACATTTTCGGTTTGGCCTATCGGCTATAGTATTGGGCAAATACAATTTGGGAATCGAGTTCCGTTTACGTTACGGCATTTGCAAAAAGGAAAATGCATTCGCGGTTTATGGCAAGCGTGTGTTGAAAAAAGCATGCTGTGACCAAAAGGCGTCCAAAATGTCCGATTGCGACGGCCAGAGGCATGAAAGTTGGTGCGTCCTCGAAGTCAGCACCCGTTCACATCTTCCACAGCTAACTCTCTCCGGGTGCCTTATTTTCAGCATTAGCTAGTTACCGCAGCTTTACTAAACCTTTTTCCTAGCTTATTTCGCGTGCTCACCCGCTCGCTTTTGGTTGATCGTTTATCTGTGTACCTGATTTATGGCGCAGGACCGACGCACTATAATTGGTGACACACTAGAATTGGTGAGTCTGTTACTGATTTTTCTTTTCATATTCGGCAATATACCGCGTCTACACTACAAATTTCCTTTTTATTGGGTTCAATTTCGCTGCCTCAGTATTGTACACTATGAAAGTTATTCATTCAGATTCTGACGACCAGCTTGGTGCGATCTCCTTATCCTGTCCTTCGGCGAGACTAATCCTAAGCCCTGGTTTGCTCGACTAAAATCTCAATTCCTACTACGTGGTGTTAAGTCTTAATGGACTAAGTTTCATTTTGTAGTAACGGCGCTTCATCCATCCTATCGAGGATATTCTGGATCTGCCAGAGCGGTAGAAAACTTAAGGATAAGACCGCTGTTCTGAAAAGAACAGGCTTGTCTGACCGACAACGAATTATGAAACCCAAGTAGGCGATTATACATCCTCTGTTATTGCGAAATTTCAGTCTAACAAAATGCTGGACAGTAGATGACGCTTTCCTCCTGGAATTGTGTTGGCAACGGTTACTCGTGAGATGTGTGACCTCATCATCAACAATCAACAACAGCAGCACATCAGTCATTTAAACTGATGCTTCGCTGCCATACAACCATGATGACCTAAGGAATAAAAATTAATAAGAGGGAGAAACGGGACTTACCTGAAAACCTTAATGTCCTAAGCAAACATTCAGGGTCAAGGCGCCTACACCTTGTGTTGGCAACATACCGTCAAAAGCAGCCGGCTATCTTGCAGAGATAATATATGCAACATACCTTGTGCCATTGCAGAAGCGCGCTTGTCCTGGCTAGCAGACGCCGCCGACCGGATTTGGGAATCTGGTGTCCAGATTTCACAGGTTCCATCCACCTCCAGTACCGAGTTACCTGGACTAAAAGTGCAAATCGTGGCGCTAATCGAACGACTAGGACTTAACAACGTCCGGAGCCAACTGCTGAAATCGTTCTAGCGATCGAACTCGTTCGAGTTCATTTTAGAAATCTCCGCCTATTGCTGGAACCACCAGCGATTTGGTCATTAGGCCATATAGTGTCGCCCGCCCTGTGCCTTCGAGCACCAGATGCATGGAAACGGGCCGGCCACCATGTAGGTGTGGACGGAGGTTGTTGCTTTTCAGTCGCCATATTTTCGTCACCGATCATGAAACAGGAGTCCGGTACTTGATGGACACTGGTGCCAAAGTTAGCCTACTTCCTCGAGACAAGAAAGACCCGGACGGTAAGGCGATTAGTTTATTGCGCACTGCCAACGGTACCATCATGCAAGAGCATGGGCAACGCTCGCGGAAGCATCCCTTGGGCTTACAATGTTCCTTTAAATGGATCTTCCGCATTGCAGATGTTCAACCGCCAATACTTGACCTTGACTTTCTGCAGCACATCAGCCTGCTACTAGAAGTGAAAAAAACGCCGTCTGATCGACCGACATATGAAACTGGCAGTTATAGGCACTTTGATCGACCATCGCTACGAGACTGGACCATAACGTGGTGCGACGGTTTGCGTACCTCACTGACCCATTCAGCAATACTGGGTGATGCCTCCGGGCAGCTTGAGAGCTACTCCTACCAAGTTGGTCAATGGTGAGAGGTCAGACAAACTCAGTCTCCTGGTTCTCCAGCTTGGGGGTTTGAAATGGGATGGCGTCCATTGCTGTAAAACTAAACCATTGCCACCTCCCCGCTGCCTTGCGGACAGGCTTTTGAGCCAAAGGCTTTGGATGAGGACCCTAATCATCCTCCTGTCTAGGCCTGAGCGCCCTGGCAGTATCTCAGCCCACATACAACCATGACATTTGCTTCAAACATAAACTTCATCCTGCATCGGCCGTCGCGCAGATTATCAAGGGTCGCCTTATCTGCTGCATACAGCAGGGCGGATAAGCGAAAACATGCTACTGCTGGCGCCTCCCTTCTTTCTTTTCCACCTTTTTCTCTTACCCCCATCCCGACCCCTATTACTAACCTTCCTTCTATAATTCCCAGTTTAATTGACAGCAACCGAAGTGCCACTGGAGTAGTACCAACTGCAGTCACCATCCCACAGCACCTATCGGCAAAAGTCCCTTATAAGGCCACGCTATCCCGTATCCATAGCGACATTCAACGTCCGCACTCTAAGACAAACAGGTCAACAGGCTGCACTCGCACGCACCTTGGACACACAGGGTGTTGATGTGTGTTGTGTGTCCGAAACTAGGATTAATGACCCTAACGGGGTTATTGAATTAACTGCACCCGGCTTATCCTCTCGTTATTGGTTGCACGCATCCGGAGACGCCGATGCAGCACTCACGGGTCAAGCTGGTGTAGGTATCATTCTCAGCTACAAGGATGAGTCATGGTTGGTTGATTGGATTCCGGTGAACAGCCGTTTATGTGCAGCCCGTCTGACGGCATCAGCTAAGGTGAATTCACGAAGTAAAACAAAACGCTGTTTGTTCGTGATTTCCGCTTATGCTGTCAAGGACACATTTTATCACGAACTGAACGCGCTACTACGTAGTGCTACTAGTTCAGATATTATAGTGCTTGCAGGGGATATGAACCCACAAGTAGGGCGTCTGAGCTCTTCAGAAGCTCAGCTGGGTGGTAAGTATGTACTTAACTCCGAATGTACTGACAACGGCGAGCGTCTGCTACAACTGTGTGCGGAGCACCAGTGCCACTTGGCGTTCTCCTGTAGCTGGCCAGCGATGGACCCAAATTGACCACATAGCCATAAGTTACAGGTGGCGCGGTTCCATCCTGGATTGCCGCTCGTACTGGAGTACCTATGTCGACTCTGATCATGCCTTGGTACGCTGTCGTTTCTCCATGAACTTGACCGGAAGGCGCACAAAGCGTCTCCCCCGATTAGCAAGGGAGAAATTGTTCCAGCCCTCGGTCAGGCAAACCTATCAAGACGCACTGCATACCGAACTTCCGCTGTCTTGTCCTAATGACACTGAACTTCAGTGGAATAGGATCTCGGCCGCCATGCACGACGCAGGAGCAGTTGCTTGTGGCACTATCCATCGTCACCGCACCAGTCATTGGATATCCGAGAGGTCGGTGAACCTGTTGGAATCTAGAAGACACCTCCCGACTGGCTCTGAACACAATGTGACCAGACGGGCTATTAGGCGTGAACTAAAGCGGAGCCTACGTGCTGATAAGGTAGCCTGGTGGACCAGTCGGGCTCAAGAAATGGAGGAGGCAGGAGCAGTAGGCAATTATCGCAAGCTCTTCCAGCTAATTCGCACCACTCGTCCCAGAAAACCAGGCGTCAGTGAGACAATCAGAGACAGCGCGGGTGCGCTGATACACAATAAGGAGCGCCGTATGGCTCGTTGGGCGAAACACTTTGAAGATCAGTTCAGCTGGCCCCCTGCTACCGGACCTCTTCCTACTCAGGTGATGCAGGACGAGCCATGGACGGTTAGTTTAGAACCTCCATCGGAGGCCGAGGTCCGAAACGCGATCACAGCCCTCAATCGTTTTCGTGCCGCCGGCCCGGATTCCCTCCCACCTGCACTATTTAAGGATAGAGGTGAGGTCCTCTGCAAAGCACTGACCTCCCTATTCGAACGTATCTGGAACGAAGAGAGTGTGCCGGCTAATTGGAGCGAATCGATTATAGTGGCAATATACAAGAAGGGCAGTCGCACAGAATGTGCTAACCACAGGGGGTATTAGCCTAACGCCAGTTGTGACAAAATTACTGGCCTCGATTCTCGTTCGTCGCCTCACTGCAGAACGGGAATCTCGGATTAGGGAAGAGCAGATCGGTTTCCGCCCAGGACGTGGCTGTATAGACCATATATTCACTTTGCGGCAGGTGCTAGAGCAGCGCCACTCATACCGCAGACCGACAATAGCTGTGTTCCTCGATTTCAAAAGTGCGTTCGATTCAGTCGATTGATCAATTCTGTTCGAAATACTTGCGCGGAAAGATGTTCCCACGAAATATGTGAACATCCTTCGTGCTCTATACTCAAACACTACAGGTCGCGTCAGGGTCTATGGTGTCCTATCGGATAGCTTTCCGACTACAAGTGGCGTTCGTCAGGGTTGTCCGATTTCCCCGTTTTTGTTCAATTTCGTCGTGGATTCTATCATTGAGTGTTCCCTTGCGGAATCTCACGATGTAGGCGTTGAAGTGCTGCCTGGTGAAAGATTAGTTGATCTAGATTATGCGGACGATATCGTCTTGCTTTTCGACAATGTTGAGGCGGCCCAATCAACCCTGAATAGCCTATCCAGAGTGGTCCCATTATTTGGTATGCACTTCGCTCCTTCAAAGTGCAAAATGTTGCTGCAGGACCACCAGCCACTTGATGACCCCTTGACGCTTGCTAACGAGCATGATTATCACCACCTAGTACTCGCCTACGCACATCGCTGCGGACACGCTGGTGCCATCCGACACCAGCAATGCTTCGCAAACAAGGATGATCAAGAACTTAAAGGCGCCTCAGATCTTCAGACCGAAGGGGCCAAGTCTCACTATCATAGAGCAGAACGGCCCTCACTGTGGCCTTGTATACACGGCCTTTCAGACGGAGGGAAACTCCCTTCTGTCGCCAAAGACGCCGCAAGGTTCAAGAAGGCTTGCTCTGGCCTTTTCAATGCGTGAGTTGACGTCAGTTTCTATGCGCCCATCATTGCTGATGCAGCTGCCAAGATAAGTGAATTGATCAACCACCTCGAGTTCCTCGTTAGCAAGTGTCAAGGGGTCATCAAGTGGCTGGTGGTCCTGCAGCAACATTTTGCACTTTGAAGGAGCGAAGTGCATACCAAATAATGGGACCACTCTGGATAGGCTATTCAGGGTTGATTGGGCCGCCTCAACATTGTCGAAAAGCAAGACGATATCGTCCGCATAATCTAGATCAACTAATCTTTCACCAGGCAGCACTTCAACGCCTACATCGTGAGATTCCGCAAGGGAACACTCAATGATAGAATCCACGACGAAATTGAACAAAAACGGGGAAATCGGACAACCCTGACGAACGCCACTTGTAGTCGAAAAGCTATCCGATAGGACACCATAGACCCTGACGCGACCTGTAGTGTTCGAGTATAGAGCACGAAGGATGTTCACATATTTCGTGGGAACACCTTTCCGCGCAAGTATTTCGAACAGAATTGATCAATCGACTGAATCGAACGCACTTTTGAAATCGAGGAACACAGCTATTGTCGGTCTGCAGTATGCGTGGTGCTGCTCTAGCACCTGCCGCAAAGTGAATATATGGTCTATACAGCCACGTCCTGGGCGGAAACCGATCTGCTCTTCCCTAATCCGAGATTCCCGTTCTGCAGTGAGGCGACGAACGAGAATCGAGGCCAGTAATTTTGTCACAACTGGCGTTAGGCTAATACCCCCTGTGGTTAGCACATTCTGTGCGACTGCCCTTCTTGTATATTGCCACTATAATCGATTCGCTCCAATTAGCCAGGACGCTTCCTTCCAGATACGTTCGAATAGGGAGGTCAGTGCTTTGCAGAGGACCTCACCTCTATCCTTAAATAGTGCAGGTAGGAGGGAATCCGTGCCAGCGGCACGAAAACCATTAAGGGCTGTGATCGCGTTTCGGACCTCGGCCTCCGATGGAGGATCTAAACTAACTGTCCATGGCTCGTCCTGCATCACCTGAGTAGGAAGAGGTCCGGTAGCAGGGGGCCAGCTGAACTGATCTTGAAAGTGTTCCGCCCAACAAGCCATACGGCGCTCCTTATTGTGTATCAGTGCATCCGCGCTGTCTCTGATTGTCTCACTGACGCCTGGTTTTCTGGGACCAGTGGTGCGAATTAGCTGGAAGAGCTTGCGATAATTGCCTACTGCTCCTGCCTCCTCCATTTCTTGAGCCCGACTGGTCCACCAGGCTTCCTTATCAGCACGTAGGCTCCGCTTTAGTTCACGCCTAATAGCCCGTCTGGTCACATTGTGTTCAGAGCCAGTCGGGAGGTGTCTTCTAGATTCCAACAGGTTCACCGACCTCTCGGATATCCAATGACTGGTGCGGTGACGATGGATAGTGCCACAAGCAACTGCTCCTGCGTCGTGCATGGCGGCCGAGATCCTATTCCACTGAAGTTCAGTGTCATTAGGACAAGACAGCGGAAGTTCGGTATGCAGTGCGTCTTGATAGGCTTGCCTGACCGACGGCTGGAACAATTTCTCTGTTGCTAATCGGGGGAGACGCTTTGTGCGCCTTCCGGTCAAGTTCATGGAGAAACGACAGCGTACCAAGGCATGATCAGAGTCGACATAGGTACTCCAGTACGAGCGGCAATCCAGGATGGAACCGCGCCACCTGTAACTTATGGCTATGTGGTCAATTTGGGTCCATCGCTGGCCAGCTACAGGAGAACGCCAAGTGGCACTGGTGCTCCGCACACAGTTGTAGCAGACGCTCGCCATTGTCAGTCCGTTCGGAGTTAAGTCCATACTTACCACCCAGCTGAGCTTCTGAAGAGCTCAGACGCCCTACTTGTGGGTTCATATCCCCTGCAAGTACTATAATATCTGAACTAGTAGCACTACGTAGTAGCGCGTTCAGTTCGTGATAAAATGTGTCCTTGACAGCATTAGAACTGCAGTCGGTGGGAGCATAAACGGAAATCACGAACAAACAGCGTTTTGTTTTACTTCGTGAATTCACCTTAGCTGATGCCGTCAGACGGGCTGCACATAAACGGCTGTTCACCGGAATCCAATCAACCAACCATGACTCATCCTTGTAGCTGAGAATGATACCTACACCAGCTTGACCCGTGAGTGCTGCATCGGCGTCTCCGGATGCGTGCAACCAATAACGAGAGGATAAGCCGGGTGCAGTTAATTCAATAACCCCGTTAGGGTCATTAATCCTAGTTTCGGACACACAACACACATCAACACCCAGTGTGTCCAAGGTGCGTGCGAGTGCAGCCTGTTGACCTGTTTGTCTTAGAGTGCGGACGTTGAATGTCGCTATGGATACGGGATAGCGTGGCCTTATAAGGGACTTTTGTCGATAGGTGCTGTGGGATGGTGACTGCAGTTGGTACTACTCCAGTGGCACTTCGGTTGCTGTCAATTAAACTGGGAATTATAGAAGGAAGGTTAGTAATAGGGGTCGGGATGGGGGTAAGAGAAAAAGGTGGAAAAGAAAGAAGGGAGGCGCCAGCAGTAGCATGTTTTCGCTTATCCGCTCTGCTGTATGCAGCAGATAAGGCGACCCTTGATAATCTGCGCGACGGCCGATGCAGGATGAAGTTTATGTTTGAAGCAAATGTCATGGTTGTATGTGGGCTGAGATACTGCCAGGGCGCTCAGGCCTAGACAGGAGGATGATTAGGGTCCTCATCCAAAGCCTTTGGCTCAAAAGCCTGTCCGCAAGGCAGCGGGGAGGTGGCAATGGTTTAGTTTTACAGCAATGGACGCCATCCCATTTCAAACCCCCAAGCTGGAGAACCAGGAGACTGAGTTTGTCTGACCTCTCACCATTGACCAACTTGGTAGGAGTAGCTCTCAAGCTGCCCGGAGGCATCACCCAGTATTGCTGAATGGGTCAGTGAGGTACGCAAACCGTCGCACCACGTTAAGGTCCAGTCTCGTCTGATCAATACGTAGGCATATGTGGCACATTTAGTATGCAATCGTCATTATGTCAAGTTTGAGACTGACAAAAATTGCCTCCTTGAATTCATTCTATTAAACGGGAATTTTCGGAATGCTGAATATTAGCATTTTCTGTGATTCAATCAAGCTTATGAATACGCAGTCGATGGAATTTATCGACGCTCACAGAAATTCCAGTTGAAATCGGACGCAATAACACTCGAAGGGATCTCAGGACATATGCGCTAATCTGAAAAGAAACTTCGAAGCCTCGTGCTCATGGTGCATCGGGGATGGAGACGGTCGTTATCCGGGGTAAACATCGGAAGTAGCCGTTTCATACGGGAAGCGGAGGGCAGGAAGCCTGGTGTTGGCGAAACTATATGTGACGATACCCCGCATAACACGAATACTGAATACTGTATTTTGGAGCAAGTAGAAAATAATTCTGTACAACTCCATCGGGTGATAATCAAGAAACATTTTTTTTAAATAAACACGTCCGGTGGTTATCCTGAGATGGTTCAGCAACTCCTTCTGTAGCACACAAAATGCTTGTTTACACAGTGAGTCACAAGTGGGTGATATCGTTGTCAAGTGGCAACTGTTCTCTGAAACGTATGTTAGCGAAGTGTAAATCCAACAAAGATTTGAATTTCTGCACAGATTCGGCCTCGACGACGTGTTCTGGCAGACTGTTCCAGACGTGCACAACCCTCCGCTCGAAACCCAGGGGGTGTGGGATTTTATTCAGATCAGGTACCACGAGTTTGTACCTGTGCCCACGTGTGGTGTATGGTACTCGCAAGTGGAGTAACGCCCTTAGCATGGGGAAATGACCGAGATGTAAAATACGGTAGGTCATGATAAGATCCACTCGAACACGGCGATATGACAAGGTGTAGAGCCCAAGTTTCATGCACCGGTTTTCATACGATAAGCCTCTCAAGCTGGGGATCAACTTGGTGGCGATGTGTTGTACTCGTTCGATCTTTTGCGCTTCGCCGCGAGTGATCGGACAGTATGCAGGCGAGCCGTACTTTACCATTGGTCTGACGATGGAGGAGAAGAGGCGAGTGGCGACGTCCTCAGACCAAGTGCAGAAGCTGCGTTTCAGCGCCCAGAGCATGCGCAGTCCGTTTCGATACAGTTTGTTGTTGTCGACGGACTTCAAGTCGCAGCGTGAGAGTACACCTAGGTCTTTCACGGAAGGTGTGGGATGCAGTGGTTGGCCGTCTAGGGTGTATGTTCGTCCGTGAACAGCCTTCCCGAGATTCATGAATAGGGACTTTGCCGGGTTGACCGGTAGGTGGACTTCAGCAGACCATACTGCGAGGCGGTCGAGGTCTTGTTGGAGAATGTCACAGTCATCGAGAGTATTAATTTCTCGCCAAATTTTGAGGTCATCCGCAAACAGTGCAACCGGCGACCGTAGAAGCTGAGGCAGCTCGTTGATATGGATGAGAAACAGAGTAGGTCCCAGTACCGTACCTTGAGGTACACCACTGGTCGTGGGATACCAATCGGTTAGATGGCTGTCCACCTGTACCCACCACTTTCTTCCTACGAGAAATTCATGGATCCATCGATGTAACGATCCTCCGACCCCACACGACCTTAATCTGTCTAGAAGCAATTCATGATTGACTGTCGAATGCTTTGCTGAAGTCGATGTAGATTACGTCGACGGACTTTAACCGGTTCAGTGCTTGCAAGCATTCCTGTCTCGTCACAAGTAAATTTGTAACACATGAATATCCCATCCTGAATCCGTGTTGTGCCGGTGTCAGAAGGTCTTTCGATTGCAACAGATGTATTAAACACTTTTTTACTATCTTCTCGATCACTTTGGCCAAAACGGGTGTAAGACAAATTGGCCTGTAGTTATCCACCTTACTGGGGTCGCCACCTTTCGGGATCGGCCTCACCACCGAGCGCTTCCAGTCGTTTGGCAATGAGCCCTCAGACAATGATTTGTTGAATAGATGCGTAACAGCAGGCGAGATAATGGCAGCTAGTGATTTGATAATTAGCGGATGAAGCCCGTCAGGCCCTGCAGGCTTGGTACTGTCAAGGTTCGCAAGTAGCAGGCGCACCTCGTCGACATCACAAACCAAACTGTTGAGTTATACAGGAATGTTACTCGCTGAGATGGGTATGGACGCCGCGTCGTTTGCAAACACGGAAGCGAAGTGAGCGGCCAGTGCGGACGCGCGATCGGAACTGGAAGTTAGCAGGTGTCCGTCCACGTCTTCCAGACATGACAAGTCACCTTTTGGCTTCAAACGGCGTTTCACGTAAGCAAAGATCTTCTTTGGGGGCATCCTCGCGTCAGCTGCAAGCTTTTCTTCGAACTTCCGGCGCTTTATCAATTTCACTTTGTTGCAAATATTTCGCTGTCTTTTATATGCTTCGTAATCTGTGGCGGAGCCAGAGAGGCGAAATGCGTCCCACATTCTTCGCCGTAACCGAGCCAGCCTACCATATTCCTTGTCGAACCAGTGTGGTTTGATTGGTCTGACTTCCTGAAATTTCAACGGCACAAACTGAGAACAAAGCGAAGCCAATCCTTCCTTTATTACTGTCCAACCGTCCTCCACAGATGTAACATGCGGTACAGACCAATCCATTTGGCTCGCTGCTCAATTTAATCCATCGAAATCAGTTTTCCAGTAGTTGTAAGCTGGTTCCACCGGAGATACACTCGGCAAGTTCAGTTCCATAGTGGCTATCAGCACGGAATGGTCGCTTTTAGCTAGGGGCTCCTGGATTCGTATGTCATGCAACCGCTGTTCGCAATTTGTCACCATCAAATCAAGGCACGATGGGTTCGAACGCGCCGTCATGCGCGTAGGTTGGTATATGTGTTGCGATGCCCCAGTTTCAAGCAACAAATCAACAAACTTTGATTCGACTTCAGAATACCCGGGCATGAGTTGGATTTCAGGCCATTGAATGTGGGGACAATTGAAGTCACCCATGAGTAGAAAACATGGACGACTCATGTTGTTCCGAAGATGCGGTAGCCAATCTAAAGAGCGGTTCAGAGAGCTACGGTAGAATGCACCTACTGTCAGCTTGCCGCGCCTGAGGTTGATCGAGCACCATACCTGTTCACACAGTCCATCTTCACTTCGGTACATGCTTACAAGCCTCCCACGCAGGGAAGACCGTATATAAAGTAAGACACCACCACTAGGATTTGATATTCTATCGCAGCGAAAGCATGAGTAGCGACTGAGATCGACTTCCTCTGCCATTACCTCAGAAGTTAGCCATGTCTCCGCCAGTCCTATGACGTCTGGTCGCTCAGAGGCAACGAAGCGACACAGCTCATCCCGTTTGTTCATAAGGCTACAGATGTTTGTGAATGCAGCACGGTCCTGAGAGGCACCGCGGGACGTGCCTGGAGGTTGATCAACCGACTGATACGGGTTCGTGCACCCTTCTTGATCACTCGAAAATTTATGATGTGCAGATCAGTTTCGCCTTCTTCTGTACGGCGTTTAAGCTCAAAGACCGCAGTCTTCAAGCGGTTCCTCTCTTCGGGTTCCAAGTCTTGGCGGATGTGAACCCTGGTGCCTTTAAGCCTGGAGAGACGAGACAGAATGAGTTGTGGCGTGTTGTGGTCAGCAAAGGTGATTCTTAAAGGTCGACATGATTGGTCAGTATGCTGACCAAGTCGGACTACTTGTTTTATCGTTACGCTGCCTTCACCCACATCCAACGAGTAATCGAAAAACATCCAACGTAGTGAGTCTTGCACCTGGTCGTCCCAGTGATCCATATTTGGGATGAATTGCGGTGAATTAGAATCATTTTCCAATGCAGGCTTAACATATAGGGAAAATGTATTTTTGTTGGCTGCAAATATCAACAATCAGTTCGCGAATCATAATTACCTAATGATGAAGCCTTTCCAAGTGTGTCTCACTGAGACGGCCTGGGGCACATAAAACGGTCCGTCAACGACAATCTAGCAGTCACTCGAGGAAGTACGATTTTGTTGAAAAGTATACTTGTAGGTAAAGACCGGTGGCGTTAATGGTGTATCATAATATTTAATCTATATGAACATATGCCATTTTCCTTCTTATTTGATGTGACCAAAACCATGCTTAAAGGGACGACTGGCCGTTTCTTTGTCCATCCCTCACCCTTTTAGATTCCCCTGCAATTCCGATCTCATGCGAATTACATAATATAACATGTATCATTATATTACCTGCTTTTGAATTTTTGGTACAGTATTTTATCTTACCTATTTTGTATTGCGGCAGATCAGCTGATGTGTTTCTCACCCTCAGCGAAGGTGTATTAACGAGCAATGATGGTTTACGTACAATAAGTCGTCGTACGTACAAGCCGGCATACGTTTACAGGATCGTGCAGAACAGTTTGAAAGTCGATTTATTTGGACAGTCATGAGCTCTTTTGCCGACCAGAGATCACCCAGCCTTTTAGATGCAAGTTTGCGTGCAGGATTCAGACGCGATGAGCAACAATTACGAAGTAGCCCCTTAAATAGAGCCGGTTCTCTTATCGATGCGACTGCAGTGGCCGTCGGAAGTTCTGAACTCCAGTCACCAAACGCAGTATTTATCTAACTATCAATGAGCAACAGTAGGAAGTGGTATAGAGGGAACAAAACGAAGTAAACGCCTCAAATGAAGTGACGAGATGTAGCTGGATTTGGCTACGGCAATTCCGAGGGAGGAGGCGAAAGTAGACGATTTGAATAAGCACGAACAACGACAATCGAATCAACAAAAATAATAGCAGTACAGAAAGGACTTTAGCTGAAATACTGAAGAGCGGAAACGGAGCACCAGTGAGCGATATGACAGCTACTGTTGGACCGCCGCAGGTAAACCTTATTTTTATCACTTGGTCGGCTTAAAACCCACTGGCAAGCGAAGGAAGGCCTGAAAACCGGTGAGGAAACAGGAGGAAAAAGTGGTGCAGATAAGGCTGATGATGCAGCAATCGACTCCCTGACAAAGTCAGTATGCAAAACGCCGTTACAACCAGCCGGCTATGCGTAACTTAACGCCATATCAAGCAAGCTCTGAAGTATGGAAATGGGATCAGCGCGCAGGAAGGGATTATGAAAAGCATATCAACTACGGGGACAGAGAAGTTGTTACGCAGATGCTGGAGCAATCATAGTTTACGGCACTAATTAACTTGGTGTCTATGAGTAAAACAACCCAGTCCAAATTCGAGCCAGTCATATTTTAATTAGGCACTTTGTAAGTGAGTATAGAAAAGCACAAGGCACTTACTTTCGAATCTTGAAGACCCAATCTCTGAGAAAGCATAACACAGCTGGTCGATCGGTGGAAATACGTAGTCTATATCGGGGAATGTACTGGGTGATGATAGTGTTTGGATATCAGTGGTCGGCATCGGAGTTATTGCTTCGTTCACCTGAGTTGTTTCGCACGTCAGGTCGCCCTGAGCGGGCCATACAGGGTTGGAAATGGTTGTTGAACGAAACAGGCTGTCCTGAGGATTCTGTGGTCCATCGGCCACCAAGCCGGAATTGTCCGCCAAGGATTGACAACCTGAGACCATAAGGTTTGAGCTGTGTATGTGCAAATCCCTCTCCCACAGCATCTGCTTTGCTTTCAGAGCAGTGACGGCTATCAACAGTCCCCTCCTGAGCTTTATTCCACCTCGAGAGCGTCTGGCTTGGTCGAGCTTTTGCATCGACGTTAACAGGACAAACTGGGCCGTGGTGGGATCCGCTTCCTGGTTCCCCACGCGCGTCAGGCTCACACGTACCGGAGGCGAAGTACAATACATCCGGCAAGAGCGTATCCAGCAAGCAACTGACCTCAAGCTAAGCCCGATCGTCCGACCGGACGAACTTCGACCTTGAGAGTACCAACCAATCACGTTGGCCCGCTCTGCCAGTCACCTTGTGATAGGTCAAACATGCCATGCACGGCCAGACACGCGGACGTGTGCCACGCGTGACGACCGCTTGTGGTCCTATCGGTGTTAAGGCTCAGTGACACTACGTCACGTGCTGTCGACCCAGAGGGTCAACTAAACTCGGTCAACCAGTGGACAATCACTGGAAATGCATTGGCGAGGCTCCGGTAGTTCGTGGCTAATCAACCAGCGTCCGGTCCTCGTGACCGACTAGAGGAAACCGGTCGTAGAGTGCAGGGTTAGAAGCGAGTAGCAAATGAAATAGAATTCACCTTGTTTTACTAGTGTCATGTAGCTTCAAGGTTTTGTATTCACTAAATTGTATCGACGGATGCACTTCACTAGGTGGAAAGGTTGACGGGATTATGCTGTTGCGTACTCAGGGCGTACTTCTTTAGTGAATGCCTGGTTGTTGGACACTTCCCGTCCTTGAGCTCCTGATCATCAGTACTCTGGAATTGCACAGTCAATTCATCCGTTCATCACATTGACAATGTACGAACGCGTGCAGATGGATGGCCAAACGCTTTCGGTTGCTCGCAGGAATATGAACAAGAAAATAGCGCAATATGTCGAAATATGGTATTAACCGATATGATGTGCCACTAAAAATGTTAACGAGGCCTACGAATCACGCATCGATCGACCCTCAGATAGTACTCAATAGGTTGAGTATTAATCTGTGAGATTCACTAGCAAAGTTCAACTCAGAACTGAACCGGTTTGAGTAGTGTTAATTGCTAGTAATCAGCATCCTCGATAGTGTAGTTGATTAGGATGTGTTTAGTAGCTAAGCTTCATCCTATTTGTATCACTCTGTTCCAACGCAATACAATTCCCTGTCCGGCTAGTCTTTGGCGTTCTCATTACCGTGCAGGGTGGAACCGGTTGAGGCGGTACAACAAACACCACTGGCGTTAACATTACCATTGGAAGTGACCAATAGGTTGCCGCTGCTTGACAAAATTTTGTGCCTCTGTCCGGCGCAGTGAGATATATTTTAGAAACATTAGTCACGCAAATAGTTTTGGATATAGTCTTGTCTTAAGTATTGCGTTATAATGCTTTGAAAGTAGATTTTGACGGAGTCTGGACGGCGTTTTCAACCGAGAAATCGTGCTGAAAAGTTTGCCTTGAGTGACGGAAATGCGTCCAAAATGCATTTTCTTGGAACGGGCAGCGACACAATAAATAGACGTTCGGGGTGTTCCAACAATCACTCCAGCGTTCATCACTCAACCACTCATGTTATACGGGGTAACACATAGAATTGATTTTGCTAAAACACTCACTGTGCCCTCAGTGGCACAACAAGTGCATACCGACTTCCTCCGTGTTGGGTTCTGGGATACTCGCCATGTGTCTTGAATTGCGACAAGCAATCTCACTTGTTGCATCGGTTGACTTCGAAGCCTCTGCCACTCTGGGAGCGTAGCCGAAATGGAGCGTCTCGATGTTGCTTCAATGCAACACCGAAACACTCAGCTTATCACTATATTGTGTTACTTGCCGAAAACTTGTCATATTATTCATGTGCTAAAGCACATGAATAACAATGAATAATAATTTAGTACGAGAATGTTCCTTAAACAGATTTCACGCACACACACACACACATGACCTGCGTGCTCTTGGGTCATTTTGATTATTCCTCTCTATCCTCTCTCCATCTGTTCGCAGCGTTGTCACTGTACGCTCATTCGAACCGGATTTACTACCCCAACATATTGATCCATCATACGTGGAAGTATCTACTATGATTAAAGCTCTTGGCGTCACTAACCGTTTTCACGATTATCCGTGATTAAGCGCAAGCGGATAACACAGTGAAACTGAACCGATTGCCATTCTGTGCGACACCATTCGATACCGAATCCTCGAGACAGCCCGAAAAGCCTAAGCGTATTCCAATGCGGCATTTCCCAGCACAGCTGTGAAAGAATTTGTGATCTCTCAATCTGCGTTCAGCTCTGTGTTCACATTCCGTTAGCAGGTTCCAGTCACTCGCCATTACTTGTGACCTTGTCAGCCAGTGCATAACCCGTCACCCGAACCGCGCGACCGCGCCGACCGCTCATTTGACCATGCAACCACCACGCTCACCTGACCGATGTGCGCCGCTCTCAAAGCTGGTAAAGTACAGAACGCCAAGCAACCTAGTGCGTCAGGTAACGATACCACTTTGAATGGCAGAAATGCGAATCCGAAAAGACTTCAAACGAAAGGCATTTGCAGGTTAAGAGAATGTCATCGAGTAGAGAGAACCGGTCTGGCTTGCTCGCACTGTTTGGAATGGTATCATCCGAAGTGCAAATGTGTCCCAACAACAGGTACGAGATCGAAATAGCTTACAAGATGCACTTTGCTTCTGTACTTCGTGCTCCACCATCACATACGTTCAGTGCTTACTTATTCTAGTTCAAAAGTGCGACTGGTTAACCGTAGAAGCCGAGCAGAGGATGAACGATTAGATTAGTTGAATGGAAGCGAGTATACACCAGGGAAACTTGGCGGCTTCTAAGCAACGGAATGCTGCACAGTCTGCTTCCCCTGAACCGCAATCAACCACACTCCCATCTCCGTTGTCTTCTCCAACTTTGGCAGAACGCTAGACGTAAAACGACCGTATCCACGAGAGTCTAACAGTACTCATGGCAACAAAAATCAGGCACCACTTGAAATGTCTGCTTAAGCAAATGTAACTAGACCAGATATTTAGTCTTAACAAGGATGAAGCAGCTGAACACCAACCTACGGTACCTGCAGTCCCCTCCCCCAAACAGCAAACAATCAACATTAGTCAGCAAGCCAGGACAAACGATTACACTACCTTGTAGATCAGCGTAAAAGGGATCCAACAACAACGCTCAAATGTCTCCGGACCTACCACCATCACATTGCGGGGCAAGTTATCGGACGATCAAGACTAATGGAACTCATTGTGCCTGCTTATGAGTGTCAAGCCCAAACCCATAAACTTATTGCGAATTACTCGCCACACTATGAAGAACCCGGACTTATCCGTGTAACACTAGAAACCTCCACCGACGTAGAAAACGTTATGTTCTTCGCAAACGCGCCAAGACACGGATCCGGTGGGAAACGCATTTATCCTGATGTCCCTTGGAGCGCGCGCCAATATATATATATATATATATATATATATATATATATATATATTCAACGCAGCCAATAGTCCAATTGGCTTTGTGCCGCAACATAAGGGAAGTAAACTAAACTTACGAGTGGAAAGGAAAATAAATAAACGAGTGTCCTTGGGAATACAGAGTCACAAGGGGTCCACCATTGCGCACGGTTTCTTGCCAAATCCGCTTTTTAGACTGCAAGCAAGGGCGCCTGTGATCCAATCTGCATCAATGTCCGAACATTGAAAATTACCTTCTTGAATTGGGAATGGAGCCCTAGAAATGGATTGTCAACACGACCTGGCGCACTCCCGGACCGAACCATCTGATCCGTATAACGAGAAACTTCACCCAAGGCGGTGCGGTGTTGTGAACACGACAACGTAGGTGGAGACTAAGAATGAGGTTTGAACAAACGTGGAATGCGGTGATTAGACTGTGGTGCGGTAAAAGGTGGTTTGGCGGGTTCAGCCGCCAAGGAGAGCAGTTCGAGTGAGTGAGAGCAGATAGAGGGAGACCGGACTGAGCAAGCGAAGGTTGGTTGAGGCATGGATGCATAGGTTATGTGGGCATGGTGCTTCGCGGTTGCCCAGGCCGAGGAAGCGGGTTGACTTAGTGAATCCCATGCGGAGCCTTGGGTTACAATAAAGCCAAGATATACCTGACATATACTGTGAACCGTGGGGAGCCGGCTATCTAGGTGAAGATAAAACGGCTTTCGATTAGTGGTAAACTACTCAGCGTGCCAAAATAGTCCGAGTGAAGCAGCGAGGAGGCCAGGATTCCCTGGACTACTGAACTTGCCGCGAAACACAAAGGCCGTTAACAGCCGGGTGACTCACACGTCTTCATAGAAGCCGGTGCTCATCACGGTTATTCAAGCGCCCTCGGTTAAGTACTCATCGCTGTGACCAGAAGTAAGTAAGAGTGACAGGCTGCTTCAATGCGCAGAACGGAATAGTTTACGTATGCTAGCGTTAGTGGCCATAG
This sequence comes from Dicrocoelium dendriticum, assembly GCA_944474145.2. Classification (NCBI taxonomy): domain Eukaryota; kingdom Metazoa; phylum Platyhelminthes; class Trematoda; order Plagiorchiida; family Dicrocoeliidae; genus Dicrocoelium; species Dicrocoelium dendriticum. The sequence goes on along the minus strand of OX104062.1, from coordinate 20,287,878 downwards.
AGTAGATCAGTCCCAGAGACTTTCCAGGGGCGCGGAATCGACTCAAGATCCACAAAAGTTCTCCACCATTCCACAGCTTTAGGTCATTATTATAAGTAGCGTTGTTACAGCAAAATGGGAATGCGGTGCGATTGGGGTCTGGTAAATCTAGCCAATTGGGGCAACTTAGAGAAAACCGTCGTTCCAGCCTAGTAAAACATCATAGAGGTAGAGTGTTCGCTAGTAGGAATATACTACAAGTTTACGTATCTGGGCTACGATTTTCCAGCGTGCCCACGCACCGAGAGACCACAACGAAGACGTTTAATTTTGCCCAATCCTCTCGTTGTTTTCAGCGCAATGGAACAATGATTTAAAACGGGTGAAAAAGCACAGGCTTAATATGTTTAATGGCTGGTCACAGGAAAAATTGGAATCCGAATGCCACATAAATGGACCAGATAACATACGTAACGATGAAGCGATCGACTAATGGTGGATATGAGGGTTGTGGGAGTGAGATGGTTCCAGGCAAAATGAAATCGCAAGTTGATATCCTTAATAGTCATTGCAAATAATAAACCGATTGCTCACCTCTCTGCACAAATTTATGTGCATCACTGTGGACCATAATTCCGAAAAGGTTCGTTAGCCTGAACCTATCCAGCATATCGGTTTATGTACCAAAGTGTGGATCGTTCACCATGATGTCCAAACGCTTTTTGATAAGTTCTAACAAACAATTGAGTTTGAAAGGACATTTTAGAATTGGCAGACCCGGAAGGAGAAATGCGCCCATTGGCAATCTAGACCACTGTATTATTGACCCAGTTGCAGGCTATTGCCTCTGAGGTCGGTGTTCGGGCTGTTTCAAACGGCGGCGGTACATGTGAGTTGGGTTGCTCAATATTTGTTATACTAATATGAGATCTACACGGAGCCGCCGGCATCGTCCACTGAACACTCCGAGTATTTTCAGTCGTTCCTGGTATGAAGGGTGGCGCAAATCCATGATCTTTATCGCAGCTGGGCGTTGGGGAGTTTAGAGCACTGCAAGGTTACGCTTTAGCTAGAACGCTAAAAAGGCCCCTAGACCATTATCGACCAGAAAGCGGGCAACTTCTTAATCGACTGCGGAGGAATGAAACGTTGGGTGAATGCTGCTCTCCTGCGACCATGATACTAGAGGAAGAAAGGTCCTCGAGGAGGGGCGGGTGTAGAGGGGCCGCTCCCAAGAATGCCTCGGGGGAGCTCTTCGGAGCTAGCTGAGAGCGGATCGAGAAGGACGGCTAGCGACGAGCCTGGGCCCGGAACTACGGAGCGGGAATATGTGGACAGCGCAATAAATCAGACATATACGCCGTTAGCGCAGCCCACAGGACCAAGGCCGAGCCGATTGACACAGCCCAGAATAAGCAAGTCGAGAGCTCTCGAACGACTCCTGACCGATCCAAATCGGCTACAGAGAAGTGGAGATGGAGGCGAAAACAGGAAGGCAGGTCTTCCAAGTCAGAGCTCCCGAGGCGAAAGGACTGGCTCGTCTCTAACATCCGTGAGATGGAAATCTAGTCGATATTCGTTGGCGCGCGTGAGACCTGGGTGTGCCCATTTTCGGTGTGCAATAAACGCCAACCCCCCTGTCGTGTCGTTTTTCGCTGCACGGTCGCCAAGCCTGGATTGCGTATTCGACGTGGGGACATTCGTATGCATTGACTATCAGAGAGGAGATGGATGAATAAAACCGAATGTCCTCCGTAAGTGACCAACGTGCTGGTTCCATCATTTTGAAGTAGGCTCTGACTATCGGGCACAACCGAATTTGTCCTGGACAAGCACACCGTGATCACTTTCTTGTGGGTTTTTCTGCCTATCGCGCCCCAAGTTTATAGCTGTAGACTTGTCCATGGTAGCTGTGGACAACGTGGCACTTGTCCACATAGAATGGCGGTGCGTTCCCCACCGACCAACGGCAGACCTCATCGAGTTCGCGCTGAAGGATCTCGTGGTCGTGCATTCTACTGATCGTCTGCCAAACAAAGTCGTCAGCAAACAATATAATTTTTGTGAGGATAACTCTCGCTAGACTGTTTAGGAAAACTAAGAACAGGTGAGGCCCAAGTGCCGAACCCTGCGGTAAGTCGCACTTCACACGAATCGAATGGGACAAAGATGTTCGGACTCTAACCACCAGTTAACGATCAATCCTAATACTGCATTTGCGATGCCGTGGTTCTGAAAGTTGTGTAGCAGGATCCGATGATCCAAGCGATCGAACGCTTTCGAAAAATTCATATATTTAACATCTGTTCCTGTCCCTATGTCGACTGTTTCCGTCCATTTGTCACATGCTAGCATCAGATTCTTGCTACATGACTGGTTGACGAAACCCTTGCTGCCCTGGCGTAATGATACCGCAGCACTCCACCTTCCATCAGTGAGTCTGTAATGACCGCTTCTATGATTTTGGCGAGCACAAGGAGGAGCGTTACCGGGAGGGAATTGGTAGGATTAGAATAACTTATTTCCTTATGAATGGGGTTATCATGCCCCTTTCCACTTTGACGAACAACGCTGAGGTTCGGCTAGGGATCTAACTACTACCTCCAGTGCTTTTGGGTAAACGTTATTCATTCCAGCAGAGGAGATTTTTTACGCAAGGATAGAAGAATTTTCAGTACAGTTTCTTTTGTGAATATGACGCTGGATAAAACTGATGTTGGTGCGACAGAAGTAGAAATAACACTGAAGGCTTGTACCCCATGGAAAGAAGGTGAATACTGATCCCTTTAATGCGTTGGCCGCCTCTTTCGCTGTGTGCGTAAACCCAGCAACCGTAGTGAGTGGTGGGATCCAAATCGTGGAGCTCTTACGAAAAGTTTTCGGGCAAATCGAACCGTAACTTTTCTGCCAAATACTTCCCGCTTATATACGCCCTCATATTGAATATGCAATTCAAACATGGCACCCATGGCTAAAACGGGATCTCACGGCCTTGGAACTTCTACAATTTCGGGGGCCCAAAAATATCAAGAGGCTGCGCTACTTGTCATATGAACATGACCTCAGTGCTTGGCACTTTCAGTGAACGTTATCACCATTTGCATGGTGACCTTATCATGGTTTATCAAATAGTAAACAACACTCATCACCCCTGCCATCACCTATGGAAGCTGAGTCACAACAGCCAACTGAGTGGTCATCATCTCAAATTGGCAGAACAAAACAGTCGGTTGCAGGGTCGAAGAATCTACTTCTCGCTGCATGTTTGCCACAGGTGGAATACTCTCTCAGAAGTTGTTGTTTCAGCTCCCACGTTAGCCGTGTTCAAGGCACGTGTCGACAGTGCACTGGCTACACTACACCATATCCCGTAATCCAAACAACCCATACAAACAGCAGAAAGACAAAAAGAAACCAACACACCTCAATTTTTGCCCCGAAACCACAGACGATAAACTTGGATAGTACATCAAACGGATGGGGACGCTGTACTCAGCAAGTTCACAATTTGCAGTCGTTCACTATTTCCTATTGCCATTTTTGCCTTTATTTTGCTAATCCCTAGCCGATCATCTGGTGGGACATGTTAAGCTTCGGCTTTTTTATCCGTAATATACCATTGACCATTGCGGCGCACCTAACGATGTCTACTCACGTTCCTGTACAGAAGCTGGTGGTGCGAACAGAATCGTTTCGATAGCTCTTGCTGCTGTGCTACCATGTCTTCACAAACCAACTGCAGTGAGTAATTGCGCTGGAGTACATGCGCTGTCCACTTTTCTTCACTGGGATTGTTATTGTAAACGCGCCATGTTTGATCGCTCAAGGCCATAAATTTTTGTGTTCGACCGCAGAAAGAATTTTTGAGTTGAGCGGGCGATGGAAAGTCTTTGGCTCAGATGCTTTCGGCGACAAGTGACGTGAAGGTCTTCAAGAATGTTTCCAAGGCTATTTCTGGGGTCTACTCAGTTATGAATGCCCAACCAGCATATTTAACAAATGCGGATAATACATGATAATGCATGATAGATAGCAGCCTTTCAGGCTCGGTATCGGTGTATTCGGCGTGGCAATATAATCGAACAGTAAAGTCACGTACTCGCTTCGAAGCAACAGGCTGCATACATTTAGACCATTAACCATGAACTCCTCGCTGGTAAGCATTAAATCTAACACTGATGGTCTATTCGTTGTTCTGAACCTCGTGGGGTGATGAGGTGGTTGTATGGGGTTTGCACGAAATTAGCTCTCGCCAATAGGCTTTGAACTATTCTCCCTCGGTTTCTGGATTTTCCAAATCATAAAGTGAAAATTTCCTGCCATGAGGACATGGATGTAGTTCTGCGTTACCACAATGCCAAATGTAGATCTTAGTCTGTCGTCGATTTCCTGTGCGTAATAAGCGGTCGGTAAACTACCGGCACAAGGTGTCTGTCGTCTTTCTCCAACCCGCAGTTTGCACGAAAGAAGATCAATGACTCACGCTAGGGGATCATCTATAGGCGCACAGCGAAGGTTTGTCTTGTAATAAACGATAACTCCTCCTCCCATACCTGTTCTGTCCTTCTGGAAAAGTGACATACCGGGAAGGGCGATTTCAGAGTCGGCAGTTTCATAGTTCAGTCACGTTTCGGTTATCATTACGATGTCTCGAGACTCGGATATGCCTGACCGTGACGGGGTTGGACCAGCTTACTAATAAAGCCTTGTGCGTTAGCATACAAGCAGGTCAGCCTCTCAGGAACCAAAAGTGTATCATTGGAGGTTTGACTAATATTGCAGATTGTGCCGACCGTTGAGACGTCGGCCCCCAGCCGTTTTTGCGGAGTCTTTAGCCTTTGAAGTTTTTTGTTGGGTCATGTGATTGCTGCCGCCTGTCTTGGCCCTGCAGGTCTCCAGTGCTTAGGTTATTCCGGCGGATGCTGATGTTGCCATTAAATAAATCTGTTCATAAAGCTGTATGAGAGGAAGATTCACCAGTTTGAGCGTCCCCAATATGTCGTTAGCCGCCCGGTGGCCATGTACCCGCTGCCTTTAACCGTATCGCTGTAGGTAGCGTGTTGTGGAATTTAGACCAGTTTTCCAGTATAAGGCGGTGTCATTACCTCAGACTGGTATCACTTTCATCAGCTAAGACTTGGCGCTTTGATTCGAAGTCACTGCTGGAAGCTGTTTAAACCGAGGAGGTTCAAAGTGCCTTCAGACCTTGCTCTCTCTCTCTACTCGTGTAGTTAATAATTGGAACCGACTGCCGGGCCCGATGGTTAATGCGCTGTCAGAAGCAAACCACAAATGTTTGCTAGACAGCTACCTGCACAGTACTGCAGGATCCTGCGGGGTTGATACCGCCCCATCCTGAGCGATGACACAACAACCACACCTGTAGTCCTTGGAAGACCGGGAAGAGAGGACCCTGACGCAGGACCTCCCTTCTGCTCTCTACCACTCAATAAACTCAAGGAGCCACGGACCGTACTCCTTGTAGTTGGGTAATACTAGAATTCTTGTCAACAGCTTTGCAACGATACTGTCGACGGAGAGCTTTTGACGAATGTAACTCCATTGCTCGTAGTCTTGTGTTTCCGCTTCCTCAGAGGAGGTGGTTTGAAGTTCAGTGAAGTCATGAACAATAACCGCCCGCTATTTGTAGCTTTACAAACTTCCTCACGATTGCTACTGTATTTCGAACCTTCATTCCACGGGATGTTCGGAAGTATGCGCAGCTGACGTGATAAGCTACAGAGCCGAATTGAAGACGGAATAATGGCCTCTATGTCGTCAGCGGAACTCAATGTCCCCCCCCCCCCGGAGAAGTCGAGGTTCCTCGTAATGCGCCGAATTTGGATGACATAAGACCCATCACAGTGTCGTTGGCTCAATCGAAATGCGTTGCACCACAAATTGAATTCCACTTATTTCTGTTGTCCTTCAGCTTCATTTTATATTAATAGACGGCGATTCTGGAACATTTGTGCACACAACAGTTAAAGCACGGTAAAATACTTTGCTTGCAGGTTAAAGGATATTAATTGATACTGTTTTAAACGGATTGTGTGTTTGTGGAGACCGCGTTACCCTACTGTTGCTTGGTGCTGCCACCGGAGTCAGGGGTGCTTTATCCAGCATTTACAGGTAGGTAACTGATGCGTATGATGCCCGGCCATCCTCTGTATGATAGGGAAACTTGAGCTCTGAAATGTCTTCATGGCCACAGACTTTATGTGGGCTGCATCGCTGAAAGGAGTGGAGGCGATTCCGCTCGAAGCTTGTCCTCTTATGGGAGTGAGTTGAGTCAGAGGATTTAGAGACACAGACGCTGCAACGCGGTTGGAGTGTCCAGCTCTATTCTCCGAACTAGAGGCGGAGCTTGAGTTGGCTGCTTGAGATTTTGCGTGGCCATATGCACCGCCGCGTGTTCAATCAGAGTGTTCAGTAACTGTGTGATTGGTCCAACCAATCTGTCGTACTTCCTCATGAACACATCTAAACAGTCGACAACCGGAAGGACTTGACATGTTGGACAAAACCATAATGCATCCGCAACTTAGTTTATCTTCCTAACTTCTTGGATGGCCTTTCCGATCCATTTCGGGTGGAACGATCTAATGCTGTCGGAGCAAGTTCTTCCCAGCTTAAGGACTTCGCCGCAATTCTTTGAAGAGCACCACATCACATCACCGCATCACATTTGGAATGCTGGCTACACTTTTCCGGTCACGCTCAGATTGTAGTGTCACTGCAACTTTCAGGACCAGCCTTGTGGCAATATTTAACAACGGGCACACGATAGTAGCTCCCACGCGTGCGCATAGACCTGCTGTGACATATAGGTCGGCCAATAGTTCGGTGGGAGCGACTTACCGGTAAGACTGGAGAACAGGCTGGATGTGTGCGAAGCTGGATGCAAATGATGGGCAGACAATGGATCACAAATTGTTTCGTAGCTTCTTGGAAAACACCGTTTATGCACCAATGCGGGTTTATTGGACGTCTTAGGGATCGCTCTGCCGAGCGCAGTGACACGGTTAAGTACTCGAAAGGCAAAATGTTCCGAGAAATCCTCTCCGCAATCGGTAAGACGAGTTAGGGGGTGAGGCGATGGAATAAGTTCTACATTTGGTGGTCCACTGGATAGAGCTGGTTATTCACGGTAGAATATGTAGGACTTGGTTGGGATGTGCTAAAATACGTAGGGAAAATCCACTACAAAGCAGAGCAGTGAGTGATATGAAAAGTGTTGCAAAGTTTTCCCAAAGACCGTTAGATATTTTTTCAATCATTTCCGGTGAGGGAAAGAGAAAACAAACATGGCTTGCAAGGTAAATAATAATCCAAAATCCGTGGGATTGCACACAGAAAACACACAAAATATCAGAGCTACGGATTTGCATCCGCCGGCACTGGTGGTTAAGCAGTATGAAAGCTGACGCATTGTTCAGTTGCTGTGGTGTTCGTCAAGCTGGGCAACTTGCGTGCGAACGTTTCTAGGTGGCATCGTCAGTGCAGAATCGATGGCTGTCAGGTAGCAAAAGCTGACAGATGGGAAACCCAATGATGGGTACTTTCACACGGCTTGCCAAATAAGCTGAACCCAGCTAGGTATGACCACGAACCTATGTGATAAGTACCAGATAAGATCCGGTTCACAAATATAGCTGGCGAAAACGTAGCCTTTAGGATGGGATTTGCCTGGTGGGGGTTAAGCACTGTGGGCAAATGTCGGGACAAATTGGGGTTAACAATTCCTCGACTTGCACCTGTGTGAGTACAAGCTCCAACGCATTCAGATGAGACTTAATTTGAGATCTCTGTCCTACCCTAGAGACACCGTAACCAGGTCTCCGATTGCATGATCTCTTTAGTGACAATCACCTCTCTCTGCTAACAACCTTTGTTCCATTACCAAATGGCAACTAGGTCGCTCACCCATCCTATAAATACTAGGCTGTGCAGATCGTGTTCGCCTTTGGCTTGAGCCGTAAAAGTGCTTCTAGGATCGTCCTCGTACTCTTCTCTTTCTGGTCGCGAGCGCTCGTGAAGTGTCAGTTTTACTCCCGGTGCAGCCAGAACACAGCACACAGGGCAGTTGCGAGTTGCAACCGAAACGAGCGCCAAGCAAAAATGGCGATGAGCAAGTCAAGCATTCGAACTCAGCAAGCAGTTCAACAAACCACCCCGGTTGCCTAGGTGTACAATGAAAGAATTTTAGTTAGAATTTTACACAGGCAAACCGAGGAATCTCCAGACTGCTACATAGCTCTCTCCCAGAAGGGACTGTGTAAGCAGTCCTTCGATCTACGTGAGGACTGTCCTTCGCGGGCCAGCCTTCTGCGAGACCAGGATATGAAACCTGATGCAGCTGCTGGGGGAGAACCATGCAATCGGACCCTAGCGGGCTCCCACCCGTGTCCTCCCTACGGTGTCGAAACGGTTAAAAAAACTGTTTATGGGGGGACAGTTAGTAAAGTTCACGTAGTGGTTGAGCAGAACGTTCGTTCCACTTCAGTTTGACGTGCGGGAATCCAGACGAAAGTGAAACCGAGATGCAACTAACCAACGGTGTATATGGAGAGCAAACTGAAAAAGCAGCGTAAATGCTATAGCCATACACAAAAGAGTGCAATGCGAAAACGTGCAAAGCTGTTTTGGGGTTTTCAAAAGGTTTTTGCTCTCTTTTGGTAATTTCAAAACGTTTTGATCTTTTTTGTGGATTTTCAAAAACGTTTGGTAAGAGCAGAAAATTTCAAAGGCACTTTTATGTAAAATAGTGAGTGCGAACGAAGTCCGAAACACGAACTGGAGGTTTGAGCTTCCTACCGCGTCGATTGATAGTAGGGCGAGTAGGAGTGCTGTCGGTTGTGGTTGTCGGTTCTGCTGGAGCGGACTGACTCGTCTGAGGCTGCGGTGCTAGCTGTGATGGCACAGGCTGTGAAGGTGCTTGTTGCACCGAAGAGTCAGACTTGTCGAGGAATGCTGGCTTGAGTCGATCGATGTGATCGTCTCAGTCTTACCATTGTAGTCAATGGTAAACGTTTTGTCGCTTCTGCGTACGACACGGTACGGACCAGAATAAGGAGGTTGAAGTGGTCGGCGTACGCTGTCAGTGCGAACGAACACGTGCGTGCAAGTAGTTAACCGTTCGTCCACGTTTGTACGCAAGCTCTGTGCTCTGGGTTGCACAGGCTGAAGCTGTCGCATGTGATGAGATAGGCGAGCTGCGTAGTCGCCATAGTCGAAGGTTGTTGGCGCTTTTGGTGAGACGAGTTCACCAGGTAAGCGTTGTGTGCATCCAAAGACTAGCGACGATGGAGTGGCGTGCAAATCCGCTTTAATCGTGTTTCTTATGCCTAAGAGAACGAGCGGAAGTGCTTCGTGCCAGGATGTGCTAGATTGGGCACAGAGTGATGCTTTGAGTTGCCGGTGGAACCTTTCTACCATCCCATTAGCTGCGGGATGGTATGCGGTGGTCCGGTTAGGTTGGCAACCAAGACTTTTCAGCAGTTTGCTGAAGGATCCGCCTATGTGTGATACTAAATCAATGATGACTACGCTTAGGCAACCGAATTAAGCTACACAACGTTCTAGGAAAGCTTGCGCAACTGCCTCAGATGAGCATTTGACTATTGGAATCGCCTCTAGCCAACGGGTGAATCGGTCTACACAAGTGAGGAGGGTACACGTAGCATTTGCATGGAGACAAAGGTCCGACCAGATCGCCATGAACGTGTACACAAGAAGCGTCAGGAGCGGGAAAGACGCCAAGTGGGCTTTTGGTGAGTCTGGTCTACCTAGGCGCGCAGACACTCTAAGCATGCGCGTGCCCAACGGCGGACATCGCGATTGACGTTGAGCCACATGACGCGTTCCGTAACGAGCTTCTGCGAAGCACGTATGCCGGGATGAGACAGGTTGTGTAAAGCGTTGAAAACTATTCGACGCATCGAAGGTAGAACTACGGGTCGGGGAGAAGTTTGTGGACTGTCACAAAGAATGGTCTCCCTCAAGATGAACGCTAGTGGGACTTCGCGTAGTTTCACCGAGGAGTTGAGTCGTCGCTTGTCTATCGTCAGGATCAGCTAGTTGGGCAGCAGCCATAGCGGCTAGGATCAAGTTGGTGCCAGGCGATAAGCTGATCTGCTGAGTGCGTGATAGCGCATCCGCGACGGGCTTGAGAGCACCTGAGACATGTCGTACGTCTGTCGTTAAACTGAGAAACGTAGTCTAGGTGTCTAGTTTCCCGCAGGAGAATACTTGTCCGTTGCGCCATTGATTGCGTAGATCAATGGCTTGTGGGCAGTGAAGACTGTGAAATGTCGACCTTCGAGCTAGTGACGAAAATGTCTGATACCAAGGTAGATGGCTAACAGTTCCCTACCGAAGGTGCTGTAACGCGATTCGGCAGGTTGTAAACGTTTCGGAAGAAAACCTATAGGTATCCATCGACGGTCGATGAGTTGTTGAAGAACAGCACCGACGGCGGTGTCGGAGGCGTCAGTTGTCAGTGAGAGTGGTGCAGATGTGTCTGGATGGGCGAGAAGCGCTATGATAGAGATAGCGTCCTTTGAGCTTCTCCGAAGGCTGTTTAGGCGTCGTCTGCAATATGAAAAGACCGTTGTTTACCGCGGAGCAAGTCAGTCATTGGTTGAACTATGCTCGCGCAGTTAGGAATAAAGCGTCGATAATAGGTTGACCAGGCCAAGGAATCGGGCGTAACTGTTAGAAGGAACTGGGAGCAGGATAGTCCTTCAGTGCCTGGATTTTGTCTGGGCAGAGCTTCGATACCAGAGGCGGATATGCGGTGGCCAAGAAAGTCGATGGAGCTTTGGCCAAGCTCGCATTTATCGGGGTTTACGGTAACCCCATGCTGTGTTAAGCGTTGGAAGAGTGCGTCGAGGTGATGAAGATGTTCGTCTTTCAGAAGAGCTGGCGATGAGAATGTCATCTAGATAAGGATAAACGCCTTCGAGTCCTCGCGTTACCTCATGAATGAAACGCTGAAATGTTTGGGCAGCGTTGCTGAGGGCCGAAAGGCATTCTGAGTTACTCGAATAGACCGAATGGCGTGAAGACTGCTGTTTTAGCAATGTCGTCTGGCGCCACAGGTATCTGATGGTAGGCGCGAACTAAGTCGACTTTGCTAAAGATAGACTTGCCAGCTAGAGCTGAGGTCAAGTCGTGCATGTGCGGAATAGGGTATTTATCCGGGACGGTAACTTTGTTAAGTGCCCTGTAGTCACCACAGGGGCGCCAGTCACCGGATTTCTTCGGTACCATGTGTAATGGTGATGCCCATGGACTTTTTGGACGGGCGGATGATTCCCAGTTCGAGCATTTGCTCGAATTCCGCCTTAGCAGCTTTGAGCTTGTCCGGGGCTAGTCGGCGAGGGCGGGCCGAAACAGGTGGGCCCTTAGTGCAAATGTGATGCATGACGTTTGACGTCACAGGAGGCAAGTCGTTCAGGATGCGAACGAGTTTAGGATGCTTGCTGAAAAGTTCTATAAAAGGTTGTGAAGCTTGAGGTAGGACACGAATGGGAGTGATAGCAGCCACGTTGGCGCTAGTCCCGATAACACTGAGCTGTGTCCTAGAGTCGATAAGCTTCTTCCTTTAGCGTCGACGATGAGGTCGAAGCGTTGAAGAAAGTCTATGCCTATGATGACGAAAGGCACGGCAGCGATTATAAATGCTCAGCGGAGAGGTGTTCATATCGTGTAGGGCCTAAATTGAGTCGGTTAGCACGACTTTTTTCGCCGAAAGTT
>OX104062.1:20192446-20276039 GCA_944474145.2 Dicrocoelium dendriticum | reverse complement strand
ATGGCATGTTCCTTCGTTCTAACAACATGATGTTAGGATCTTCTTATGGTCTCCTTGGCTTTGGTGAGTAACTTCTTTGCTTCCTTCACGGCTGACTCAGCTTTTCCATTTGACTGACTGTGGTAAGGGCTGGTTAAACGATGAAGGAAATCCCACTTTTCGCTGAAACTCTGAAATTCGGCGCTGTTGAATTGGGGGCCATTGTCGGACACTACCTCTTCCGGTATCCCATGTCGCGCAAACTGCGATCGTAGCTTGTTTATCACGGCCTGTGTGCTAGTAGACGTGAGAGCATCAATCTCGAAATAGTCGCTAAAGTAATCGACAGCGATCAGGTAATTCTTTCCGTCATGTGCAAAGATGTCTAGGGCGACTTTCTGCCACGGCCTTTCCGGGACCTCACGAAGCATCATAGGCTCCTTCGGCTGGCGGACATCATGTGCTCGACAGGCTAAGCAGTTTGAAACATGATCCCGTATCTGACTAGTCATTCCAGGCCAAAACATTAGCTCTCGAGCTCTCGCCACGCAAGCATTGACTCCTGAATGACTTCCGTGTATCAGCTCCAGCATGGGTCGTTGCATTGCTTTTGGAACGAGTATACGGTTGCCTTTGAAGATTAGCCCATCCTGTGTGACAAGTTCATCCCGAAAGTTAAAGAAGGGAGTCAACTCCTTTGGCAGCTTGTTTTTACTATCGGGCCACCCTTTCAGTATCGTTTCCTTGAGCCGATTACACAGCTCGTCTGCTTCCGTGTGGCGTAGTAGTTGCTGGAAACGCTCCTCTGTGACGGCCAATAGCTGAGTGACATGGACAATGTCTTGGTCTTCTTGCGTTGCGGTCACATCGGAAAGATATGCCCTAGACAGTGTGTCTGCAATGTACATCCTCGACCCCGGTTGGTAGACGATGTCTAGGTCGTACTTCTGGAGCCGAATGAGCATTCGTTGTAAGCGGCGTGGGACGACGTGCAGTGGTTTATTGGCTATTGATACCAGAGGCTTGTGATCGGTAAATACAGTGGTCCGGCGACCAAAAGTGTAATCGTTGAAACGCTCTACGGCATAAACCAATGCTAGCATCTCCTTTTCAATCTGTGCATAACGGCGCTCGGATTCCGTTAGTGTCCGACTGCGAAAATCGATGGGCTTCCCGTTCTGCATTAGCACGGCACCGATACCGAATTGGCTGCTGTCACACTGGATTTCAAGGGGAAGTGACGGATCGTAATACGCTAGGACAGGGGCGCACGCGATCAGTTGTTTGATGTTCTGGAAAGCCTCCTCCTGTTCTGTGTTCCACTGCCAGCTCTCGCCCTTATGTGTAAGTTTTCGGATAGGAACCATTACTTCGGCTAGTCGTGGAAGGAAGCGGCTGAGGTAATTCACCATCCCGTTTAGTCTGCTCACGGCTTTAACATCTGTCGGAGGTGGCATCTCTTTTATGGCTCTAACTTTCTCCGGATCTGGCTTTAGACCTTCTGCGCTCAAAACATGTCCGTGGAACACCAGCTCTGTTTTTCGTAACTCAATTTTCTCACGTTTCAATCTGATATTCTTGTCTTTACAGCGTTCTAGAAATCTGCTCAGGTTACGGTCGTGCTCTTCCAGAGTCGCCCCAAAAACCACTACATCGTCTGCTACACAAATAGCTCCGGGTAGATCGTCTAGGGCCTGCATTAATCGTTTCTGAAAAATTTCACTGGACACTTTCAAACCGAATGGTAAGCGCAACCACCGAAACCGTCCAAATGGCGTTCCGAACGTGGTTAAATAACTGGACTCTTCGTCAAGCTGGACGTGCCAGAAAGCGGAAGCGAGGTCGACCTTCGTGAACAATCTGGCCTTGGACAACTCGGGTAAGACGTCATCTAGCGTTGGTAGTGTAAAATACTCTCTCCTGAGTGCGGCGTTGAGCGGCTTAGGGTCGATGCACACACGCAAATCGCCTGACTTCTTGGTGATTATCGCGACTTGACTGACCCAATCGGTTGGCTCATCGACCTTGGCAATCACACCTAAACTGATCAAACGCTGCAACTCGTCTAAGAACTTCTCACGCAAAGCGATAGGTACTTTTCTCGCTGGTAGTGCTACTGGTCTAGCGGACTCGTTTAACGACAGGTGAGCTACGCCTTGGAATTTTCCCACGGTACCATCAAACACACTGGGATAGTTGTCTACGATCTCTGTACCGACTTCGCACGAGTGAACAAAACGATCATGATTAAAAGAAACAAAACCCAAACTCTGAATGGAATCAAGGCCCAGGATGGGCATAAAATCTCCTGATACCAGGAGAAAATCAAGTAAATGCTCGGAGCCATCCTTCGGGTTTATGGCCTTCATGGTAACGCAGCCCTTCGGTTGTAACTTTGATCCGTTCCACATTCTGAGCTGTGTCTGTATTTGGCGGTATTCTGCATCGGGACAGTATTTGTGAGGAAGTATGTTCACGCTTGCTCCTGAATCCAATTGGAATCGCACCGGACGCCCTTGAATAAGCAACGTTGCGAATACACAGACTGGTCTCTCACGTCCTGTCATGTTGTTAATAGCCAGTTCCTGCGGCTCTTCCTGATCGTCCTGCCCGACTGAGTCGACTTTGGTTGCCTGACAACAACGTGCAAAGTGGTTCTTCTTCGCACACTTCATACAGGTTCGGCCCCATGCTGGACAATCCTCTTTGCGCCTTGGGTGTGAGCGGCCGCAAAACTGGCATTTGGGTTGATTCGCGCTCGATGACTTCGATACAATTTCTCGGCCTCGGGATACTGCAAACAGATCCGTCGTGGACTCCATCTTGAGCTGCTGAAACTGTTGAGCCGTCCTTGATTCGCTAAAACAGATATCGATGCAATGTTCCAGAGACAGGTTTCGCTGTCGCAAAAGGCGTCTGGAAAGTTCCTCATTCTTTATGCCAATTATAATTCGATCGCGGATCAGCGAATCTCGTAAACAGGTGCAAAAATTGCAATCCCGCGCCAGAATTTTCAGCTCCGTGATGTATGCGTCGATTGATTCACCCGGCAGGCGATTTCGGCTGAAAAACAGATACCTTTGGTAAGTTTCGTTTGTGTAACCTTCGCAGAACTCGCCGAATCTGCGTATTACTTCATCCAGCTCCATCTCCTGAGTTCCATCGCTGAGATCCAACGTTTGCAGCGTCCGCCTGGCTTCGTCTCCAATGGCATGCCTGAACATCGCCAGTTGATAGGCCATTGGCTGAGAATCCAACTGAGTCAGTGTTACAAAATCTAGCCACTTCGCCTTCCATATTCTCCAATTCTCCGGCAACGAACTCTCGGTCATTTGCAACGGAGCTGGCAGCGGAATCGTTGGTTGTCCACCAAACGCATGCGGGGTTCGGCGTGTCTTCTTGTCCTCTGTCGCCATGTAAAACGTGGCCCTCCGTGCATCAAAAAGTCAAGATATGGGCCTCGATCAGAAATTCATTATTCATAGGATGAAACTCATTTTATATATCGAGTCAATTAGAATCACTCACAGATGTAGAACAAATCTCCTTCCTATTACATTCTTGACCAGCGTTCGAGCTTCGTTCAATGTCGATCCAAATCAATTGCATGCTATCCTTCAGTTCGCTTCTGCAGCAATCGACCAGCTTTCAGATTGTTGGCCCAAAATCATTAAGATCCTTCTGACTACCGTACGGCTCTCACTTCACTCGCTGTGTTCATTCCAATTCTCCACACACATTCTTGTGCGTGTGCTCTTTCAAACCAGTTCGAGGAGCACTACTCAGTGCTTTCCGGCACCTAGATCTAACTTGTGTGGGTCGTACTGTTCTCCCGTTTTCAGTTTCGGCGCATTCTTCGTCGTGTTCTGCTGGTGAAATCACACCACCCCCGAGCTTTCCAAGAATTATTTTGGTCTCGTTCTATAGAAGAAGCTGAGGACTCTCAAGCGACTCTGTAACCATCCCTACAGGCGGCAGAACGATAAAGTTACGAGACTTTTTGCCTCCTTCACTTAAACATTGTGTCTGAGACACTTAGGATAGTGTGCCAACATCCCGCTTGCGTCGTCGTGTAACGCGACCCCAGCAATACACGCTGCGCTTTCGTGTGCTTGTGTGCGCACCGCTAAATCCCACTATCTGTGCGCGACCACAAGACAGAGTGAGACTTTGAGACAGCTACTGTTTCGGCGGGCTGACCTTGACGCCAGAGCAATTGATTCAGGGTCCTGGGTTGCTAAGAACCGAGCCGCGCTGCCTAAAGGCGCCTGTGGAACGTGCGATAAGATGGTCAAAATAGGGGCTTTCTATGGAAATGGCCAAATCAATTTCCATGCTAAATACACCAAAAGCAAACCAAGCGAGTGCAGGATGAGCAGCGGCAGGCCTGACTCATTTTGATTCTGTGCGAAGTGTAATACAGTCCCAATAGTTGAAATCGTAATTGCACTGTCCCGTAGTATGCGACGCGTACAGACGTAGTTGAGAAGGTGCTGAGCGCCAGAATAGCCTCGGTAGGAACAGGCATAGTAGAATGTCTGATACAGGCCCAGCCACTGAACTCCACTGCATGCCAACTCAACAACGCGGAATGCTACACTAATAAAATTGCTTCTGCAAACACTGCCACTAATCCAAATCGCCCAAGTATTCACGAACACTTCACTCCCAGCCCATTTGCAGAAATTTCCCACAAGTCCAATTCCTCCCGCCAGACTTCCCCGACACCTAGGAAACATGCAAATACCAGTGGCAGCTGGGCCGTTGTTGCCTCAAAGTACACTCCGAAATCGGACTTTGCTGTTTCTATTAACGCGCCCATAACTAATGGGAATGCTGACCGTACGGATGCACAGCAAAGCGTTTGGTCTCCAAACTACCTTCCATACTCCCAGGGAAGGCACTCAGAAACAATTGGATGCCCTATCCATAGTATGTACCAACCTTCTTGAGTAAACGTCGAATTCTTTGAAGGGGAAACAGCTGGATGACCTGAGTCGATGGAATGCCATAAGTAACGTCCTCGGTATTCTGACTAAACCCTCCAAGTAGACGACGATCACCCGCCATCTCAATTCTGAGCATTATGGCGAAGCCAAGCTTCTTCGGGTTGTGCTAAAATCTGTCCATGAGGTGATACCGTCGTTGCTTTCTACTGCTGGTCTTCAGAAACACTTCGGTTTGGTCCGCGTCAATCCAGAAGTTCCATGGAGCGAGCGCAAGCGAGCGAGGCAGAGCTTAGAAGAGTTCCGGCTGAATACCGCGGCCAGAACCGTTTTTGCCCATGGAGTCCCCCAATCTCACAAGCATGACGAATGCGAAGCAAATGCTCATGTCCAGGAGCAGTGTCGGCATATTCGTGTGACCATGCTCTTGAGTGGCGTTGTAGCCACTTCTCTTTCGAGACCACTCAGATCAGAGGGCTACAAATGGTGCGACGAAAGGATAATTAAGGTCTGTTACAAACCAGGCAGATGGCACTTTGCTACTGGAACGCTGGCAGTCACTGCGGAACAGGTTGTTAACGGAGCTCTGGTAAAAGGCGGCGAGTGAAACTGTCGTCCGACTTGAAGCCCCACTACAGCAGACAAACTATGTATTGAGCTTATCCGAAATTCAGACAGGAAGCAGGTTTGGAGGAAATGGGGATCTTCCTGTGCAATCCTGCAGCCACCCCCACGCATAGTACAAACTGAGTTGTCAGAGGGGCTAGTGACAACGCTACTGAATTCAACTTCAAGCGACTCGCTGATAATACCACAAAAACGGCTAGCGGGCAACCATACAACGGTCCGAACAATCTGTCATCCTGGCCACAGGTATCTCGGAACGATACTGAGAACCGGAACACTTTCCTACATGTACACGAATGCCCAAGGCCTCCACAGCGAAATCGCCGAGCTGCTGTTGTGCCAGACAACAAACGCTTGCAATCTCATCTCCATAACCGAGAGTTGGTTGCACTCAGAGGTTACAGATGCCGAGATTGCGATTCAGGGAACGTCCTCGTTCCGACACGATCGTTGTAACACGGAAGGTCTTGCTATTCTATACTATTGTAACGATTTAAATTACGAACCACTGGAAGATCCGGAGACGCGGGTCATCGATTCGCCATGGTGTCTTTCGCGTCTCCGACACAACGACAACTGCTTCCTGGCGGAGATGGATTCCCACTTAATATCGTCACTGAGAAAACGCTTGGCACACTTACAGAGCTCGTCCTAGTCCCAAAACCTGGAGTGATTATGTGACCCACCGCAAACCTTGTAACCTGCTTGTCCGTGAGGATAAATTGATTCACCAACAACATTTGGCCTGTAAATTTGCCAGCAACAAAAGGCTCGTATCTAGGCTTGTTAACATCATCCGGAAAGTCATGCTCGGTATCTCCCCACGTAATATGCCAGTCGGAGTGGCACAGGGTACCGAAGCTGCAGCCAACGCCAAATCAATGCAGTACACCCCAACCAGCCAAACAGACCTCCGCCACTGTTGCATATCTACATCCCTAGCCCCAACTTCAACCCACACTAACATAGGTTTTACTGTCACAGCTGTGTTGAAGAAACTGCTCTCACTTCACACACTTATAGTTCTCCCATAATGGGCTATGTTCATCCAAGTGTGCTGGACATAACAGCAACAACGCTGGTAGGGTCGTTACCACATTTCTTCCAAACGCGCTTGGATAAGCAAATGGTGCGCACCTTGTGGAAACACGGCTTAATCACTCCGATTTTAAAAGGCGGTAATCACTCAGAGCCCACCAACTATCGCCCAGTGGTCCTCCTCCCTGTGCTCTTAATGGTCATGCAGGCAATCATCGCTGAGGCTTTAGTAGACCATCTAGAATGCCACGACATCATGGCATCCGAGCAGCACAGTTTCCGCCAGCACCGTTCATGCAGTAGATGGACGGAAGCGGTCGATCCAGGCAGAGGGACAGGCGTCATTTACCTCGAGTTCTCCAAAGCCTTGGACGGACGGGACCACCGCATTCTGCTTCACATGTTCGAACACTATGGACTTAGTGATCCAGTCCTTTGGTGGATCAGGAATTTCCTGCAGAATCGGTGATTGCAGGTCAGAGTTCGAGGTGCGCTATCCAACTCGATTTATGTCGAATGTGTATAGTGACACAAGGATCAGTTCTGTGGTCGCGTCTGTTTCTCGTGTTTATCAACGAACTTATGCATTTGAGTGCCTCAAATTTCTTGCTGTTCGCTGATGATGTTAAGGTGTGACGGACATTCGCCGACCCAGCAGATCACGATGCATTTCAGCGAGACCTGGACGGAGCGTATAAGTGTTCATAACACAATCTGCTCCAGTTCAATTCGGGGAAATGTAAGGTGATTCACATTCGCCACCAACCGAACATCACATATAATTTTGAAGACCATGTCCTGCAAGCAGTCACCCAGGAGCGAGACCTTGGGGTACTAGTGTAGCCTGATCTAGGCTGCTCATTACAGCATGAGAAAGCGTCAAGGACTGGGAACCAACACATTGGCATGCTGCGGAGGGCATTTGGGCGGTTTGATCCCACCATCTGTTCGCAGTTGCCAAACACATGCGTGCGGCCTCATGTGAAATACGCAATCCACTCGTGGTAGCCCTGGCACAATCAAGGCCTTGCAGTGCTCGAGACACCACAGTGACAAGCCACGTAGAATGTCAAAGTGTTGTTCAGTCTTCCTTATCAACTTAGACTGCAGACCCTGCAATTATGCAGTGGCAGGTACCGGGGCGTACGTGGTGAACTTATTCTGGCCTACCAGATTCTAAGGAACCCGCAACCACATCTGCAGCCACCTACTACCACTCAGCCACAGCACGAATTTGAGTAGCCACCAGTTCAAGTTAGCGACGCAATACAGTCGACTAGAATGGCGACGGCACTTTTACTCTATTCGCGTGTGCCAACCATGGAACGCCGTCCAAAATTACTTAGTTTGCTCCCCCACTTTACCTGTAGTTAGAAAACGACTTGACGTTGCTTTAACCCACTTATGTGTCTCGACAGATAATATAGTGCGACGAACGTTGCACAACCAGAATTAACCTACACAACTGATGTTGGTTCTTTCTGTGTGTCTCTGTGTTAACACTGGTGGGTCCACAAAAACGATTTTCATTTTACCACTCTGTTATCTATTCACCATGTTGTAGTTCTCATTCTGGCCATCCTACGGGACTTGCTAAGCCTCCGCTGTTTGCCCGCAATATGCCATTGTTCCATCGTCCCACTGAATGGCTGTGCCGACTATGGGTGCTGTATCCAAGCCAAGGCGTTTCAACAATGTCGCAATTAGATTCTCTGGACTAGGTTGTAGTGAAGTGGGGATTAGACCTAGACTACCGGAAGGGAAGAATTAATGTCAGAGAAAGGGAAGTTTCCGCTGAACTTCTAGGTATTACCGGCTTGACTAATTCAACGAAGCACTCACACTTCCTGCTAAAATAATCGAAAGATGGTATTCCAGTGTTGGCTCAACGAAACGCGGACTTCCTGGGCACACAGACAGAACGAGTTCAGCACGTCGAAGGAGAAAAGTAGAGCGCACGTTTGGTAGGTCGAGAAGTGTGCACCGACGAACCGTCCGTTAAAACAAACTGTAGAATACCGATTGAAAAACAGTGTGAGGTGAAACGCGCAAACTGAGAATTCTATGAACACTATAAGGTTAACTGGGTTGTACATACGATGACGTACAAGTCGGTCGTTACCTTTTAGTTAAAAATTGTAAAAGGTTTGTATTTTCCTATCGGAATCTCGGTTGAACGTGCGGGGCATGTGCTAGTTTGTGTTCAGCCGGTTAGAAACCATTTAATGGTTACGTCTAACGGGGCATAGCAATGCGAATTCAAGCAGCACTTATTTGCGCGAGACCCATTTCAAAAGAGCCGGATTTTTTCGCCCTCACAAACGAAGCCTGTCATAACTCCCTCTTAGTAGTAAGTAGACAGAGTTGACAATGCTTGAAAACGGTTACTTGCACATCTGATGTCACAACCGACTGTCCGGGAAAGACGTTAACTACACACTTGGCGGAAACCAATCAATGCTCATGTGTCATATGGTTGGCTGAAAGTTCTGGGCGAACATGCAAACACAGGTGCTGGAAATCGATCGCTTTTCACGTTCTGTCTGTGTGGTTGACATGCGTGATCTCGCTAACATCTTACGCGGTTAAAAATAAAATGTTACTCATAAGTTCTTTTGCTTGGAAGGACACTGACCCTCTGAATTGGGGGGAGTGTACGTGTGAAATGTCTTCGTTCAACTTCCACTTCTGTGCTCACACTAACGCGTTGCTCTGGTTTTGGTTCCATTGGTTTAGGCGAAGCAAATGTATCTAAAGGAATGTGTAAGGGAATCCCTGTAGTGTCATTTGGCCTAACCTCTTCGGGTGTATAACGATGTTTAATGTGATTCACATGACATGTAGTCTATCGGTTTTGACATTCCACTTCATACAGGACATTTCCTTTCCTTGCTCCGACATTTCTGGGAATCCAAGGTTTATGGGTGTTCCTGAAGTTTTACACAAGAACTGGGTCACCGGGTTGAAAAGACCTCATGCGAATACCGTGCTTACGATTGAACTGATCTGCCATTTTCTGGTCACACCCATGAATCTACCTTGCTGGAAACATGGCATCTAACGGCATGCGTTAACGTCGACCAATAAAAGGTTCCGACGGTGATATCTCCTTTGAGAGCACAGGATTTGGTGTTTAACGATATCTGCATAAGAATAGATCCAAATTTGTAGCAATGGTTTCCTTTCCTTTAAGTTTAAACAGAGCACGTGTGAATGTATGCACAAACCTCTCAGCCTGTCCAGTGGACTGGGGATGATAAATTGGACTGAGTATATGTTGTGCTCCCATGGATTGACGAAATCGGTTGAACTCGTTCGATGTGAATTGTGGACCATTATCAGTGACGAGTGTTTATGGGGAACCAAACTGTGCGAACTAAGAACTGCAAGTGTTGAAGCTGTCGTTGGTTGAGTGCCAAACTATTTCTGGCCATTTCAAGTATGAATCAACAATACTCAGAAAATATTGATTGTTGAATGGACCTGCATAATCCACATGAATCCGCCTACCGGGAGCGCTTGATTTCGGCAAAGGATGAAGGTCAACTTTGATGGGGGCTTTCGCAGCCTGTGCACATTTGGAACAACTACGAACAACGCTTTCAATATCTTTATCAATATTTGGCCAATAAGCATAACATCTGGCAAGTGATTTCATTCGTGTAATTCCCTGGTGTCCGGCGTGAAGCATTTGAATCACTTTTACTCTGGGATTTTTCGGGATCACAAGGCGATCTGCCAGCATCAAACCGTCGTTCTCTATTGTTAAGGCATCTTTAAGCAAAACTATGGTTTAATTTCCGCGTCTGATAAAATTCTTAGCCAACCGTTGCGAACGTAAAAGATGACTCATTGTAAACAGCTATCTGGTCGCGTCGACTCACAAATGTTATTGTACGTAACTGGTAAGTTTCGTACGGACTCCTCAAGGATGGATTTTATGTCAGCATCAACTTCAGCTGACGAAATGACTGGGTCTTCATGTGGCTGCGAATTTGATTTGTTAGCAATCAGGCGTGATAAGGCGTCAACATGGCCAAAGCGTTCCGAACATATGTGTTTAATGGTAAAATCGTATCCGAGAAGTATTGTTGCCCAAAATTGCAAGCCATTTGCGGTGTGAACAGGAATTCCTTTTGGTACCAAATATGGACAACCGGGGCATGTGATCAGCGCATAACATGAATTTCCGACCGTGCAACACCTTATGAAACTATTTGAGTGCAAACACAATTGCTAAACCTTCTTTTTCAATTTAGCTGTAATTCCGTTCAGTTGTTGTTAGCGTGAGTGAAACATGACTGACCGCTTTTTGCCTGCTATCCGGAAACTGGTGCAAGAGTGCTGCTCCAATCCCGTACTCTGAAGCGTCGGCAGCAACTAGTTTCGGGTCATAGTGTGTAAGTGCAAGATCCGAAGTTCAAATGCGTTTGATTTCATCAAATTACTGACAGAAAAGCTTGCGACTATATCCATTTTGCATTACTTATCAAGTGTTCATTTAGTAGCATCCTTAGCGAGTGCATATTAGGGACAAAGTTATTGTACTAGTTAACTAGTCCCAAAAACGACAAAAATGTTTTCCTGACCTTTGAAACTTGTAATTGTTGCATTGCCATAATTTTTGATGGATCCGGACGAGGACCACTGACATCAGTGATTGAAGTTAGGTACGAAATTCGAGACATGAAATAAAAACACATTTGTGGATACGCAGAGTAAAGCCGTAACCCCTGATCCTGTCAAACACTTTATTTGGGTAATAATAACATTAATGATAATAATAACAATAATAATAATAAAATAACGTGTCCGCTGTAGCCGTAACGGCGCTTCGCTGCTCTGCTACCACCACCAGTCGCACGTGGGCTGAGTTAACTGTGAGGATGCCCATCCTTACGGGGATGCGAACCCGCGCCGCAAGATTATGAGACAAGCTTGTTGGGTGGAGCCTGGGATACTAGTCGGTAATCAATGACACGTAAGAGCCGTGTCAAATACGAGACAGTATAGAAGTTGGAGGCAACTGAACCCAACGTATATAGTGCAGGCTACAAGAGTAGGAAGCGAATCAACCAGAGCGAGAAACGGTGCAGCAAGGTACTCACCAAAACGATTT
Source organism: Dicrocoelium dendriticum (assembly GCA_944474145.2). Classification (NCBI taxonomy): domain Eukaryota; kingdom Metazoa; phylum Platyhelminthes; class Trematoda; order Plagiorchiida; family Dicrocoeliidae; genus Dicrocoelium; species Dicrocoelium dendriticum. The sequence goes on along the minus strand of OX104062.1, from coordinate 20,264,330 downwards.
GTGTCAACGCATGTGCAGTCAGTAAAACAAGTGGAGATTTTGAAGGTTAAAACAACCGAAAAAATCCAATGTTGCAAAATAATGAGAGCGTGTCTTCCGGTACAGTACAAGCTGTTTACCTCTAGGCTACGGCCTGATGTGCCTGATTTAGCTCAAGTGAAGCGATTACGATTATTACGTCTTCCATGTAAGCCATAGTAAAAGACAACTGGGCTAGTATTTTGTCCATTACTTGTTGAAAATGGCCGGAGTACACTTAATTCCAAACGGCAGTCTGTTGTATTGATACAGACCGTTATGAGTACTAATGTTGAGAAACCGTTTTGATTGCTCTTTAACTTCGACTTGTAAATAGGCATCAAAAATGTCAATTTTGTAAATATTTTGCCACCATTTAACTTCGCAAATAAATCATCCGGAATTGGCTATGGGTATTGGTGAGGCTGAAGGACATCATTTAGTTCAGTTGAAAACTCACCACAAATACGTACTGCGCTAATGTCCTTCTTAAGTTCCACAATGGGTGTAGCATAGGTTGAATAACTAACCTCGGTTAGCACGCCCAATTTCTCCAAGCAATTCAGTTCTGCATCAACCAATGGGACGGCTGAGTAGGGTATGGGCGTTTTAGGACGGAATACTTGCTTCGCTTCAGGTGCAACGTACAAAGTAACTCGAACTTTGGTGCACAATTCAAGTTCCGGTTTGAAAATACTAGCATATTGTTAAGTGTGACCCTTAGCCGATAAACGGAACAGAACGCGTACGCGTAGTAGAGAACCGATTTACTAAAAGCATCTTGTTTTACAGTGGCTAGCGAAGCCGGAAAGGCAAACCAATTAAATGAGAAAAGTTAGGCAAGGTCATTCGCAACCAGCCGTGTGAGGGCCTGAGTTTACGAATCGCTACTCAAGTGCATAAGTGAAATACTTTCCTGCAACTTTGACAAAATGTCATTTTTCGCTTTGGTTTGAACAGTTGCGACATCAGTTGAAGCTACATTTCGCATGCTCTGAGTTTGTGAATCACAAATTGAGCTGATTTGAACATCCCATAATTGTAATACATCTATCCATTTAATGCCTAATTAATTTGCTTCATTTTCTGCTGCAATGAAGCAGGTTACATTGCATTTATTGTCTTGAAATGTGAGGTCACAGTTTACTCGTCCCCAAAAGGCGATGGGCCTACCAGAAGCGTTCTGAGTAATACGTTTTGTAACACAATATTCCGGTTCTCCCATGCTTTTCTAAGGCGAGTATGAAATGATTGTTATGTCGGAAGCAGTGTCAATTTGTAACGCAGCTGGTAAATTGTTAATTAATAACGTGATAAAATCACGGCCATGCCTTCCACAAGAACTGTATGTAGTGAACACTAGATTGGACTGCCTTCTGAATTGGGTTGATTGGCACTGCTTGAATAAACGGACACAGTTTCCCTCCTTGTGACATAATGTGCCACAAGCTTGACATCTATGGAATCGAAATTCACAAAAGCATGCAAAGTGCCAGGCGCCAAAATTCCAGCATGGTGTAGGTGGTCGTTGAAACCAGCCTCTTTGCTTTGGAAATCTGTTCTGTTCCACGTGTGATTTGGTAATTTTATCAACAGAATTTATGTCTGATTACGTGTTGGTTGACTGTAACATTTGTGAATCACGTTTAAGGTTCATCATACTGAGATAGTCCGTGCTTAACTCATGCGAGGAAATGTCACATCCAGAGTCCAGTTTTGATAGTAATTTTGTTCTAATATCGGAATCTGCAGGCCATGTTAAGCCAGATACAAAAGCTAATGCTTTGAATTGATCGTCTGACATTCTGCTATATTGGAATCTTTCACATTCCATGTTCACTGTACCTGCATATGTCATAATGTCCTCATCTTCTGCTCTAGTAAGCTTTAAACAATTATAACGAAGACCAAATATAGATGTCCGCTCTCCAACAACTATGGTAAGCTTACACACGGTTTATTGCAAACTATAATCTCTTGGGTTGACAACTGGGCTAGAAAGATGATTGCCAACGCGCGTGTGTTCGCCACAAATCGTGCTTGGGACAGACCCTGCGAGCGTGTTGCCTGGGCCCAGTCGAAAGCCGATGAAATCGCGCATCAGACATCACGTGCGTTAACATGCACCGGGTAGGCGGGTGAAGACTGGCGTGTCCGAGCAAGATGATGAACGGTCTAGACGGAGCGGACAATCAAGTGTGGAGCGTCGGCTTACAGCCAAATCCGCCAGGTGATGTTTAGAGGGTGGGTGAGATCGACATATAAATATGAGCGTTCTCGGTCCTAATACAACTCAGCTCGGCTGAGTCCTCTACTGTCTTCTTTCCTGTCGGGTTTACCAAGGCATCAAACAGAGCAGGCATAAGAGCGCAGATTTATCAACAGGGATGAATCAACCGGTCGATTGCGGGTACATATCATGACATGGGTGTTTTGGCATCATGTAATTGCAATATCTCGTGTGTTCAGAACTTGCAAGTTTTGTATCAGCAGCCGTAATTTTGCTGATTCGTCCAATGCTGAACCGTCAACAATAAAAATGTCTTCATATCACTTGTACCAAGCTAAAAATTGATTGCCACTTTCTGGATCGTAACTGAATTCTTGAATTCCATTGGCCAATGCAACTTTGTGTTGAGTATCACGTCTACCCTCGGGAACCTCTGATTTGTGTGCTGGAAAGTTCCGTTCGAGAACTTCTACTAATTGCTGTTGTTGATCCCATTGACGTTGCTGATTCGGTAACATTTGCACGCTAACATTATGATCAACCATCTCCTTCGCCAAACTGTTATAACCCCCCTTAGTAGTAAGAAGATAGAATTGCTTGCTTGAAAATACTTACATATCCGATGTTACAATCAACTGTCCGGGAAAGACGGTAACTACCTACATGGTCGAAACCAATCAATGTTCACGTGCCATGTGGTTGGCTGAAAGTTCCAAGCTAACCTACAAATATGCGTTGGAAATCGATCGATTTTCACGTTTTGTCTGTGTGGCTGACATCCATGATCTCTCTAACAAAGCCATTCATCACCAGCCGAACGTCACCTGCAAGCCCGGAGACAAAGTCCTGCAAGCAGTCACCTGGGAGCGCGACCTTGAGGTACTAGTCCAACACAAGCTGAGAAAGCTCCAAGGACTGGGAACTCACATCTTGGCATGCTGCGGAGGGCATTTGAGCGGTTCGATCCCACGATCTGTTCGCAGTTGCTTAAAACGTACGTGCGACCTCATGTAAAATACGCAATCCAGGCGTGACAGTTCTGGCACAAGCACGATCCCGCAGCACTAGACACACCGCAGCGACGAGCCACGAAGCACGTCAAAGGGTCGTTCAATCTTCTTTATCAACTTAGGCTGATGACCCTAAAATTATACAGTGGCCGACATGGGCGCCTGTGTGGCGACGTAATAATGGTCTACCGGATCCTGAAGTACCCCCACCACGTCTGCTGCAACTTATCACAATAGCCACAACACGAATTTGAGGGGCCTTCAGTTCAACTTAGCCACGCAATACACTCGACTGGATTGTCGCCGAAACTTTTACTCTCTTCTTGTTTGCTGGCCACGGAACGTTGTTTTCGCCTTCACTTTTCCTGTGTTTAAATACGCCTTGACGTTGCGCTAACCCACCCACATTTCAAGATATAGCCTGTGTAAATGGACAGAGGATATAATGTGAAGAAGGTTGCACGATCTGCACTAACCTACACAATTGTGGTTCTGTTATAATTGAGGGAACGCCGCCTCTTGAGATAATTGCGTAATTGCCTGGCACGCCTACGATGACGGCTTGTTACGCTGACCACTCGTACGGAATTGCGCTGGCCTGATGCCGCTAGCTTAGCCGGTGAGGCGGATAATTGAGCGAGCTTGTGAACAATCCTAGCCGCACGTTTTCGGATAGACGCCAAGCCTCGGAACGGACGCAGTCGGGAGGGTGATTTACGATAGACGCGCGTTAATGACTTAGACGCGAAGGCTGGCCAGCTAACGACTTGCACGCAACCACGCGACCCGACCGACTCCCAACTGAGGCGAAGAGAAAGAAAAGGCAAGTGGTCCTCTGTAGGCGCATTTACGACCGACAAAGGGTGATCACAGCCAATGCACTGGGTTATTAAGTTAGGAAAAACAGTCACCACGAAGAGGTGGTAGTTTGCAAATGACCATTGTCAAAAGGTTCGCAGTTGGGACGCGCCTCGGAGTGGCTGAGCGCTGCTGCGTTGTGGGGTGGAATTGACCCTTGTTTTCCACAGCCATTCTGCCGGGGTTTCTGGCGCGTCTTTGCGGGAATATTTGACGTGCCCGCAACAGGTTCACTATTTCTTGCCTGCCTATTTGTGAGCACTGTAGTGAGTTCACCAAAACGATTTTCGTTTCATTACTGGTTTCTTTTCACCATGTTGTGGTTCTTATTCTGGTCATCCTACGGGACTTGTTATGCATCTACTTATCTACTCTTAATATGCCATTGGTCTATAATCGAGATTATAAAACCGGCACAGCATTTTGTGGTCACTCTGTAGACGCCTATACAGGATACTGTACGTTCAAAAGGCTGCCAGACGAGGTAGAGATGGTAAATAGAAGCAGACGCCTACATTCTTAACTGTGGTGTCTCGAGCAGAGAGAGATCGTGATTCTGTGAGTGCCGCCGGAGTTGTATGTCACACTTCACATAGTGGTGGACTAAAAGCAGACTGTGACCGGAAAAAGCTTACACGAAAATTGCTTACGGCAACAACCGTGCACGAAAAATGTATACACGGAAAAAGTGTCACGGAAAATTGTGTACAAGGAGAAAAGCGTACGTGGGAAAATTCGCACACGGAAAATTTCACCCTTGGAGAATGGGGCACACAGAATATGGAGAACACTAGAACCGCAGTAGTATGCGCGCGAGGAATGGACACATCAGTAAAACACACCACACAACCGCTAGACAAAGAAGGAAACCCGCGCCATGCAACCTCCAACAGGGATTGCGAAGATGAGTGGATGCACCTAGTATTGGCTATGTTTGATACAACAAATAATTCCGCCTGCACCTCGGGTTCGTATGTTGGTACCGTGACCAACCAAAGTGCGTCACGAGGGTCCCCTGGCCAGAACTATTTGAAGAAGGGGATGTGAGGAACTTCTTGGGGGACTTACAGGAGGTGGCGGACGCTTTTCATTCAAGACCGACCGGGCGAAGCTGGTGGCTCCGCAGAGTCTCTTCAAGGGCACGGCGAAAGCAGTCCTGAAATCCACGCGAAGAGGCCCCGTCAAGTTGCAGTGGACAACCGTGAAGGATGCGTTGGTCTCCAGCTTGGACACCCCGGCCAGCCGCCAGAAGGCGATGCGGCCGTTCAGGGCGGCACGGTTTGGTGTCGGGGTGCACCCTGTCGTGTTTGCTATCCACATCAGGAGGTTGTTGGACAAGGCCTTACTAGGAATGGATGGATCGTCAAAACAGCAATTACTGGTAGATAGGTTCATATCCGATATCCCACAACCAACCGCGGAAAGCGTCCGGATTGTGAACGCTACTCGGGGAATGGGGCTGGAGGAATTGGCGAAAGTTACTAGAGAGCTGGGCGGCGCAACACTCGCTGCACTGAAGGAGGAACCACTTTCGCACAGCGAATATCCCCGTGGGTCAGAAAGACTTCGACTGAAAGCAGCTGGGCCGAGTGCTTTAGAGGAGGAGGAGGAGAAGTGTGGTGGACTAAAGGAAAGTACAACTGCAGCAGTTATCAGTGGCGTGGAAAGGCCAGAATGCCAAACGGCAACCAGCCAAAAACAGGTCATAACGACATCCCAAAGGAGAGGAAGACCTTAGAACCGTAGTTGTATGCGCATGAGGTATGGACGCACAAGCAACGCACACCAGACAACCCCTAAAAACAGAAGGAAACGCGCACCATGCAACCTCCAACAGGGATTGTGAAGAGGAGTGGATGTCTCGTTTGTCGGAACGGGTGCAGCTAGTAGTAGCTATGTTTGGTATAGTAAATGATACCGCTCGCACCTTCGGTTCTTACAACATGTCGCAATTGAGCACTAATCATTGGCTCACGGTTCTCGACGCCGCGATCTAATTTGGGCCTCTGAAGTCATTCTGTACCAGAAGTATTAAGCTGCTCCCCTGGCGATGACAGTTATGACAAAGGTTTATGCAACCGTCCCTGGTGTTCAGTTACCTGAGTACCTCCGCGGTCGGAAGCGATTTGACTGAGAGTAGAAAAGAAGGCTTGCATGGAGCTTGGCGTCCGTCCTTTCAACTCCGTGTTGGTGGCACCTGACCACGTGTAAAAACCTGTGTGAACCAATCAAAGCAGTAAACAGATGAGGCAGATGTGACTGTGTTCATTTGCGGAAGCATATGTCATCCGGTAACTGACTCCCAATCAGAGCAACCGATTAGACTAAATGACTCACCAAGTAAAGAACCTGGTCGTGTTTGTTTCCCGACAATTGTCATTATTCGAGGTTAGTATGCTCTCATGGTTACACTAATTAATAACCATAGGCAGCAGCATAAAGAACAACTTGCTATGCCAGTGTTGAACTACCGTGTCCTTTAATGCACAAAAATGCCCCAAGACCCAAGCAGCTGGATCCGATGCGCATTCGATTTGAGCGCTTAGATGCATGACGGAGATGGATAAGCCGTATGATGGCACCACAGTTGAGTAATGAGACCTGTATGTTCAACGGTTGGGCTTCCCGTGCTATTGTAGTGTGGTTATTGGACTTATTGGACTGAATAGCTTTCTTTTCATCTTTTAAGTACTAGTTGGATCTTGGTTGTCCCTTCAACAATTTGCCCGTGGGAATATTAATAGGATATTTGTTGACACCGCCGGAAAAATACCTGGAAAGTATAATCAGATTGTACGCCACTCACACTGGTATTGATTACTGAAAATGTTTCCATATTCAGAGGCCAGCGGAGAAACTAATGGTATTGTACAGGAACCGACTGTTCGGAATTGCTGTAGTGCCAGCGTTATGGCATCACGACCCCTAATGTACCAATAAAGATGTGTCAGAAATGGCGAATCTGAGGTTCGTTTGAGATCCCTGTAACCTTGCACCAGCAAATGAATGAAGGTAGTGTGCTCGGGACGCTGTCGATTGCGTTTGAACCACTTAAGTGCTCTGTGGTGGTAAGATGTCAAACTGAGCATGCCGCTTGTTTATCGAACGATCGTGCTTAACGATTCTGGGTCAACAGTCTGAAAGCTGATCGATCGCTGCAAAGACGAACTGAAGGATAGCACGCAATCGATTTGGATCGACATGAACGAAGCTCGTATGCTGGCCAAGAATGTAATAGGAAGGAGCTTTGTTCTACATCTGTGAGTGGTTCGAATGCACTCGAGAAATAAACTGAGCTTGTGTTCTATTAACAGTAGATTTTTGATCGAGGTCCGGACTTTTACTTTTGCTTCACAGTGGGTCACTTGACATGGTGTCTGAGGTGCTGACGTACCAAACCCAGCTCGCATTTGATGCACAAACGTGGATTCCATTGCCACACCCTCTACAAATGACAGAAAGCACACACCGTCGGTCCCCTACTGGGGATCGAACCCATGACCGCTAGAGGCAGATGCCAACTAGCCAGCTGCTTAAGCCACTAAGCCATGGGGGACGTCGGCTAGGCTATATAATTTGCAAGCTAACTTGGATATAGCACGACCTATCTACGTACCTATGCTATGTTGCTTGTGAGCTACTGGGATGAAAACGTTAAAGTTAATATCCTTCTGCTCATTAGTAATATAAAATGTAGCCTCTCCTAGTTTCAAATGCTATGGACATAGCGTCTAGTGAGAGGAAGTCATGACCTTCGGAGGCTAGCCACTGTCATCTACTAAGGTAGTAACCTGCGTAGCAGTGGAAGACAGGTCGTGCTACATCCTAGTTAGGTTGCAAATTGTGTAGCCCAGCCGCCTTCTCCCGTGGCTTAGTGGCTTAGGCAGCTGGCTAGTTGGCATCTGCCTCTAGCGGTCATGGGTTTCATCCCCAGTAGAGGACCGATGGAATGTGCACCACTTACGAGACCCAATAGGGCGAAACTCCTCTGGTGCTTTTCCGGACTAGGCTGTGCTATGTAACTTGTGAGGTAGTGGGACGAAAACATTAAGAGTAAAATCCTCCTGCTCATTAGTAATAGAAGGCACATTACCAGATAGCTGGAGGGCATGGAAAACGAAATAGATAGATTTCGGTATGCTGATCGCGTTAGATGAATATCCGAGATCACGTCAATTAGCCATATTCAGGTACTGCATCGGCCAAGATGTGAGACGGATATTAGAAACCTGGAACCTCTGCGATTATGACCAAGAACTAAATCTTTCAAACAGTCGGGAGGTTAAGTGATTATTGTAAGGACCGATCAAACCCTTTCGCTCGCTGCTGCCCGTCAGCTAGCGTTAGCTCCTGTACTATTGAAAGTTGACAAGAAAAGCAAGACATTTTAATAAATAACTGGTGGGATCGAGAAGAGCATGGAGGGATTATTGCGACACCGTCAATTCAAGAACGATCAGTACCGCTAAGACTTGACTCAAGAGCCACCTTGAGTTCGCTGTTCGAGAAACACTGCGTCGGAATGCAGTGCAGTGTAACACGGAGTTGTCCTAAAGACTGGAACAACTTGACGATACATCCGAATAGGAAGGCTGTGGCGGAGGTTTTCAAGTAGGCAAAGAATCGACTTATCAAATTCACTAAGACGCATAAGGATCCTTATATAATGCTATTTGGTGTAAATATCCATAGAGAATTCGGCAACAATCCGGTGCAGCTTCCATTCAAGCACAAAGTAAACCGAAAGCTCGTCTGCAGTGGGAGAGGCTATGGAAAATGCAACCTAAAAACTACTAAAAACATCATTTTGGATGTGGTGGTAACATGTCAACCTGAGCATGCCGCTTGTTTATCGAACGATCGTGCTTAACGATTCTGGGTCAACAGTCTGAAAGCTGATCGATCGCTGCAAAGACGAACTGAAGGATAGCACGCAATCGATTTGGATCGACATGAACGAAGCTCGTATGCTGGCCAAGAATGTAATAGGAAGGAGCTTTGTTCTACATCTGTGAGTAGTTCTAATGCACTCGAGAGATAAAATGAGCTTGTGTTCTATTAACAATAGATTTTTGATCGAGGCTCAGACTTTGACTTTTGCTTCACAGAGTGTCAGTTGACATGCTCCGCAGCAAGTAACAGCTGTCAAGCGGCTCTTGAAGCCGCTGACTATACTTGGCTTAGTTCTATCGCTCTATCTCGGATATGTAGCGGAGGATGTTGAAAAAGAAACTGAAGAATGAAAATTTTTGAAAAGCAAAGTCTAATAATCTTCACGTGAAGGTGCATCTAGACATTTGATTCACGTTTGCTCCTTGACTATCTATGTGCAAAATATGTCAGTTCGGTTTTGACCGGACATTTTCCAGAAATAAGCTATGTTGATTTGAAGAACTTGCCAGATAATCTGCTCATGTATTGCCTACTGATATCGAATGGGGAGCTCTTTCAAAGCCACACTGTAATAAGTGATCGTGAAAGAACGCGGTATGAATAAATGCTCGATACTGTTGTAAGACAGAGGCATGACCGCTGCAAGACACATCGGCTCAGATTTATTTGACTAGAGAAGCGTTTCTGACGCCTACCTCGGATACCCGCATAGACAGTAACCGATTGGTGTACTCTGGGCTGCCCATTGGAGCGCCATGAGCGACCGTATTTTTGTGCTCCTGGACGTCCTAGTGATGCACAATTTGGACGGATTTCTGTCATTCAGAAGAAAACTCAGGGTAGTCTTAATATATACCTTGAATACATTTTCCTGGCCGCAGATACGGTCAACGCTCAGCGAAAATCGATTCCCAAAGCGCCACAACGCATTACTGAGGATGTAAGGCTGCACTCAAATGTTTTTCCAGTGCCTGATGTGACCAACATGTGTCTCACTAGGACAGCAATGGGAACACAAATTGGTCACTCAGCGGCAACCCATCGGTCACTCGCACTTACGGGGGAGTACGATTTCATCAACAAGAATCGACTTGTGAGTTAATGCGGTGGTGTTAACGATGCATTATAATGTTTAGTGTCCAAATCAGGCATTACGCTGCGATTTTCTCGTTTCGTTCATATTTCTGCTAATGGTCGGAAAGGTGCTCAAATGAGTTGGCTGGCCGTCCAACTGTTCCGACAGGGTAGGCACTTTATTCCATTGATTCAAGGGAGTGTTCTTGGTCCACTTCTTTTTCTAATTTATATTAGCGATATATTCCAGAGAATAAGAAATGGTGTTGCATTTATCTTTGCTGATGACATTAAAGTTGTCTACTCACAACCACGTGCAAATACTCAGGAAGCCGTACGTCTCATTCAGGATGACCTATCCGCCCTTGACTCCTGGTGCCAACTGTGGCAGATGTCATTTGCCGTGGACAAGTGTAATATTTTGTCGTACAAATGCCAAGTACCGCCAGACAGTTTATTGCTACAAGGTGCCTATATCTCGCAATGCAGGACAATTCGCGACTTGGGCGTGCGATATTCAGTTACGTTTAACTTTTCTGAACACTGTGACTTCCAAGTTTCGAAATCCATGAAGACCATTGGTTATATCTGCCATCATTTTTACCTCACGGAATCTCGCATATCCCTTTACAAAACATATGTATTGCCGTGTATGGAATACTGTTCAATGATACAGTCTAATCTACGGAAGTCTGACCAGCACGCTCTTGAGAGGGTCCAGAGACGTTTCACGAAAAAGCTATGTGGATATTCCTCAAAGTTGACATACAAGGAGCGATGCGATAAACTTGGATTTGACCCAGTTTGGCTTCGGATAATGAAGCTGAACCTATGTTTTCTTTACAGAATCATAAATTGTCAAATTCGCAGTCTTGAAAACGGTGTTCACATATCTGTAAACAGCAGATACCCAATACGTAACAAAGAGGTAAAGGTCATGATTCCAAAATTTTCTACGAGAATCAGAGAACGTTTCTTTCTAACCCAATACTCAAAGATTTGGAACAAACTTCCAAGTGATATCAGAACATGCTATACGCTTTGCAATTTTAAGCTTGCTATTAGTAAGCATTTAACCGTCCAAAACGTGATTAAGATGTTCGGGACATCACAGTCTCTAGATAACGCATTCGAAAACGGTATCCATGGTGCCTGAATAAATTTCTGAAGCACATACACATAACATTTCGGACAACAGCCCCTTTCATTACATTTTTTTTCTCTCGGCCCAAATATCTATCATGTGATTGTAAAGCATCCTGATTCAGTGGCAGGCAAAAATAGCAGAACGATTCTGATTACTCTGTGTAACGTAATTTGCAATTGCATCCATGTTTATCTCTGAAAATGTATTGATGAAATGTCATGGAAAAGTTGTACCATTATTTGATCTGTTCCTTATAGAGAACAGCTTCTCGCATAGTCGAGGAATATACAATTTATTTATTTATTTATTTATTTATTTATTTATATATGCCTGGGGGTTCTGCGGGTTGCTGGAGGTCGAACATTTTTGGGTTCATACAAAACATCGAAAACCCAATGCTTGCAACCATCCTGACTGCGTGTTTGCGTTTGTATACGTTCAATGCGCCAGCGTCTCAATAGTGCAGCAGTTACCCAAATTGGGTTCCTACGGTCGAGAATGCGAAACAGATTCTTATAGCACAGTCCATACAGACTTGCACAAATGATGTAGTGGAATGACTGGTATCCGAACGTGAATAACCGTAACCAGCGCTATAATGGCAATCGACCAATTGACCAGACTCTATGAGTTTAGATATGTTGGTCGCACGACCAGGTATCTAGGCAGGGGGATTAGGGAACAGCCCAAAAATTAGCCGACCAAATAGAACCAGTTTCAAGGTAGAAACCAATCGTTTGTTCAACGCTAGACACCAATTTGACAGACGAGTCACTTTCGAGACTCCGTACGCAGTACGATTGCAGCGGATCCCTCGATAGAAAACTCTTTTGTTTTCTACCGCAGAGGCAGTATGTCTGAGGTCGACAAGTCAAGTCTTACGAGCGGCTATGAGAGATAGCAAGCGAAATGGCGGTGAGCACACTCAGAAACTCAACATGACCTACATCACATAAGCAGCTGATTTAGGTACTCAACGCATCCAAGTAAGTGATGCTCATTGTAATGTTGATGAAATATTAATCTTAATAACGGGTAGAACCGCAATAGCGCGATGCAGAACGAACTGAAAACGAACACTTACGGCTTTCTCTCCATCCTGGGATTTACTAAAATTGAAGTGCCCGATCAGCAATGGTATACGCTTTGTCCCATCGCTGCTTTTATGCCATGCCTACGTTACTAAATGTCTGTACTTCCTTCATCTCCACCACCAAGCAGTTAGCTTCAATCGTCTTAAAAAGGAGGCGTTTAGGATGACAGCTCTTGCTCAGATGGACATCAAGCGTCTAGTCAAACGTATAAACCTATCTTTCATAACATAAACCATTTCTATCTGCTCATCTACATTTAAATGGACGATTAATCGATCTTTTTGCAGAATATGTTCAATTTCGTTCACGCACGCCCAGCTAGCAGCTGGTTGCTATCAGTCCTTTTTTCATTTAGTTCATTGAGTGGTAGAGAGCAGAAGTGAGGTCCCGTGTCGGCTGCTTCAATTCTCGATCTTCCAAGGATTGCAGGCGTGTTAGTTGTGGCATAGCTCAGGATGTAGTATCAATCCTGCAGGATCCTGGAGTACTCAGTAGGAAGATGTCTAGCAAAGGTATGAAAGTCGCTTCTGACTGCGCATTGACAATCGGGTCCGGCAGTCGGTTCCAGTCATTAATTACTCGAGTAGAGAGAGCAACATTTGGATGGACTTTGAACCTCATCGCTTTAAACAGCTTCTAGCTGTGGCCTCTAGTCGAACTGTCAAATCTTACCTGAAAAAGCGGCCTCAGCTCGTTTCCAAATTCTGCTCGTAGAATACGCGTAGTATAGATACGGTCTTTATGACGTCGGTGATAGTTTAAAGGAAAAATTTCATCTTCTGTAGTCGGGCCGGGTAGGGGAGGTCGTCTAGCCCAAGGGCAAATTTCGAGGCTCGTTGCTGAATTTTGTCGACCTTGTCACTTTCATACTTTGATAGCGAGGTTATGGCCGGAAGTCCGAATTCAAGGATTGGACGGATATGGCGGGTGAAGTGAAGTCTGAATATTTGCGGCGTCATTTTAGAGAATGATCTCTTTATGACGCCCCACATCCTGTTTTCCGCATCTGTCTTCTTTATTGTGTCACAGGCATTTTGGAGATCGGAGGATACTATTGTCCCCAGGTCCTTTTCCTGTGTGGCAACCTTGCGTAAGTACCTGCAAATGTGATATATACCCAGTGGTTCAGCAACACCAATGGGAAGGACAGAGCACTTATCATTGTTGACCGGCAAATCCCACTTGGTAGACCAGGCGTGCGGTAGATCAAGCGTTTCCTGTTATCGACCGGCGTCTTCGAGGTTGGACACATCCGACCATAGCTTGAGGTAGTCTGCATAGATCAGACAGTTCGTTTGTAGCATATTTGGTAGGCCATTGATATAGTTCTTGAATAATTCCGGTCTGAGGACAGAGCCTTGTGATACATCACTGGACATGGGCACCGGAAATGAAAGGGTATCGTTTACCTTGCCTTGCATGTTCCGGCTTTGCAGAAAGTCACTGATCCATGGCAGGACGTTCCCTGTTATGACAATTCTGCAGAGTTTAGAGACTAGTTGCTAATGAGGGACCCTATCAAAAGCTTTGCTGAACTCGATGAAGCCTACATCTAAGCGTTTTCTGGTGTCCAGTGACTTAGCCCACTTCTCTTCTACGACTAGTAGATTAGTGTTGCAGGAAGTCATGTTGAGTAAACGAAGTGATCTTCACATCTTCGCAGTATCAGTAGATGGCACATTTAATGAACTTTTTCATGATCTTGCAGGTGACCGACGTCAAGCAAATCGGCCGATAGTTTGCAGGGTCCTGGCGGTTTCCACCATTGTATTTCGGCATAACTACACCCGTCTTCCAGTCGATAGGTAGTCGACCAGCTTTAAGAGAGAGAGAGGAAAAGTTTGACAAAGTGGGGCGGCAATGAATTCTGCTGCCATCTTGAGAAAATGGGTGTAGCCCGTCTGGGCATGGTGAGGAACCTGAGTTCATTTATAGTAGGAACTTCAAGGAAGCACCGGCATCTATACCGATATGTCCCAGAAGTACTGGATGTGCAAGTACATAGCTGTTTGCCAGGGTGTCTCCCTTCGTATATACTGTGGAGAACTGTAGAGCGAAGTGGTTAGCTTTGGCGTCATCATCATAGAGTATTATACCTGGCTTGTTCGTAGACAACACGGAAGTTCCACAGACGGCGTTGGAAGATCTGTTAAGGTATAAGAATAGTTTCTTTGGCCTAGAAAGGGATTGTTCAGCCAAGCTGCCTTCATATCGTTGCCTCTTTTAAAGTTTCTACAGGGATCAGAAATTCCTGATGGCCTTGTATTTAGAGTAGTCTGAGTCTAAGCGGGAAAGTATGAATTTATCTCATAGTTTTCGTCGTTGTTTCTTGTTGGCCCTGAGTTCTCGGTCGATCCAGAAGGGACCCTTAGAGAGAGGCCTGTTACCGTGGAATGGAACGACCTCCTCAATGACTAGCTTCAACTTGTAGCATAGATCGTTCTAAGAAGCATCGAGTTCCAAGTGTTGTAGAACATTCCAGTCCAGCGTACTCGCTGCCGCCCTTGACTTGAATGCATCGGTCCGCCAAGAGTTTCGACGGTGTGCGTCCCGGCTTGAATAACCAGACGTTTAGTCCATGAGAAGGAAATCATACAACGCGCCTTTAATAATGGGCTGTAGAAGGGTCGATTACGAGACATGAGACAGAGCCGGAATGAGCAAAAGATCAAGACGGTGCGGAGTCGGGCCGGCAAGCAGCCGAGTGGGTGATGTTATATGCTTGGAAAGATTCGTTTTGAGGAGATTCAAGGAGGCAAGCTTCAAAGGACTCAGGTGGAAGGAGGCAGTGTAGTAGGTGTCAGTTGACACCCGGGACATTGAAGTCACTCATAATAAGACAATCTCTGCGGTTTCCATACGATTTGATAAAGCCTAGTACGGTGGCGCCATGGCCTCACGGAGCTTTGTAGACAACGCCAACCATAAGAGATTTGAAGCCATCATTGATCCTACACCAGAGCAGCTGTTCGCCACCATCAGCGTCGCTGACAGGTTCTACGAGATGAACTTTAAGTTCCTCTCTCCAGTAGAGAACTACGCGGCCACCAGGCCTTGTTCCAGAGCGGTCAGCACGAAAAAGTTGATATCCTGAGATGTAGGCCTCGGAGTCGGAGATATTTGAAGTGAGTCAGGACTCAAGGAAGGCCAGCAACTCCGGAAGCAGCTTTGAAGTAATGGCGCGTACCTCGTCCAATTTGTTCCGGAGGCTGCGAACGTTTGCGGCCATCACCTGTAGTCCATTCCTTGTCCTTGTTTTTAAGTCCCGGAGAGGACGAACAGTGACTTCCAGCGGGACCTCTGGGCTTTATGCACTACCTGAAAAGCCACTATGTGCAAGTTGGTTGCGCCATTTGCTCTATGGGTTCGTAGTTCGTTAACTATGTTCCTCATTCTGGCTCGATCTTCTGGGGAGAAATCTCTAAGAACAGAATTTTTCTCCCTTAAGGCCACTTGTTCTGAAAGCGCTTCCAAGTTAGGGGTCTGAAATTATCGGTCCATCAGTATGGCACTCATCCCATCGTGTCTAAATAGTGTACTTGCGTCTACCTATTGAAAGTAGGGATCTTCAGTTCAATTAGACCATAACACCCTCTTTGCAGCGAACAAAAATCATGAGGTTGAGTGCCACATAGGTCGTCAGATGACGGGTTTCCCGGATGTAGCTGTAGTGACACCGATGCATCGTGCTAGCTGAGGTACCTCTGACAAACGAGCAAGGACGTAATTATGATGTGAAGTGGACTTTGTGTGATTTCCGCCACTTGTATTAAAGTAGCTGCACAGAATTATCTGGGATATTACGATAGTGTCACAGAGGAAATTGTGAATTACCGGTCCAGTACCGGCTCTCTCCAAGCTTGAAACTAAGCTTGTGTTTGGAGGGCAGTGGAGAGTAGAATGTGGACCAAATTTCTACTGTGAACCTCCACAGCCACGCTCATTCAGGCAACGACTGAGCATCCGAAAAAAGGACTGAACAGTTTTATCAGCAGCCAGTACCTATGATAGTTATCGAGAAATTAGAAATAAATGTAAGCAACATCTCAGAACTGCTCGTCTCCAATACCAGCAGGGTTTAGTGAACTCGGCCGCAGCTAATTCCAAGAAATTTTTGCTTACCTTAAAAGACGCAGCGGGGCAAAACTGTCTATACCAGCGTTATTGCGAGCAGACGGGACCCGTGCACAAACCGACTATGAAAAGGCTTGTATACTTAGTGATCAGTATACTGGGGTCTTTGCTCGGGAGACCTCTTTACCGCAGGTTGAATTGGTTTCAAGAGTTCCAGAGGATTCTTGCTTAGATGAATTTAGCATAACCGAGACTCAGGTCTTCGAGCTACTACAAGGCATTAATCCCCTTAAGCTTCCGGTCCTGATTCAATTCATCCGAAGCTGTTGCATGAATTGGCCACTGAGCTGAGTGGCCTCTCACATGCGTGTTTTCAATATCGCTGGACAGCTGCATCGTACCTTCGGAATGGAAGGAGGCAATCATCTGTCCGATTTTTAAGGGAGGTGACAGCGTTTTGCCAGCGAACTACCGGCCTGTCAGTTTGACAAGCGTAGTAGTCAAGTTGTTTGAAAAGCTGATAAGGGATTCAGTGGAGAATCACCTGAATCGATTCAACCTTCTCAGTGTTGCGCAACATGGATTCCGCAAAGGATTTTCGTGTCAGACTAACCCACTTGTGACTCGTGAAAACTGAGCCGAAGCGGTAGACAGTGGCCACGCTGTAGACGTGCTATTCGTAGATTTTTCGAAAGCTTTTGATGCTGTTCCACATTTTCGACTCTCACTAAAGTTGAGATCTTACGGGATATCTGGTCGCGCCGTTCAATGGGTGTCTGCCTTCCTTGAGGGGAGGGAACAGTGCGTACGGGTGAGGCGTAGCCTTTCGCTTAGGCAGCTGTCCTTAGTGGCGTCCCGCAGGGCTCGGTATTGGGGCCAGTTGTTCGCGATCTATGTAAATGATTTGCTGGGAGAGCTAGGGGTGTCATCACTAAAGTTTGCTGACGACCTTAAGCTCTGGAATATTGTGGATATCCAGGGGAGTCCTGAGGCAATTCAGCATGTCTTGGATAGGCTCTGGGAATGGTCTAATTTATGGTTGATGCCCATAAATAGGGCCAAGTGCTCTGTTCTCCGAATCGGAGCTGCTAATCCTCCCACCCGATATGTCGTCGGCGGTGGTGAACTCCCGGTTGTCACTCAGCAGGTTGATTTAGGAGTCGTACACGCATCAGCACTTCATTCTGGAGACAACTGGAAGAGGGCTGCTTGTCGAGGGTTCGTATGCTATGGTTTATCCGCCGCTCTTTCGGAATCTTAACGGCCAATTTGTTTGTGAAGCTATTTTCGGCATTCGTCCGACCCCACCTGGAATATTGTATTCAGGCTTGTCCACCATGTCTTAACCGAGACAAAATGGACTTGGAGAGGGTGTTACGAGTGGGCACTCGGCTAGTGCAGGGTCTACGGGGACAGACATATCCTGGACGCTTGCTCAGTTTGGGTATGTACTCCATGCACTACCGAAGGATAAGAGGGGACCTGATTCTCACTTATCGTATTTTGACGGGTAAGATTGGCCCGGACTTGTCAGGGCTATTTAGTCCCGCTACGTTACCTAATCTCCGCGGTCACCTACTGAAACTGCATAACCCACGGTCTGATAGGATTAGGACGGAAACTCGTCTGTCGCGCCGAGTTATAGATCGCTGGAATTCGCTTCCAGATCACGTGGTTAGGGAACCTGCGGTTAAGGGTTTTGCGCGCCAGCTCGATGCTCTTGGGTGGCAACAGCAAACCTTTCCTTTTTCCTAGCTGACTCACCTTCACTTTTCAGTTCTTTTTTCAATGACTCAAATATTTTGGTATTCCACTTGCTTAGCTCTTTCCACTTTTTCTTTTGCCTTCTCAGTTTACTTTTTGCTGTTTCTTACTTCACGTAACCGGCCCAGCAGGGACTGCTAGGGCAGGACACGTGGGCATTAATTGGTTGGACAGGGTGTAATTCGGTCTTTGTTTTAGGCCCATCAATATTTCAAAGTTCGCCAACTCCTGGTTCAACGACCCGCCGAAGAAGGAACACTCAAGGGATAATCCTATCGTTTCTGTCTCGCTTGAAGTTGAACTTGAACACCCTTTCGGTAATTGTCAGTAGGGCTCATTCCATCACACGGATTAGTTGTAAATTGCCGGAGCTCAATATCTTCCGCCTAATGGCTGGTTGGGGTTCCCAAGAAGAAAACAGACAACAAGTACGAGTGGCCTTGTCGACCAACATGGTATCTGTCTGAATGATTCACACAAGGCTTGATGCAACTCTGCCGTCTATGGTTTTCTGGGTAAAATGGGAGTGGCTCTACGCGTTTTGGCTTTCTACGGTTCACAGTGTGTTACGGATCATATGATGAATGTTATGCGGCAAGTGCGTTGTCGACATAATCTCCTGAACACGACTAATACGGAGGCTGGGACGGCATTTCAGGTGTGATAAATAAGTAGTGAGAGTAAATTCCGACCACACTGCAGACGGCTGTACTGTACCGCCAGTGTGAAACGCTGGCATCTCAATGTGCTGCTATGATAGTGCTTAAACAGGTAACCGCACGGATTATTAGGGTTGCTTAAATTCTGGTAGATCATATTATAGTCGCCAAACGAACGCCGGTATCGTTCAGTGAAAATCTTAGCATTTTCACTCGTTCGTAGAACAAACGGTGTCGTTCTAAGAAGATTTTGGTCATCCGAAGTTACGGATTGTCCAAAGCTGTGAGATCTCGCATCTATGAACAGTGAATCATGATATATAACAGGTAAAAATGCGATTGCTTTACAAGTCCCGTAGGATGGTTGAAGTGAAAGCAAAGATAAGTGTAAATCGTCAATTTATGCGTCTAGACACCGAATCAGATGCCCTTCTTCATATAAAAATTTTAGAATGTGCATTGAATTGTTACTGTAGAGTAATATGGGGAGTAATATGGGGAAGGTATGTCTTAAGAACAAAAGAAACCACAACGCTTACTCGTGCGTCACTTCCTTGGACTGATGTAATTGATGAATGCAGTTGTAGTATATTCGAAACTATATTCCACAACAGCAGTGTCTAAGTAGTGAAGCACAAAAGCTGAGAATGAGCACCGTTTGTTCGCGTTTCGTAGACGTAGACATCTCTGAATATTTATCATAATGTAAGTGAATAAGCGAATCATCCAGACGTATTTCTGTTATAATTGAGGGAATGCCGCCTCTTGATATGATTGCGTAATTGCTTGATAAGATTGTCGCTGGCATGGTTGGAGCACGCCTACGATAATTGCTTGTAACGCTGGCCACTCGAACGGAGTTGCGCTGCCCTGATGACGCTAGCTTAGCCGTGAGACGGAAAACTGAGCGGGCGTGTGAACGATCCAAGCCGCACGTATTCGGATAGACGCTGAGCCCTCGGAACGGACACACACGAGAGGGGGTACGATAGACGCGTGCTAATGACTTAGACGCGAAGGCTGGCCAGCTAACGGCTCACACGCAATCACGTGACCCGACCGACTCCCAACTGAGGCGAAGAGAAAGAAAAGGCAAGTGGTCCTCTGTAGGCTCTTTTACGACCAACAAAGGGCAATCACGGCCAGTGCTATGGGTTATTAAGTTAGGGGAAACAGTCACCACGAAGAGGTAGTAGTTTGCAAATGAGCATTGTCGAAAGGTGCGCAGTTGGGCCGCGTCTCCGCGTGGCTGAGCTCTGTTGCGTTGTGGGGAGGAATTGAACCTCGGTTTCCACAGCCATTCTGCTGGGGTTTCTGGTGCGCTTTTGCGGGAATATTTGACGTGCCCGCACACTTTCTAATACCGTTAGCATGGGGGAAGGAACAACGTATGTGGGAAGAGCATTCCGGTGTTGGCACACACGAAGGGAAAAGAAATCGCGGCGGCATTCCATCCGGCCGTATTGTGTGTCCAGCTTTAGCTGTTGTCCTCTGATTGTTGTGTTGCGATTCAGCTTTAGTAGGTGACTACAAGAATGGTTTGGATTCCTCAGGATCATATAAATCATTATCAAGTCCGCACGCAGGCGTCGATATTGTCCACTGTAGACCCCGCGGGTTTTCAGCCTCAATCTGTAAGGGAAATGTAACAGTCGCTTTACGCTCTTGGTCGCCGTTCGTTGTGGCAGTTCAAGAGCGGTAAGGTCTTGGTTATGCCATGGCTGCCAGGCGTGGATGGCGTACTCAGAGTGAGGCCGAATGTAGGCGTTGAGCATCTGAAAAAATATGGAAATATCAAAGCTGTGGTTTTTAAGCTTGGCGTGTAAAGTCCACGTGAGGAACTATGTAAGCAGCGAGAACTTGAGAGAAACAGATCGACCGAATCGTCCGAAAGCTCTCCTTAAGAGTCCCACATTTGAAATGCTCTTTTTCGAAGTTACTTCGGATGGGTTCGAGCATCTAAACCTCCTAGAAAGGCACAGCAATATGATTTTTGCGAGCATATTGCTGGAGGTCCTGTTTGTCCAGCTTATAAGTATGAGCCATTTGGCGCCCAAAATGGGATACTCGACACTTAGTTAGGTTGAATTGGAGGAGATGCTAGATTGGCTGTCAATAAACGCAGGGAAAGTCATCTTGAAACCAAACGTGGTGCTCGGGCCTCTGACCCTTCGCCATACCTTGATGTCGTCAGTATAGAGTGAGCAGTTTAAAGTGAATAAGTTTGTCAGGTCGTTAATAAAGGTCAAGAATAGACGGGCTTCCAAAACCGAATTTTGTGGTCCGGCCCATTTGACCCGGATGAAATATGCTTTTCATTCGCACAGTTTACCTCTAGACATCTGTGCAGGAGAAACTAGCTGATTTACCTTAAACGAGAATCACTACTGTCGTGTCCCTGAAGCCTACTGAGAACTCAATGGTTCAACCGATCAAGTGCTTTAGAGAAGTCAGGGTAGACAACATCAATACCCACATTAAGATTGTTTCTTTCTAACTGAATCTTGCGAACACTAGATTGGTATCATACGAACGAGACTTACAGAAATTATGTTGTTATTGAGCGATGCAGCCAGATTTATCCAAGACGTGAGTGCGCTAGCAACGATAGCCATTATAACTTATGAAAGGACTGGAAGAAGTCACTGGGCGGTAATTAGCTGGGTCGGAAAGATTACCTTTTTGTAAGTCGGTTGTTGTCTGTGTTTCCACCTTGTCGGAATGTGCTTCTCATCACGGTAGTCCTGGGAGAATCTAGACCAAGGTTCAACCAAGTTCGCAGTTATAAATAAATAAATAAATAAATAAACGTTTTATTCCTCAGCAGTGCGAGGCAAAGACCAATTGGATGGTCTTATCAACATGTACAACGTGATCGCATAATGTAGTTAATTGTTCGTCTTTTGATCAAAGGTTCCCATATGGGTTTTTGAAATGATTAGCAGTCAATAGGCCAGTCACAATTTGATTGAAAATCTTGGCGAGTGACGACGATGGTACAGAGACATCAGCTTGGAAGGCGTAGTGCATCAACGAACCAGTACGTCAAAGGAGAAAACAGAATTGGCTAAACGGATTAATAGGAGTAAGATGGTTCTCAAATATATACTCAAGAATGCAATTATATGTAGGTAATCTTATATTATTGAAACGAATAGAGGATATGGTGACTTTCATACGTATCCAGGACATTTCTCATACAAATCATCTAGAGTCACCGTTTGGCTTAGTGTTGACCAGATGTTTGCAACAGTCAGGTGAATATTAATCATGCGTCTGAATTGTGCATAGGTAGTGCAGTTTCTAACACTCGATGGAAGTTTGTTCCATATTAACGCATATTTTACAGAGAAAAATTTTGAGCGGAGCTTTGTGCGAGACTTTGGTATTTTCACTGTGCGCTCGCTGTTTCTTAGTTCATAGCGCATACGAGTCTGAAACTCAAGTTGTGGCTGAGCAGTGAAGGTCAATCCGAATAGTAAGCGGTATAAAAGGCACAGATTAAGTTTGAGTCTGCGTAGCCATAGCGGCTCCAGATTTAGCGCCTCGCAACGCTCACGGTATGTCATAGTATTAGGCATGTTCAGAAACCTTTTTGTGAATGATCGTTGAATGTTTTCTAGTGCTATAATATCCACTTTTCTCAGATTACTATGCACTATCGTACAGTACTCAAGTTTCGGCCTAACACATATTTTAAAGGCTTGAAGCCTGGAATCCCTCAAATAAGAGTTCGACTTATATAGGCGATCACTTTTCTGGCAGAAGCCTGCAAGCACCTTTAGGCGAATATCACTAATTCCGGGAGAGCCATGTGGACGCATAGATAAAGGCTTTCTCAGTACGGTAGCTGCCATAAAGGTGATAGTAATGACACTTAGTGCTGGCAGCGCACATTCCAAAGGTTCTGGAGATCACAGAACGAACTGAATGTTGGAGCGTACTGCTGACGCATAGCGTTCACCGTTTCTCTGGTAGCCCGTGAGGGTCCGAACACTGCTAGAAGTGGATCATGCACTAATCAGCCATACAGATTCAGATGGACTGGAACGGTAGGAAAATCTCTTGAGTGTTCCTTCTTGAGCAAATCGTGGAGCCAGGAAATGATAAGGTGCTAGTTCTTGATAGATCTAAAACGAAACACCGGAAACACACCCCGATCAACCAATTACTGCCCACGTTCCCTGCACTAGCAGTCCCCGCTGTGTAGGTTACGTGAAGTAAGAAAGAAGTAGAAAGTAAATAGAAGATAAAGGGGAATGAAAGTCATTAAAATGAAGGATAACATCAAAGAGTGAAGATAATGACAGAATAAGAACTAAACGTTTGAAGATGTATGTGGTCAGGAGAAGAGAAAGGTTTCGTGTTGCCACCCAACAGCCTCTAACTGACGCTCGAAACCCTTAACCGTAGGTTCACTGATTACACTTTCTGGAAGCGAGATCCAGCGCTCCATAAGTCTACGCGATAACCGAGTTTCCGCCCTAATCCGGTCAGAACGCGGCTTGTGTAGCTTCATGGGATGACCGCGAAGACAAGGCATCTTAGCCGGGCTAAATAGCCAGCTCGAATCCGGTCCAACTTTCCCTGTTAAAATGCGGTAAGTAAGGATTAGGTCTCCTCGAAGCCGTCGGTAGTGCATTGAATACATACCCAAGCTAAGTAGACGCTCGGGGTACCATTGCCCCTGTAACCCTCACCAATTTGGTACCTACTCTCAAAGCCCTCTCAAGCTCCATTTTGTCCCTAACAAGGCAGGGCGGACAAGCCTGGACGCAGTATTCTAGATGGGGCCGAATGAAAGCTGGGAACAGCTTCACAAATATGTCGGCAGTTAAGACCCCGAAAGAACGACGTATTAACCACAACATTCTGAAACCTCTACTAGCGGCCTTCTTCCAGTTGTCACCAGAATTCAAAGACAAGGAATGAACGACACCTAGGTCTACCTGGTTGGAGACCAGGGGGAGTTTGACCCACCGAGTACGTAGCTCGAAGGCGGGAAACTTGCTCCTATACGAAGGACGGAGCACTTAGCCTGATTTATGGGCAGTAGCCACAAAGTAGACCAGTCCCAGAGTCTGTCCAGTGCATGCTGGATGACCTCAGAAGCCCCAGAAACATTTACAACATTTACAACAAGGTCATCAACAAACAATAGGGATGACACCCCAAGCTCTCCAGGGAAATCGTTTACGTAGAGACAAACGCATGCCTGCGGTGTCCGCTATATTTCTAGTTTCTCGGGTGTCGTGAATCTCATGGCCCAGTGTTCTGACGGTTTGGTCTCATTTTGACTCGCTTAATGCGATGTGATATGATGCGATATCATGTTTAAAACATTGCCACGTCGTCTTCGCGACCTTTCAAAGTAATGAGTACAATCTTTATAGTAAAGTAGCTGATGCTGTGTCTGCCTTAATAATTGACATCGCTGTTCTCTACAAAAAAATTTTCCTGTGTTGGGTTTGTGGCACGTTGCCAAGTAGGATAATGTACCCACCACCGATAGCTGTTGATTGTGACTAGAAGTTGAAACAGTCGTGATCCGCGATCACCCATGTATCTAATCCCCTCCGCTAGGATCCGGCAACGCTGAAATTTGGAGCCGTTAAAGCAAAGGTTCGCAGGCCCATAAATGTGTATCTGGTCTCACATTACTCGGCTAACGCAGCTTAAGCCTTGAAGACATAATGAGCTACAAATATCGTCTTAACCCGCCTTCTCATTTTGCATTATCCTAGCCCGAATTCTCCAACTAGAGGGATTTTTCCACTCATAAATAATTTACCCCGTATTACTTTAGTCTTTTATGCTAATAGTTACCCATGATAGTGTGTTAGGTCCCCGTTTACAACTTTCTAAATATGAACGACTTTCGGAATTGTACTATTCACCTAACCTACATTCATTTAACGCTGGCTCACCAAACATACGTCGTGGTTCACACCATGTGCTGCACACGCAGACGTTAAAACAGCACCACCACAATCCCTCAACACGCCGGCGTGGCCAAGCACCTGACAAGTATGGGTGATTGGGGAATTAGTTTATCTAACACTCACTCGAAAAGGAACATAACTTATGCAGCATCAAAACGCAATACAGACATCTGAATGACCGGTTAATCGACCCGCGCGTCTTCATTCATGTTCTGTGTCCGCCGCAGTCGTACACAACCGCACCGGACCTAACTTGGAATCACAATCATGATACAAGCACCCGACATAAGTTCCTCTCTTTCATGTGCCACGTTTACCTGTACAACAGTATCAGTTATATTGGTGTGTAGACTTCTGAATGTAGATTCTGATTGTGTAATTAACTTCTAGTTAATAATTAATGTGCTAATTGTCTGATTTCAGCTGACGTCTCCAATTTTCTTCTTGCGTTTCGCGCACTCACCGTCATCATGCCCCCCTAATATGCACCAGTACCAAACAACTGGGAAAACCCGGCAACTGGAGGAAAATAACAGCGAAAGGTCGAAAGGATAATAATGTAACACTGCCCGTTTGCTTCCGTGCCTTATGGTCTGTTCAAGCTAACTGGGGAAAACAAGACAAGGTTTTCCAGACCGGAGTATCTTAAGGGTAGACAATGATTAAAGTTACAGGTCACACGTCCTCACCGACTGTAAGTTGATGGGCCGATTGACATCACCTGTCTGCTCACGTCCGCAAATGCTCGCGGTCTCAAGTGTTTGTGTAAAGTCCCGCTTGTTACGTGCCTGGGTCTGCCACCCGCGTTAAGAGAAACACACCGGCTCCGCGCACAAGCGTTCTATTCACAACTAGCTGTTTTTTAAACTCACTCGATCGATCGCCTGATTGACCACACAGAGGCAGACGATACCCTTCGCCCCAGGTTTCAGCCACCATCACATCCATTTCTCTCTCGTTATTTCGCAGTGTTTGTGTTGCATTTTCTACATCCTCGTCCACTACCGGCGATCTTCCGGTCTAACGGAATGACAGTCGTAGTAAGGTTGGGTTGCATCAGAACCCTACCTGCTATCCTTCTCTTCCGACTGAAGAAACGCTGAATCCAACTTGTCCCGACCTTGGTCGATGGCGCTTTTCTTCCTTCCGGTATCATGAAGCGAGGAGCTCCTTTCGTCTCATTGACTTCGCTAAGTTATTTCTTTATTTTATTTTCAGTTTGCATGACGACTTTGCTTTTCGACTGCAACCTCGGTCCGTCCCACCATTTGAAGCAGCTGTGTGTTGTACTGCACTGTACTCCGATGCAGTTTTTCGGAGGTAGCATGTTGTCAGTGTCGAAGCCTACACCATCCAAAGAATTCACTGCGTAAACCTGGTACGTGAAGATAAAATACAGCGTCAACAGAATCTAGCCGGGAAATTCCTTCCAAACCCCAAGGTGCTGTACAGACAGGTTAACAAGCTCCGCGAAGTGCAGCGAGGAATTCCTGCTTTACACACATCGTGTGGACTTGTACAAAACGAAACGGAGGCAGCCAATGCCCTATGTCAACAATTTGCCCCGAACTTCCAGGGCACGACATCGCCGCATACACTGTTCCCGATCGTTGCACCACAACCAGGATTTAGCCACATCACGTTTACGACTGCGGATGTCATGAAAAGGCTAATTTCCCTGCGCCAGTATACCTCTCCCGGCATTGATAACATTCGCCTAAAAGCGTTGAAATTGGCTGCAGTAAACCTGGCGGACCCGCTCTGCAAGTTCTTCCATCGATGCCTCAATGAGATGCGGGTGCCAACAATGTGGAAGCAGGGCACCGTCACCCATTCATAAGGAGGGAAGTCGTCCAGACCCGGCCAAATATCGCCTGATAACACCACTTCCGGTGCTCTCCAAAATCATGGAAGCGATTGTTGCCGAAGCGCAACAAGAAGAACGCAATATCATAGCACAAGAAAAACATGGATTTCGCAAGAACCGATCTTGCACTTCAAACTTGCTGCTTGCTAGATCCAGTTGGACTGAGAGCGTTGACAGCGGCGTAGATGTTGACGCAGTATATCTGGATTTCTCAAAGCCTTTCGACCGTCTGAACCACCGTATCCTCCTTCACAAGCTGCAGTGTCGTGGAATTGGTGACCCAATGCTCGGTTGGATGGGTAACTTCTTGCTTCAACGACATCTGAATGTAAGAGTTCACGGCTTCATCTCTGACCCAATCGACGTTAAGTGCGAAGTACCCCAGGGATCAGTACTTGGTCCACGACTATTCCTGATTTACATACACGATCTCGCGACAGTAGTCACCTCTAACTCCTTACTCTTCGCTGAGGTTCCCAACATATAGCGATCCATTAGTACAGCCAGCGACAATGCAGCACTTCAGGATGATCTTGACAGGGTCTACGAATGGTCGACTCAGAAGCTGCCTCAGTTCAACGCTACTAAGTGCAAGGTGTTGAGCATACGCCATAAAGCTACTTACAAATACAGACTGAGGGGTCCAGTAATGCAGCCCACTTCAACGGAATGCGATCTAGGCGTGATAGTGCAGGAAGATCTGGGCTGTTCCCGTTAGGCCGAGAAAGCCTCCAAAAAAACTAGCCAACGCCTTGGGCTTTTATGGAGGGCATTCGGGCTCTTCGATCCTTCCATCTTTTCTCAGATGCTCAACGCCTACATTGGGGCCCATTCTGATTATGCCATCCACGCCTGGCAGCCATGGAAAAGCAAGACCTTATCTCACTTGAACTGCCACAACGAAGGTCGATCAAAAACGTAAATGGCCTGTTTCATCTCCCCTACCGATTGAGGCTGAAAACCCTTGAGGTCTACAGTGGACCATATCGACGTCTGTGTGGAGACTTGATAATGACTTATTTGATCCATTCTTTTCGTCACCTACTAAAGATGAGTCACGATACCACACTCACAGGACACCAGCCAAAGCTGGACACACAATACTGCCGGTTGGAATGTCTCCGGAATTTCTTTTCCTTTCGTGTGTGCCAACACCGGAACACTCTTCCCACATACGTTGTTCCTTACCCCACGCTAACAGAATGCAAAAGACATCTGGATGATTCGCTTATCCACTTACATTATGCTATATAATCAGTGATGTCTACGTCAACCAAACACGAACAAACGGTGCTCATTCTCAGCTTTTGTGCTTCATTACTTAGATACTGCTGTTGTGGAATATAGTTTCGGATATACTACAACTGCGTTCATCAATCACCTCAGGCCCAGGAAGTAGCGCACGTGTAAGCGTTGTCGTTTCTCTTTTTCTTAAGATATACCTTCCCAATATTACTTCCCATATTACTCTACAATAACAATGCAGTACACATTCTACAACGTTTCTATGAAGAAGGGGCATCTGATTCGGCGTCTAGACGCTTAAATTGACGATTTACACTTATGTTTGCTTTCACTTCAACCATCCTACGGGACTTGTAAAGCAATCGCTTTTTTAATTGTACTATACCATTGTTCATTGTTCTTAGACCAGGCTATGATGATGCTGGTCGTTTTTGTATCAACGGCGATGGAAAGACGCACTCTTGTTCTCTGAGGCCGTCTGAGTAATTTATTGTGGAATTCTTCGTCGTTGGCTGACATTCACTGTGCACTGAACATGCATCGACCAACCGGTTGCTATTGGCGAGGAGGGTTAATCGACCATCACGATAGTCTCAAATCTCTTGATTATTTGCTAAACATCCATTACTGCATCATAGTGACAGAAATTCCATGCCTCCATTATACAGCACGCTTCACGGCCGATAGCACACCGGAACATGGCCATCTGGTATGGCATCGGATATTCGTCCAACTGGATCAACGTTGCGAATTCCATCCAATTCGCTTTCCACGTTTTCCAGTTATCACGTAGTGTGCTTTCCGTCATCAGTAGAGCAGTCGGCAGTGGGATCGACAGTTGTCCACTAAAAGCGATCGGCATCCGGCGCGTCAGCTTCTTCTCTGTCACCATGTTGCGTGACTTGGTCTGCCAGCAGTGTCAAGAGAAAGAAAATGCACCGGCTCCGCACACAAGCGTTTTATTCACAAGTCTGAGGTTATGCAAACTAGTTGTCTGTTTAAAAACTTTCGATCGATCGCCTGATTGACCACACAAAAGCAGATGATACCCTTCATCCCAGGTTGCAGCCACCATCACACCGCTCACGCCTGCGCCATAGCAACCCGCGTCATGATGACGAACTAGCTTCGTCAGCTGCCCTGGACCGCGTGGCAATTTGTGTCGTGGATGGTAAACTAAGTTCATCAGGTTACCGCGTTGCTTGCGGCGGGCCCACTTCGCGTCTCGAAACCGTGTTCCGGCGTCCGTCCTTTGTGGCCGCCCATCACCTCTTTCGAATTGAGTCTGCTTACATATCGTTCGAAAGACTGTTTATAGCGTTTTAGGATTGAATTGCAGTCATTGTGGTCTTCCCCACCTTCAGACTGGCCTGCATTGCGCGTCTTCTGGTGCTTGTAGCTTCTGCTGTGATTCAAGTAGGCGCTCACCCACTTCCAAGCCGAACGTGTCTAGCAGAATATCCCACCGTAAAACCCGCTGGTTCGGGAAGACCTTGGATTTTCCAGTGATCCAACAAATGATTGATATGCCTGATCCATCTCTCACTTCCATCCATTGGCACGTAGATAACTGATCTATTCCTGCCGATAACGGATCCAATCGAACATCTTCCCGGCCTTTGAAGTTCCCCACGTAAACTGTCACCAATTTTGTAGTTACGTAACTTCTGTCTAAAAATCCTCTACTTAACCGTTTTCGTGTTTTTCTTTTTTATACATGGTTATCGATACCTGTCGGGATCTGATGTCCATACTAAGCTTCGGCAGTGAATTCTCTCTCAGGGGCGTTTGGTTTCGGAGCATTCCGATACGTACGCTGGAACGATTGAATAGCGTCCTATGAAACACCTTTCTCTCTCGTTTTGCAAACAGCACGTTTGAAAGTATCCACGATCCGTGGTGAGAATATCTACTGAAATCCCTTCTCCTTGTGGGCAACACGATAAATATACGTTTTCATCTATATCGAATAACACTTCGCCTGCACGCACACATCCAGTGCGAACACAAATCGTGGAGGAGACCAACCCCCACGCTCTGACACGATGTAATCAAGCTTCAGTGCACGCCAGCATCCGGATTTGTAATCGGCGTTGTCAACAGACGCACGTCCACCTGACGCGGCTTAGCCATCAGCTATCGCTGCGCATGACCCGAAGCTTAAGCCCTTGGTCAGAAGCAAAACGGCGACCACCTACACTGAATATCTCGGACTGATGCCATCACGCTTCAGCCCCCCCCCCCCCCCGCGTGTCCGTTGACCAACCGTTGGAAATTATACATGAGGATATTCGGAGTGTGGCAACTTCAGAGTGAGCTGCTAAAGTAGGCTTAACGGCTAAGGCAGCGATTCCTCTTGTACCACTTTGCGCCACAAATCAGTTGCTCAAATTGTTAGCGTAAATACTTTCTGAGTCTTGGTCGCCGTTGTTTCCGCGTGCTTTGTGGCTTGATCATGTGGCGACAGAGCACGTGGGGGGAGGAGGAAGGGAGCTGTACGCCGTTCGTCACGTGCGTACAGGTGTCACGTGACTGAGCGCATGCGACGACGAAGGGCAGACCGGTAAACAACGGGCGCTTTAATGTCCACCATTTCGTTAGCTAGACGGTTAATTTAGTTGTCCCTTAAGTGATTTGAGTGTCACACATTCGCGGCAGGTGTGGAACGTCTGGCAGTGTTGAATGTGGACTGCTGGTGAGATGAAGCACATCGGTGTAGACAATCATGGAGTAACGATAGACCCCGTCGGCATCCGTTACTCACAAAAAGCATATGTCCTGTCTGGGTCTTGCTATGGCGCTGGTGTTGGTGCGCTGTTTATTTGCACACCCATAAGTAGCATGCCTGCGGGCCGGCGTCAAATCCTTCATGGTTCCCTTCTAGGGGATATGTGGGGCTTGGATGGAGCTGAGTGGCGCGACACAAAGATCCATTGGTCCCCTTACTGATGCAGGTGTCCTTGATTATACAGGGACACAGTGACAGTCAACTCGGTTGACACAAATATCAACAACAACGCATGATCCGATTTATGGGTCGTGCATGCCGTATGTGCACCTGACAGTTAGCTCTGTTCCCTTATTAGAACTATTAGGTACGTGTGGCGTAGTGATAATAGGTGCGACAATGAAGAATCCTATATAAAAGTGATTCCGTCTTTCTTCACAGAATCGAATAGGGGCCCCTTTGTTCGACTGGGGGGGAAGCACACAACCTGGCGTAGCTAAATTGGCGGAATAGATCAATTTCAATAACGCCCCGGACTAAAAGTAGACTCGAAGAGTCTATCACAAGTACGCTTCATACATTAGTGTTACAAAGTAATGAATATCTACAGCCGGGTTAGAGGTGGGGACGTTTATTTATTTAGTTTGTTCCCAGCATTACAGTGAGTGACTGGGTTATTTCACATTTGAACTCGTCAAGCGCCGATTGCTGAGACGAACACGATGCACCATAATGTGGGTAACCATTCGAACTCAGAGTGTACTTCGCAATCCGCCCTCCTCAAGACATCAGTACAAACTGTTTTAAAAAGGACCTCAACCGCTGCCATAACCCTGTCGACCCAGCTGTCACAGATCGGTTCAATCAATCCTATTGATTATTGTCTATTAGTTGTATCGGTATACACTTCTCCGTCTACATGTTGAAAATCGAAGGCCTAATTGCGTGGGTGGTTGCTTTTTGTGACAACCAAATAACGATTTTTGAAAAGTAGACTAGTCTGGACGTAAAGCGAAGTGAGTTCAACCATACCTCACCGGTAGCTCGGTGGTAACACCACTTGAAACCATGTTTGAAAAAATTTGGAATCGAGATTACTGCACTAACAGTGCACATAAGCCTTACCGAGCTCAGCTATATGGCGTGGATATGAATAGCAAAGCCACCGTCACTTAGGTTTCCCGATAGAGTATGGGGTATTAATGCGGGGTCGCCTGAAAACCTCTCCAACAGAATGGGTTGGAAGAAATATCTTATCGTAGCGGCCACGCATTTCACGGAACAGTAAACAATCCTCTCTAGTTGTATACCGTCCCTCTTAGCCCAGTGGTCTTAACCAGGAACTGGAAACCCTCGGGTTTTGGATTCTCGTCTTACAGAGACCCGATGAAATGTGCACTGTTGACTGAGTCTAGAGTTGATGAACTTCTAATTATACTAATGAAAAAGCTAGTCGCAACGTTGCGAAAAATACCGCAATGTCGACCGAGCCGTTGACAAGAAAGCAACTAATTACACTTTTAGCCGCTAGGAGTATAATGGAATTGTTATACTCCACCACGTTGGTGCAGAGACTTGACAAATGATTAGAGAGAATAAGTCCGTGTACGAGTTTCGATGTACATATCATATCTGATCTAGTTGTGAAGCTAGGGCAGTTCTGGGCAGTTCCGGGTATAAAGCTAATGTGCCGCTGATAGCATATTTGAAGGTGTCGTGTCGGCCGTCTGAAACGTCCATGTGACTGAATATCATGGACATAGAGAAGTGACTACAACACAGAGCGAAAACAGAGCTATGAGATAATATCCACGTCGCGTTTTGGATAACCACTTGGGTGTCTGGCCTCTGTCCCGCAATCCGATGCTGGACCACTTCCTAAGGTAAAACTCGGTTACTCTGTCGTTGAGATTATATCCCAAGTAAAGGTTTTAGGGTTCGACGCTCCCAGCACCATGCTTCCTGAGCGTCGCGTTCCACGGCGCATTTTATGGAGCAGGTATCAAGTTACTGAGATCACCTGCACTTTGCTCAGGAGAATCGAAGGCACCGAATGCATCAAGTACTTTACGTTGGAAAAGATGTAAACGGAGAACAGAAGTAGTCTGCAGTGACACTTGCTTTCAAGCCATGAGTCCCAGTAATTGCCGAGGTCTTGACTACCACTGGGTTTATTCTTCGACTCTCGTCTTTCCTGTGTGTTCCACCTAACCGGGTTTGTTACCGCGGTCACTATGACCTGATTCAACTTCATAACGGCTCAGGATGTGGTAGGGTTTGTTGCCCTTGGTCAGAGATGTGTGGCCCAATGACAAGTGGCCCCAGGGCTGTTGGTTTGGCTCAATGTCAGCTGCTTTTGATGTGAATTCCGCGATAATACACTTACCGAGATGGTTGTACCAGTGTGCAAGTATCGGGTTGGGCCACGTTCATTCTTTGAACAGTCACAGGTTTGATGAATATGGGCATTCCCCCCACTACCACTAGCTAAGTTTCTAAACCTTTCAAGCGAGAACCTGCTCGTAACATGCTAATCGGTATGTTATGAGCACCGGCTTCGTCTGTAGTCCAGATAGGTTATAGTTGTATGCATAAATTGAATGGGCTAAGACATATTATTGATGTTACTTAACTAAAAACCATCGTTTAAAAAGTATAACAAGGACCAGTGAAGTAAAATCTATGTGATTATTGCCATGAGAGCCGCTTGCTTAACCGTGGGCCTCCAATGAAATAAGCTGACTTAGAAAGGACATTCGATGCGTTGCCACTTCTTCGCCCCGTGGTAGATATTTACGACTTCCGGAGCTGTGAAGTCAAACTGGATCGTACTCGAAATCACAGCAATCATCCGTTGCATTACTGAAGACAAGCAAGATCACAAGGTAGGCAGGATACTTGCTAGAAAAATGAGTTTCCTCACTGTTGTAAAGGATTGAATCAACCACCTATGCAACGAAGCCAGGCGAAAGATTTGTGTAGGCAAAGACACTAGTGCAACAAAACTTTTTAGGTTTGTGGCCAAGTGGCATTTTTCAGGATCCCTTAATAGCCAGCAACCAGGGGTCAAGAAGACAGCGTAAAAGCACTTATTACAATTCGCTACATTAACATTTCTCATGTAGGCTGGAATAGCTGTCTAATACCTTTCTACCTTACAACACTCACTCGTCATGAGGTTCATCTGCTGTGCATCCATTCCGATATCAGTGTCACTAAACTTTAGGCATAGGCATTATGAGCACTCGCTGCAGGCATTTTCCGATTCTATTTAAGTAGGCACGAGGCCATAACACGAGCTCTGATTTAAATTGGAAAGACCTATCCCAGGGTTTTCATGTAACCCCCATCGACATGTGAAGGCTTGATACAAGGCTTCTGACTTGGAATCCGGGAGTCACCGATTCGAGTTTGCATAGGTGTGGACAACATCTCAGTATCTGTAGTCAGCAAGCGGCTGGTGGTGACCGATTGGCAGCGAAGCGTCAGTGCGGCGTAACGATGTACTGTGGATGTCTTCCATGTCCCCAAGGATGCTTGTAAACAGATGCAAAGGCGGTCTTTATCCGCAACCTTTACATCCGTTAGAACCTATCCTCACTTTGCCGCAACTATACAGAGGCTCTGATAGGTACACAGAACTCGAAAACAGAACGTTAACCGAAAGTGTATGAGTTATCTCCCTCCTCCTAGTGCACACGAAGTTGTTCCGCTCTGCACTAACTCTCATCTCGCTAATTCAACATGGTTCGATCGCCAAACCGTGACTTAACTACAGCAAAAGGTTTGAAATCGCAGATCTTTCGATAGAAATATAACTAAAAATATATTTCTCAGATCTAGGAGAAGCTGCTCACTCGAAAAGCCGGATCAATCGGTGCAGAAATCATATTGTAGAGGGGCCGCTTCCAAGAATGGCTCTGGGGAGCTCTTCGGAGCTAGCTGAGAGCGGATCGCGAAAGACGGCTAGCGACGAGCCTGGGCCCGGAACTACGGAGCGGGAATATGTGGACAGCGCAATAAATCAGACAAATACGCCGCTAGCGCAGCCCACAGGACCGAGGCCGAGCCGATTGACACAGCCCAGAACAAGCAAGTCGAGAGCTCTCGAACGATTCCTGGCCAATCCAAATCGGGTGCAGAGAAGCGGAGATCGAGGCGAAAACAGGAAGGCGGATCTTCCAAGTCAGAGCTCCCGAGGCGAAAGGACTGGCTCGTCTCTAACATCCGTACCTGTGTTGCGTTGTGGGACGGACATCTAGTCGATGTTCGATGGCGCGCGCGAGACCCTCATGTGCCCATTTTCGGTGTGCAATAAACGTCTACCCCCCTGTCTTGTCGTTCTCGCTACAATATTTCTCATGATTCCGAGAACCAGACGAGGGAGCGGACAGACAATATTGCTTAACCAGCATGAGGAAGCGTCATATTTTATGAATTTTGGAGATGGAACCAGGAGATAGTATGAAGGAATTCGTTGGGATATCCTCTTGGAAAAACTGGTAAACGCTGTGGTTACGATCCTTCTTGGATTCTCAAGTTCACCTCAGTGTATTGAGAAAGTCCATATTTATGGCGAAGCCATGGAAAAAATAATAAAAGTATGATGACGACATGTGAGATAAAAGAAGCCGATGTGAAAGTGCTGTGCCTGTGAAAAACGAGAAATTGGTACAATACAACAATCATGATGGGTAAAAACCATAGGCATAACGTGTTGGCGTCTGACTCAAGTCAGATGTAATGAATCTCTATTAATATCATTCAACGCCCCTACCAGTCCTTTGTAATGTCATACAGGTTGAAAAGAAGTACAAATTCCAGCACTACACAGATGGACCAAATGAGATGCGCGATGTTGAAGCGATAGAATAGTGGCTTTTGGAAGTAAGGTTGTGGTAGTGAGATGGTACCATAGGAAACGGAATAACAGTCGGATTGCTCATCCACCTGCGCAGATGTATCTGTTTCACTATGGGCTATAAATCCAAAGAAGCTCTTTGACCAGAATGTATCTTCGAATGGATGTTCAGGTAACAGAGTAAAAGGAGCGCAATGCAATATCTAACCGTATCTTGAAAAGGGCTAAGGTGAGAGCACAACTAACTGAGTTTGGAAGGTCCTTCTAGAGTTGGTAAACTCGGAGGGATAAGGAGGTTCGTCGACCATCTAAAGGCCTGTATTCTTGACTCAGTTTCAAGTCAATAAGTTTGGGGTATACGTTCGGACTGAGTTTCAGAGGGTGGCAACATCCTCGGCTGGGGTCACGCAGTAGTTGGTACACAAATATGAGGTCTCCATGTAGCCGCCGGTAGCGTCCACTGAACACTCCAGCTGTTTTCAGTCGTTCCTGGAACGGAAGTTGGCGCTAATCTCTGACATCTTTCGGTGCTCGATGTTGCAGTGTTTCGAGCGCGGAGAGGTCACGCTTTGTCCAAGGATGTCATGGATCAATAGCATAATCGACATAGGGAAGTACGTAGGCGTTGAGCATCAGATAGAAGAAGGATGAATCCAAACTCCTGAATGCCCTCCACAAGAGACCAAGATGCTGGAAGGATGAGTCAAGTCAAAGTTTTGTAGATGGTACAATCCTCTGGTAAGATGTAAAGTATGGCAGATGTATCCAAGGATCTAAGTTAGTATACGACTCCAAAAGCAGTTCAATAGGGGATCAAACTAAAAACCCTCTTCTAAATAAGTAACCCAAAAGGAAAAGAAATAATAACGATGAGGGTAAATCTTTGCTGGAAACGAGAAGTTAGATGCTACAAACATGGATGATTATTTCTCGTCACACTCTAGACCTCCATGGCGCTCGTTCTGCTCCTTCTCTGGGGTCTCCTCGACATTACTTTACAAATGTGTGGCAGGTGCAAGAAAGATGTGGTCAGGTGGGCCTGATTTAAGTAAACCGGTACTGGAATGCGATTCGGATGATTCACCTATCGTCGTATCAGTAGTTATACTGGCAGATGCTGTTCCTATATGCCTGGTAGTAGAACGAGCCATTAATTGGAAAGACAGAGAAAAGTAATGATTGCGAATACTCAGAAGATTACAGATTTTTCAACTCAAGAAAGAGGTTTATGCCTCCAGGGGTGGACATTCAGCTGTTACACATACGCTTTTGGCATTGTAAAAAGAATACGCAAAAATTTAATAAGAGGCAAAGACAACAATATTGATACAATGTGAATCTACTTGTAAGCTCCATAATGACTGAGGTCTGGTTGCACCAAAAGCGCGCCAAATATGGGATTACGGATGAGTGGTAAGCCGTTGTACGGGAATAAATAGACCTGTATTTTGTCTAGTTGGTGAAATTGACATACAGTGAGACAGTGCAACATAAAAGGGGCGACTTACATCAGCGAGTATTTTTCAAGCAAACCAATTGCGTAAACCGGAATGAGTAGACACACTAATGTCAACTAAGGTCGGCTTTAGAATACCACTACATGGGAACACGTGTGTCAATGACCTATGTAGGATTTAAAAATTTTTTTTAGGAAATCGGGGAATGTCACAGGGGAGCAATAAGTCCAGTGAGGTGAGACACATGTGGTGATAAATTGCTGTATTAAGTAGCGGGGAACAGAGGAGGATCGCAAACGAGCAACTTAAATGGAAAGCCTCTTCACTATTATGAAAACTTTATTCACATGGAGTGACCATGCTATATCACGCCTGAGTGTAACACCCAGATACTTTACAGACTCGGTGGAGTGCAACCGTTCACCGTCTATGTGAATTTCAGTTGTTGGTAACCACGGTCTTTGTGAAGGGAAAATGGAACGTCACTGCATTCTAATGCATCTAGCGATAAAAAGTGAGCTCTGGACCATAATACAATGTCATCCAGCTAGGATTGTATCTTGACTGAAGAGGCTGACGTCGTCTGCATATTTCAGCAACGTCGCTTCGTCAGGAGCGGGCAATGAGGCGAGGTAAGTAGAAAAAGGTATGGTGACAGTATGGCTCTTTGAAGGACCCCGGTGGCTTGGTGAGTAGCGAGGAACTTTTAACACTAAGTCGAGTACACTGGACACGTCCAGAGAAATAGACCCTCAGCGGGTGAACAGTAGATGTTTGGATTCCGGTCCCACATAAGACTCTCAAAAGAAGTTCACCTTTTACACTGACGAAAGCATTTCAGTAGTTTAGAAAACAGAATCGCACGGATTTGATTTTAGTGTCCAGTGACACCAGCACTGAATGTACATGATGGGCTAGTGTATCTTCAGTAGATCAAAGTCTACGGTAAGCAAACTGAAGCGGATCATCTGAAAGAGTTTGGGTCATCATGCTTTCGAGAATAATCATCTCGCAGATCTTCTGGTTTATTGTGGTGCAAGCAAATGGCCTGGATTTATCTAAGCCTTTCTTTGGCACCGGTATAATTCCAGCATTTCTAAAACAGTCGGCAATTTTACTTTAATGTATGCACGACGTGTACAGGTTAGCAAGAGGTTGGGCCAAAGAATCGGCACACACACACTTGAGGACAAGGGGAGATAATCCGTCCGGGCCACTTGGTTTGTTGGAATTGAGCTTCTTCAGCAGATGACTGAGTACTGTATGCTTATCAATGGCAATGAGATCATAGGACTGTTCACTCGGGGAGAGGAAGGGTAAGAAGTTTAGCTAGCCCTGAAACAACAAAATCTTTGATTGAAACCTTCAAGCTCCACCTTTATATTCTACTCTCGGTGAGAGACACGACTAAGTCGTTTAAGCATCCGCCAGGCCTCTCGGCAGCTATTGTTTCCAAGAATTGTCTGGAAACATAGCTGGTTTAGACGGTGCAACTCTAACCTGATAGAAATAGAAAGAGACCTAACTGCAACGTGGTATTTCTGTAGGAATGTTTTCACTTTGAGCCTATGCAGGCGTTTTACACACGGAGAGGAAAACCGATCAGCACGTATATACATCGTTTCCAATGGACAGCAGGTATCAAAACATAAGTTGTGCTAGCTCGATAACCGGTCATAGTAGGTAGGTAATTCACTGTCAAGGAATATACTAAAGTCTGTGCATGCGAACATTTCTCGTACTCGGTATATGTTCTGAGGTGAAGCATGTCTTCTTTTAAGCTTATTATCTTTACAGCGAGTGAGCTCCGTGCGATTTATTTGGATGCATACGATACATAACTTGACTTTTGAGTGATCAGAGCTAACAATCGGCGCCTGATTGCACACAAAATACGACTTCACACTGTTTGCAATTATCTGATCTAGCGTTGCTTCAACTCTAGTGGAAGTGTGTAGTGTACCGGAAAACACACACTTCCAGCATTTTGCAACATTGGATTTTACCGTTGTTTTAACCTTCGAAAAGTCCACTTGTTTTACTGACGGCACTTCCGTTGACATAAATTGTTTTGGTGAGTGTCTAGCTGAACCGTTTCTCGCTCTGGTTGCTTCGCTTCCTATTTTTGTAGCCTGCAAAATACACGTTGGATTCAGTCGCCTCCAACTTCTATACTGTCCCCTATTTGACACGTCTCTTACGTGTCATTGATTACCGACGCAGGCGCCACCCAACTATTGGTGACTCCGGTCCAGAAGACACCGTCTGCCAGTTTGCATTTTCCTTCTCTTGAGCTCGTTCCTGTGACTTTTTGATTCGGCACTTGTGATCCACTAGTTTTCTCATCTACTACATTTTTATTCGTTTTTGTAATGGATTATACGGTGGATAAGCCATCTCCATACGTGGTTAACGCCGTACGATGAACAATGAACAGTGATTTATCACGGGATAAAAGCAAGTGCTTGACACGTCCTGTAGGATGGTTGGGGTGAATATGATGAAATCAAAATATGTCTGGGTCATCTATCGAACGTCTGTCTAGATGAATACTTCGGTACATTACATCAGCATAAAATTTAAAATAAAATCGAGCGTAAACGTTCAGAAAGACACTGGGTTGCAGTGATCGTTGTTATAAGACGTGAGGAAAGTAAAATATGGTCGCCCACTTGGGTCCATTTGATACATACATACTGTTGCAAAGCATGGTTGGCGTAATCCACAATAGAGGAGTTTAGGTAACAAAATGCTGGGAGCTAAGAGCAACATCTAGTCGTTTTTTGAAAACATTCAAGGTAGGAGAGGATACAACTGAGTCTGGAGTGCGTTTCAGGGTTGGCAAACCCGAAGAGAAAAGTAATTCCGTCGACACTCTAGACGGCTATATCGTTCCTTCAATTTTAAGCAGTTACCCCTGAGCTGCGTGTTGTGGCTAAGTTTCAGCAAACGGCGGCATACGTGGTTGGGGTCACTCAGTAGCTGATACGCTAATATGAGATCACCGAGCAGCCTTCGATAGCGTCCGCTGAAAATTCCCAGCAACTTCAGCCTTCGGTGGTAAGAATGATAGCGCAGGCCCTTGTTGCGCTTCGTTGTGGTGCCTCTAACGCCTATAGGTCGCGCTTCAACCAAGGTTGATAGGCTTGGAAGGCGTATTCAACATGTGGGCGTACGTAGGAATTGTGCATTATTGGGAAGACTGATGGCGCAAATCTCCC
Organism: Dicrocoelium dendriticum; assembly: GCA_944474145.2. Classification (NCBI taxonomy): domain Eukaryota; kingdom Metazoa; phylum Platyhelminthes; class Trematoda; order Plagiorchiida; family Dicrocoeliidae; genus Dicrocoelium; species Dicrocoelium dendriticum. The sequence continues at coordinate 20,224,188 of OX104062.1, read as the reverse complement.
GAATGCCCTTCGCAGCATGCCGACGTGCTGGTTGCCTCTTTTCGCAGCTACCTCAGCCTGTTTTGAACAGATGAGGTCGCTCTGTACGATCGCACCAAGGTCACATTCCTGGGAGCTATTCTGCAATGCTTTTGTCCCAAGTAACTAGGTGTAGCTATGTCTATGGCGTACTTGAACAACGCGCCATTTGTCTTCGTTGAATGGTAGGGCGTTTTGAACTGACCAGTTCGACACTGTGTTAAGATCGCACTGGAGTTGTTCGTGGTCGTCCGGTCCTCTGATCCTTCGCCATATCTTGATATCATCAGTGAAAAATAGGAAATCGGAATCAGTTGATCTCGCCAAATCGTTAATGAACACCAAGAATAGACGAGGTCCAAGAACCGAATTTTGTGATACTCCACACCCCACAGCGATTGCATCAGACAATGATTCTCGGACTCTCACCACTGGCCGTCGTTCCTGTAGAAAACTGCTAATCCAACTCAGCTTTGGGTCACCAATGCCGTAGTTCCGAAGCTTCTGAAGGAGAGTTCGATGGTCTAAGCGATCAAACGCTTTTGAAAAGTCCAGGTAGATGACATCGATTTCTACTCCATCATCAACAGCTTCCGTTCAGCTATTACGTGCAATTAATAGGTTAGTATCACACGAATGCTTTTGATGAAATCCATGTTGCACTGGAGCTATTTAGTTGTGGCTTTCCAGATAATGCATCAGTGCATTTGCGATGATTGATTCCATCACTTCGGATAGTAAGGGAAGTAGTGTTATTGGACGGTAGTTGACAGGAGCAGTGCGGCTATCTCCTTTATGGATAGGAGTGATGACCCCTCGCCTCCATACCGATGGAATATGGTTCTCTTCTAAACATTGCTGATAAAAACAGCCAGTGGTTCTGCTAGACCACTAGCTACCGCCTGCAAAGTCTTTGGTCTGGTGTGGTTGACTCCAGGAGAACTGTGGATACGCAAGGATAACAACTTTTTCAACACAGCTTCCGCAGTGAAGGTGATGTTGTCTAAACCCGACGGTGGAATATTAGAAATGAGGAGAATGTTTGGGCTCGTTACCTGCTGGAACGTTTGGGAGTAATGAAGCCGTAGGAGATCAGATGCTTCCATTGCTGTTCGTGTGCACCATCAGCCGTAACTAGTGCTGGCCGTTAACGTGCATGTGCAGGAGATTGCGTTTCTTGCAGAAGCGCTTCATTAGCTTCTGCTGATGAGTGACCTTGTCTTCGCGGATCAGTTTCACACAGAAGTTACGATGTGTCACGTATGCAGTCCAGGCTTGGCCTTCGAGCAGTCCTGGTGACCTTGCCAAGCCAAATCCCTCCGGGACATACATTCGAATTCTGCTCCTAAGAAATGACTTACGCTTGTTTTGGTGTTTGAAAGACTTCTGTTCCGATGCTTGCGCAACCAGTGTGCTAAACGTTCATGTAAATTTTTCCCAGGCAACAACTGGGGGGCATTCGGTTAAGGAAGTCCAAGATGTATCCTTAACAAGCTTAGATAACACATTGTAGTGCGTGACAGTATGCACTTTATCATCCTCCTTTTCAGGGTACTCGGCATAGCATATATAGTCAAAGAGTAGAGTAACATGATCACTACTACCCAGTGGTGGGCTTGTAACTATCTCATCAACCATGAGTCCTTCGTTAGTTAGCACAAGATCCAGTATGGACGGCTTGTTAGGAGTTCGAAACCTGGTGGGAGAGGTTACGTGGTTGTAAAGAGGGTGGCTAGCAATTAGCTCTTGCAAGCAGGCTTTAAACTGCATACCCTCGGTTGCTGGCGTTTGTATGTCGTACACGTTAAAGTCTCCCGCGATAAGAATGTGGGTGTAGGACTTGTTCAAATCAAACTGAAAGACGTGGTGCAGTTTGGAGTCCATTTCCGACGTTGAGTTTGGTGGGCGATAAATCACGGCTAGTAGACATGTGTCCTTGTTTCGCAACCATAGGTAGCACCAAAGCGAATCAGGAGCTCGGATTTGCTGGTGATCAATAACTTCACACTGGAGGTTTGTATTATAGTGAAGAAGAACACCGCCACCCCTTCCGGTTCTATCGGTCCGAAGCAGCGACATACGGGTAAATTGATCTCAGAATCGGTCATCTCAGGGTTTAACCATGTCTCTGTAATCATGACGAGGTCCCGCGGTTGTGAGGCACGGAGTTCTCTAAGTTCGGCCAACTTACTTAGAAGGCGTTGGGCGCTTGTGTACATGCAAGATAGTGCTTTTGTAGTCAGGAGTGCGTTGACGGATGTCAACTTTGTGTTAGCTTTAAAGCCGGCCGTTAGGTGGCAGGCCATCAATCGTTTTTTGCTTCATGTATTTCAGTCATGTTGCATGGCACTGTTGAGCGTTCCTGAACAGAAGTTTCACTCGTGCTGTGCTCTGCCCTGTTGTGTGCCGTGGGCGCTGTTGTGTCGGTCTCTCCGCAGAAATGTGCAGCTAAAATATTTGCAGCGTTTGCAAGTTCCATCGAATTGCTTTCGATTTTTGGCCGTCCGGCTGCTGCCTTTAGCCGGATCTCTGTTGGCAACCTAGCTCGGAACTTTAACTACCTATCCAACAGAACTTGCGTCATTTCCTCGGAGTGTAATAGCAGATTCATTACTCTTGGACCGCAGCCCTTGTAGTTAGGTGATGACGGAACTCTTGTCAGGGATTTGGCAATAACATTGTCAACAGAGAGAGTGCTTCGCGAATGTAGCACCACTGCTCTCGGTCATGTTGGTTGCACATCGTGATCAAAAGCATGCAGAAGCTCGGGAACACCATGAACAAATATTGTTTTCTTGCTATCCCTATTAGGAATGCCGCTTTGGTCAACTGCTTCTTTTGCGCGATCTTTCCAAGGCAGATCAGGTAATATGCGTACTCCGCTCGGTGAGTTGCGAAGACGAACTGCTGAGATCAGGACGGCCTCTGTCTCATCTGCTGAGTTTAGTGTTACTCGAAGAATTCGAGGTTCACCAGAGTGCACTGAGGTCTGGTGACGCGCTACGCGTTGCAGCATTGCAGGCTCAACCCGAATGTTAATCGCCTCGCAGATGGAACTCCACTGGTTGCGATCGTCTTGCAACTTGCATTTTATTGTGCCAGATTTGGATTCGGGAACATTGGTGCACACGAGGGTTAGCGCAGCGTGCTTTTGTCTAACGAGTGTTGGCTTTATACTTTTTGCTGGCAATTCGGGTTGTTTGGAAGACACCATTGGAGTTGACGGTGAAAGATGCTTTGCGCCACGCGTGCTCGGTACTGAAGATAGACCTATGTGTGTCCCTCCCGGTGTGTTTGTCGAGACAAACGAAGCGTACGTTACTTGCTTGTTATCTGTACCGGATTGTCTTCGGCTCTGAACTGTCGGTGTCATGACTGAATCTCCAAGTGAAGCGTCTATGGTTGGAGAAGTGGAAGCAGGCATGTTTGAGACTTGTCCACTTAGAGGAGTGAGGTGCTCCCATAGATTTTGAGTCACAGACGCTGCAGTGCGGTTGGAGCGTCTAGCTCTCTTCTTCGGCTTAGATTCGGAGCTTACTTTGGCTGGGTGAGTTATTATCGTGGCTATATTTGCCTCCGTGGGATCGATGTTAGTATTTACAAAATGCGCGATTATCTCAGTCATCCTATCGCACTTTTTCATGAGCAAAGATAGACAGTTGACAATTGGAATGACTTGACATTTTGGGCAAAACCAAATTGTTTCGGTAACTTGGTTTGTCTGTCTCACTTTTTGGACGGATTTGCCTACACATTGCGGACAGTACGATCTAATGCAGCTAGAACAGGTAATACTGATCTTAAGGACTTTACTGCAATTGTCTGCGCAACCTAGACGACGTTGTACCATTAGAATGCTTGTCATCCTCTTATTGTTTACAGCAAGGCCACTCTTAGCGCTCACCTTGATGAGTGTTCTTTGCGCTAGCCTCTTTGCGTTAGCTTCTCCACCTTCTCTGAGAAGGATTCTTCGTTATGGTTTTGGCATCTAGAATCCTATTTTACATTTGTAGGATTTCTCCTGATTTTGCCATGTAAAATCACCTAAGATCTCGCATTCCTCAGAGTATCTCCTCGCAAGTGAGAGACATCAAATTTTGCCCTTATCTTGTAATGAAATACAAAACCCTTAAATTGGCTATTGTTCGGCGCACCACGCCTTCTGACAAGTTCCGTCTGCAGCAACTATTTAGTGATCTGCAAGTAGGAGATAGGATGACTACCGCCTTGTTGAGACCGATGCAACCGCTTCTAGGCACCTCCAGCATAGACGCTGGGATTCTCCTCAAAATGTGGATGCAATCTCTCCCGGAAAACGTACAGACCATCCTCGCCGTGGCAATCGCCCTGCCTCTCGTATCACTTGCAAAACTAGCAGACCGTGTCATCGAGCGACATCAGCCAACGAAAGAATCTAGGACACTCACTCGACTTATCACCGTCGCAGCCCCAGCGACATCCGCGACTAGCGAGCCCTCAGCAATGGACGCTTTATCAGCACAAAAAGCTTCACTACAACGTCAACTCGAGAAACTCCCCCGAGACCGTAAGCAGCGCAGTCACTCTAGCTCATCACCCCGTCGCACGAAGTTTAACAATTCAGGCTTTTGCTTTCATCGTTCACGTTTTGGTAACAAAGTCCGTAAGTAAGAGCAAGCACACAATTTCTAAGCCGAGGAGCAGGGAAACTTTCAGGCCCGCCTGTAATGGCGACTAGCTTTCGGAACCATAACCCCTAATGTAGATGTGACCATCTACATTAGGGGTTATGGTTCCGAAAGTTAGTTCTCTTTTGATACGGGGGCGGAAGTCACGTCATTCTCCCTATTCCAAGTGAGTCAGTTGTTTCTCTGTCAACAAGCCTCAGTGCCGCCAATGGCACGCCAATAGCCACCTACAGTCATCGGTCGCTTACCCTGGACCTAGGTCTTTGGCGTACGTTTCGCTGGGTATTCGCCGTCGCTGCAGTCCGCTTTGCCATCATCGGCATTGACTTCCTCAGGCATTTCGACCTATTGGTCGATGCCAAACGCCAGATGATAGTCGACACTGCAACGAAACTCAGTATAGGTGGCATCATCGCCGATATCACCTCTATAACACCGGTCTACGCCTTTCTCCAGACCTCGCCAGACTAAATAAATAAACAAATAAACAAATTGATATATTTGCCGATAAACAGTAGCGATCATATATATCTAGTGAACCGGTTTCATTTTTATGCGGCGTAAACCATAGTAGCAAAGGAAAGTTAAGTAATAGAATTTCCGATAATGATTTTTTTCCTCGGGTCCTAGACCCGAGCACCTAATATGTAAAATTTACCGATATTTGTATCATAATTTTCTAGTTTGTGGGGCTCAAGTGTTGATAATAAAAGGGAGGGGATACTAGGCTACACAGATACACGGTTTGGTATTGTAGGTAATGACATGTAGTGGGTAAGCTAGTTGTAAGCGAATATCTGCTCATATGTTTTTTATACCAGCTTCTGTCAATGTTTCTAGAGTTTGCTGTGAGTCAAAGATCTTCAACACATTTGATATAGTGAGGAACGTCTGTAGGGAATTTCGAAATGTGACATAGCTTGCACTCATGCGTATCTGTAGGGGTAGTTTGTTCCACAGATCGGTGTATCTCACTAAGAAGAAATTCGATCGAGTTTTATGATTTGCAAGCTTTGTGCGTATCAAGTAGCCGCCATTACGTGTGGGGTAGACTGCAGTCTTCCGTAGTTCAAATGCGGTGCTGTCTGCGTAAATTCGTTGGTTTATAATGTTGTAGAAGAGAACGAGGTTGTTCTTTAAGCGTCTTAGCCAAAGTGGATCCAGTTGGAGTTTTCGACAGCGATCATAATAACTCAGGTTTGAGCAGCGCCCAATGACCAGCTTGGTAAATGATCGTTGGACATTTTCCAGAGCCGTTCTGTCTTTCTTTCTCAATTGGCTGTGAACGATAGTACAGTATTCCAGAGTCGGTCGTACTATTGTCTTGAATGACTCAAGTCGTGCTTCAGGTAGGGAGAAAGTTCTGGTGATATATCCGCATAGCTGCCTTGCTTTTGCAACCTGATAAAGCACATGTTCGGAGAAATTGAAGGAATTGGAGTACCTAATTCCTAAGTCCCGAACTGAATCAGACGTTGGGATCACGTTTCCGGCAAGTGTGATAGAGCCTTCTGGGATGCGGCATCTGTACCCAAGTACTTGGGATTTCACTGCGGAGAACTTCATTAATAAACGTTCACTAGCTATATTTAGTGCGGATAGGTCTTCACAGATGTTTCCCAGGCACATTTGTAGTTGGTCTGGATGAAATGAGTAGACCAGTTTGACGTCATCTGCAAACAGAAATGGGTGTCCATGTTTGATCGGGTCGCATATGTTGTTTAGGTAGATTAGGAAAAGTAGTGGTCCGAGCACACTTCCCTGGAAGACGCCGCTGGTTATTTGTTTCGGTGTAGAGTATTGCTGACCGATTCTAACTACCTGGGTTCGACCGTTTAGGTATGAGTCGAACCAGTTTAGCAGAGGATTTCCAATTCCATATGACTCTAGAGCAGACAGCAGTGGCTTGTGCGGCACGCGGTCGAACGCCTTTTGCATGTCCAACAGAATTATAATGATTGCCATTCCTCTGTCAATCATAGTCGTGACGTGATCGAGGAATTGTAGCTGGCAGGTAACGCAGGAGCGTTTTGAGAGAAAGCCATGTTGTGAGGGGTTGATCAGATCCAGTCTTGTAAGATATTGAACGATGTTCTTCTTGACTATTCTCTCTAAGGCTTTGGAAGCAGCAGAGGTGTGATTTATTGGGCGGTAGCTTGACACTTTATTTCTTGGGCCACCCTTGTGCTTAGGCATTATAATGGAAAGCAGCCGGTAGTGAGAGAAAGTGTGAAGATGTTTAATAACAGTAGAGCGAGGTTTTTCCTCCGAGTTTTATAACAGTTGGGGAGATGCCATCTGGGCCTGGACGAGTTGATGGTTTTATGGATGTGATGGTACTTTACACCTCTCTTAACGTCACAGGGATATTGCAGTATAGCTAGGTCGTTCCTTTTGGAAGTGGTGGATGAAACGGCTGAGTGTTGGGGACAAAGCAGGAGGCAAAACTAGAGTTGATAGCCTCGCATATGCAGGAGACGTCGCGCGTTATTGAACCATCGTCTAGTGCCAACGTTTCAATTTCCTGATGGGGTTTAGGGTTCCTTCTTTTGAGTAGTTGCATCAATGTACGTACTTTCTCAGGATTTCTAAGTACCAGAGTTAGTTCTTTGATTTTTGGCCCTTTGGGTTAGAGGTTGTAGCTGTAGCAGCTTCTCGTGTATTTGTAGCAATGTTGCGAAGCTGTTATTGCTGCGATATAGCGATTTAAGTCTCTTTAGTTTGGTTGTGGCTTTGTACAGAAGCTTGAGTTCACCAATATGTTCATGGGTATTTCTCCATACAGTAGGTGCCAGTAGATCCACAACAAGGGCAATATTGTTAATTAACTCATTTGTAGCCACAGTAGGATTGTGAGTTAGGAATGACTTATTCCAATTCATGGTACTGATAGGTTCGTTAAATGAGTTCCAGACCGCATGATGGAGGTTACGAATGGGTTTTAGTATTTTACTTGATCGTTTAGTGGAATCTATAGTCATATCACGAAGCATCGTGATGTGATCACAGCCAGGTAGCGGAGTATCAGTGAAAATATAGGCGTAAGAGATGCTCATCGGGAATACAAGGTCTAAGGTGGGGCACTTCTGGTTGGCTCTCTAACATGCTGGGTCCAGCCATTGAGATGAATACATGAGATGATTTCCTCAATCTCCGCAGTGTTTCTGTGTGTAGGCAGCATCCACTTAACATGTGGTATGTTGAAAACTCCACACATAATTTTGGATTTGGATGTGGCGCTGGAAGCAGCATTTCTCATAACGATTAGTTGTTGGGATTCACATTGAGTGGTTTGGGACGGCCGATAGATACAACCCACCAGAAGTCCAGTACATGGGATCATGAACCATGGTGTATCTTCTGTCATTTAGCACAGGCTGATCTGTGAGAATTGCAATCAGGTTTTTTCGAAGATTTATGGCACAGGTAACACCACGTTTGTGTGAGCGATCCTTACTGAATAGTTTATGGTCTAAGATGTTAAGCTGAGAATCACTAATTTCTGATGTGCACCAAGTTTCAGTGATAAAAGCAAAATCGGGGGATCTCATAAACATAAGTGTTGAAAATAGATCTAATTTAGGTAAAAGAGAACGAATGTTAATGACGGCAGGTTTGAAAGACATTGTTAACTTGAGAAATAAAAGTGGGTAATGTTTTTTGCTTCGTCATTGTATCTGAGAACTGTGTGTTATGAGGCTGCTGACGCACACTGAGCTCTACATCGTACTGGATTGAATGGACTAAACACTCCAGTAGTTTGATTATTCTCTGCTTCATAATTGCACGTGATAGGGGATGGATTGTTGGGGGAGGATGTGGTGGTATACGATAGTCTAAAAAGGATTCACACTCGTGGTATACAGGGGTGGGAGGATGCAGAAGTCTGCAAACTCGTTTTTCTTCGGATTGTGTTATTGCCAATTTAGTAATACAGGGGGTGGTGGTAGGTGAATTTTGACTTGTGGCAGATAGGGGTTGCACCCTCTTACCTGTAAGTCCGTGTGGCCTACCACCTTTTTGTTTGATATTTCGGTGTCGCACACATATGGGTTTTGCTAGTATTCCAAGCTCGTTCAGTCAATGAACAAAACTTTGACCGTGACATCCCAAGTCACGTACCACATACGGACGAGTGGTCCACACGTCTCATGCCGTCAACGCCGCCTGGCGCCCGAGAAACTTAAGGTAGCTAGGGCGGAATTTGAGCATGTTGTGTCGTCACTGACGCCTTCACTCCACGACCGCAAGAAGAAGCCCAAAAACGACCCGGAAAGAGACTTGTATACATGAAATCAAATTTGCTTATATAGTTTTGAAGGCAAAATGAAGAGAAGCTACTAAATTACACTTGAGCCAACCGACAGAAAGAAAAACTTCAAATGCAACGGGCGAATAAGCAACCGTGTAATCAGGAGCGAATCACATATTGATACAGACGTTGAGCGCGTCAAGGTCATGCTACACTACCTAGCCTGTGGAGCTGCATTGTGCGCGCTAGTGCGTGAGTGTCCGTCTCCCGACTAACCAGCGATGCTTATTGATTGGTTCAAAAGCGAGTGCTTAGCTAAGACATGTGGACTGCGTAAAACTAAACAGTTGACCTGTACCCAGTGTGAACTGCCGATGTACTATTGCCATTACTTCTACTAAACTTCCATTTGCAATACTGTTGTTCTGATTTCCGTTGAGTGTAACCATTTGGGGACGGAGGTTATTCTGATTGCTCATGGCAAATTCAATAACGGCACCCCAAGCCTTTTGGAATTCTTCTATTGAAAGGCCTACTGCGCCACAATGGTTGCAGTGGAAAACTACATTTACTAACTACGTTGATTTGCTTTTGCTCCTTGGCGGAAATTACACGATTGATGATGCAGCGAAAGTTAAATTACTACGCCACCATCTCGGCATCGAGGGCCAGCGACATTTCAACAGTTTACAATTACATACGAAGCCAGACCTAAAAACTGTGTTCTATTCCCTGGACCGAATATAGGCGGAAAAGCCCCATGTGTTTACTGCTCGGTATAAATTCAGCACCATGCGACAACAACCAAATGAAACTGTAAATGAGTTTATCTCTCGTCTCCTTACTGCTCTCCCTGACTGCGCCTATGAGCAGATCCTTCCAGCTCAGTTCGAAGAAGCGATGCTGTTACAGGCATTAATCGTGGGTGTTTTCGATGAGAAGGCACGAGAACGTCTGCTCTCCGAATATGAAAAGCTACTGACGTGGGAGAAAGCATGTGATATAGTCCGACAGCGTGCCAACCTCGTCCAGGAACTAGCCACATTTCCCTCTTCAAATCAATCAATCTCACACGACGTAAACAAGGTCTACCAGATTAACCGTGGACATGCCTTACCTCGCCCCGTACAGCGCAAGGAATTCCGTTGTTACCGTTGCGGGGAGAATCACTTGCCCCCGACTGACTGTCCGCACATTCATTCATTATGCAGATTTTGTGGAAAAATGGGTCATATTCAGAAAGTGTGTCTTTCCAAGCGGAAATCACTCGTCCAGGAACAATCTAAGGCTACAAACTGCATTACTGATGAATTGCACCAAAATTGGATTAACACCACAACCGTTTTTAATCGCACCATTACAGCAGAAAAACAGTTTGTCGTATCCGTCCAAGTAAACGAACAACCGGTAGAGTTTGAAATTGATACCGGTTCCGCAGTCACTTTGATCCGACCAGACGCCTTATTCCAACTTCCAAAGCTGTGTCCACCGAACATACAGTTGCCATCTTACACGGGACAGATGGTGAATGTGCTTGGTACCTTCAACGCACGCATTTCTTACCGTAATTCAACGAGTCATATGTGTGTGTACGTTTCTGGAGGACCGGGCCCGAACATCCTGGGCCGCGATGGAATTAAGCGCTTTCCTGGCATAATGTTGAACGTCAACCTGGTGAAAGACAATCCACAGTTATCCGAGATTTTGCAGAAGCATGCAGTTTTATTTGATCAGTCGAGATCAGGACTTTTAAAGAATTACAGTGCACATCTGGTACTGAAACCACAGACAAAACCGCGGTTCTGGAAAGCTCTCACTGTTCCTTATGCCCTCTCTGATAAGGTCGAAAGTGAACTGCGCCGACTCCAGTTGGAAGGTACCGTTGAACCCGTCCCGTATTCATACTGGGCAGCCCCCATTGTGCCAGTGTTGTAGAGCGATGGTACGATAAGAATCTGCGGGGATTACAAGGTTACGATAAACCAAGCGTTAGAATTAGACCGATATCCGCTACCAAAGATTGAAGACATTTACGCTTTCCTTTCCTGTGGTGATCTATTTACAAAACTAGACCTGAGTCATGCCTACCTACAAATTGAACTCGATGAGGAATCACGCACGTACACCACCATTAGTACTCATCTCGGATTATTCCGCTATATACGCATGCCTTTTGGAATAAGCTTGGCTCCATCTATTTCTCAACTTATTATTGACTCACTCGTGAAAGATATACCCAACACATGTGCGTACTTAGATGACATTTTAATTACTGGACGAACTACCGCCGAGCACTTACATGCATTGGACGTCGTCCTGAAGCGATTATCGGATGCCGGTTTGGTTCTAAAAAGAGAAAAGTATGAGTTCCTTGTTCCGAGTGTACAGTATCTTGGCTATCGGTTGTCACGTGAAGGATTGTGCCCACTGGAAGAAAAGACAAAGGCGCTATTTGGGGCGTCAGCACCCAAAAAGGTTCAGGAATTCCGATCGTTCCTCGGTGTAGTCACTCAGTTTTCCAGGTTTATACCATCTGCAGTAACTCATCTGCATCCGCTTCACCAGCTGCTACGTAAAAATCAAAGCTGGAATTGGAACAATACTCATGAAAATGCATTCAAAGCGGTCAAGAAGCTCTTAGCATCTACAGATGTTCTTGTGCATTATGATCCGCAGAAGCCTGTTGTTCTTTCTTGTGACGCCTCGCCTTACGGTCTCGGAGCAGTTTTAATGCACAAATTACCAAATGGCTCTCAACGTCCCATTGCTTATGCTTCAAGAACCCTGACACCAGCAGAACGAAACTACTCTCAACTTGCTCGGGAGACAGCCGCTGTCATCTTTGGCACCACTCGATTTCACCAATATTTACTCGGGCGACCTTTCTTGATCCATACGGATCATAAACCTCTTGTTTTCCTCCTCGGCCACGAGAAAGGTATTCAACAAATGGCTTCACCTAGAATGGTACGTTGGGCGCTTATTCTTCCTGCGTACACATACGAAATTCAGTACGTTCCAGGCAAACAGAATACCGCCGCTGATGTTCTTAGCCGGCTTCCCTTACCAGAGACACCATCGAAAGAATTTATCCCACAAGAGCTCGTAAACCTGGTCCAGCATTTTAATGATTCCCCAGTCACATGTACAGAAATTCGTCATGAAACTGACAGAGACTCTGTTCTATCGTTGGTCAAACGCTATGTCCAAATTGGGTGGCAGGACAACACCCCCACAGAATTCATGCCCTTCCGTAACAGGATGTCTGAACTCAGCCTCCAGAATGGATGCTTGGTTTGGGGCGCACGAGTTATTGTCCCCAAGAAATTTCGGTCACGTATCCTTGACGAACTACATGATGCGCATCCAGGTGTCGCAAAGACGAAGTTGTTAGCTCGATTTTATGTGTGGTGGGCTGAATTAGACCGTGATATTATGGCGAAGGTTGGAAGTTGCAGACCTTGCCAGAAGACTCGAAACGCCGCTCCTCATGTGCCAATGCAGCCTTGGAAGTGGCCAGAAACACCCTGGAAACGAGTCCACGTAGACTATTTCGGTCCCCACGAAGGTCGGATGATTTTGGTAATCATCGATGCCCATTCTAAATGGATTGATGCCCATATTCTTGTTTCAGCAAATTCAGCTTGTACTATAGAGAAACAACGCACAACATTCGCAACATTTGCCCTGCCCGAGACATTAGTATCTGACAATGGACCAGCATTCGCCAGTGTTGAGTTTTCTACCTTCCTCAACTCGAACGGCATTAAACACATAACAACTGCACCCTATCATCCATCTTCTAATGGGTTGGCCGAGAGAGCCGTACAAACAGTGAAGAAGCTGCTAATAAAACAACCAAATGCTCCGCTGCGTGTGCGTTTGGATCGTTCCTTGTTCGCATATCGAAACATGCCAAACAAGACCACAGGCAGAAGCCCCGCAGAGTTAATGTTTGGTCGTCGGCTGCGTACACAATTGGATTTATTGCATGGATTTATTGAACCACAAGTTTCGGAAAAGAAACAACGAGTGAAAGAGCGTTTTGATACTTGTAGCAGAGACAAGCATGTGACAGATTCAGATCCCATCTACATCCGCTTACCTACAGGCTCGGGGTGGGAGCCAGCCGTCGTTAAAACAACTAACGGACAGATAATAGAAGCAGAGACTGAGGATGGCAGGATCGTTCGACGTCATTTAGATCATGTGCGACCGAGATTGTCCGACAAAGAAACAGTTGCCGAGACAGAGCAGCCAGCTCAAGCATCGAACGACATGCACGTGCGTGACGCCGAACCGGTAGCTGAATCACAATTGCGGCGCTCTGAGCACCGACGCCGACCGGTCGATCGTTTCCAAGCTGGATAGCTTCAACTAAAGGGGGGAAATGTGATACAGACGTTGAGCGCGTCAAGGTCATGCTACACTACCTAGCCTGTGGAGCTGCATTGTGCGCGCTAGTGCGTGAGTGTCCGTCTCCCGACTAACCAGCGATGCTTATTGATTGGTTCAAAAGCGAGTGCTTAGCTAAGACATGTGGACTGCGTAAAACTAAACAGTTGACCTGTACCCAGTGTGAACTGCCGATGTACTATTGCCATTACTTCTACTAAACTTCCATTTGCAATACTGTTGTTCTGATTTCCGTTGAGTGTAACACAAATGTCCTTAAACATAGCCTCATGGGCCCCAAGCGTAAAGCGAATATCCATTTACAGTGACGGGCACTGGTAAATCGGAATAACGAAATATAGCGATTAAACAAATGTCAAGAAACAACCGAGAATAAGAAGTGCAGACCAAAAATTTAAAAACTTGTACAATACTTGCGTGACAACGAAATATACCTTTAACATAACCAAGTAGAAAAGTGCTGCGGGAAAAGAACCAATGGAATGTGTTCTTGCAAAGGGCACTGCTGAAGATGACATGGAGATAAGCGCCCGTTAACAGTGACGTGTGTGTGCCAATCGGGCTAACACAGTGAAGAGTTTAAACAACAGTCAAGTAATGGAAAGTAGGAAGAATAAAGAATGGCTATTAAGCTCGTTCACCAAAAAATGAATGTCAAATGGCTATCCTCCTAACAGAGCACATGCTTGAACTTGGAATAATCCGCCCTTCCGACAGCCCTTGGTCCTCTCCCATGCAGATGTTCCCCAAGAAATCTGGTGACTGGCGCCCTTGCGGTGATTACCGCGCACGCAATCGGTTAACCGCCCCAGATACGTATCCCATCCCCAACATGCAGAACCATACCGCATGCTTCATAGGTAAGACGATTTTCATGAGACCATCTTCATCAAGCCTCTCATCTTCGCCTTCAACACTGCTTGCGATAAGTATTCACCACGGGAGACAAGACACCTAGACTTTGTCACACAGTTCACTGCTGACATACGTCATATCTCACGTGTCGACAACCCCGTTGCCGACGCTCTCTCACGCGTCAACCTCACTCCCCAGTCTTTGCCTACCGTCGAGCTTGCCGCCATTGCATCGGCTCAGGCGCAAGGTGAAGAAATACAACGCACCCCGCAGTCCACTTCATTGCGTGTACAACCTGTTCCTCTCCAAACCAAGGAAGGAACCATCCACTGTTGCACCTCCACAGGTTGTCCTAGATTCCTAGTGTCCGTCTCCTTCAGACGCACAGTCTTCGACGCACTCCAGGCCCTACCACATCCCGGTATCCGTGCATCTTTGAAACTGGTCACCGAACGTTTCGTTTGGCCACGCGTGAAAGAAGATGTTCCTACCTGGGCTCGCGTTCGCCTTCAATGCCAACGCTCCAAAGTACATCGTCACACTCACAGTCCGCTTGGGTCATTTCCGGCGCCGGACTCTCGGTTCTCGCATGTACACTTAAATTTGCTTACTTAAATTTGCTTCATTCGCGCGGATTTGTATACATCTTTACATGTGGACCGGGGTTCGACTCCTCGTCGAGGCACATTATTTTGTGTGAATTTTAATCGTGACTTCTACTTTCTATGAACTTTACACTTCTCACAAACATCCACCATTAATCTTTACATGTGTCGACCGCTTCACCAAATGGCCAGAAGCCATTCCCGTAACAGACTGCCCAACTGAGACTGTTATCTAGTCCTTCTTAAATCGGTGAGTTGCGCACTACGGATGCCCCTCTACCAACACAACTGACCGAGAAACGCCCTTCGTAGTTTCACAATTCGATACGTTCTGCAACTTTTTATGCTGCCACCACAATCATACCACAACGTATCACCCAGCAGCCAATGGCTTAGTTGAATGCTTCCATAGACAGCTTAAAGCGTTGCTCTGCGCCTCCTCCGATTCCAGCTGGAGCGAAAACGTTTAGAGTGTACTTTTAGGCATTCGCAGCAGCATCAAAGCTGACTTGCAATGTGTACCCCCCACATCGTCGGGTATGTCTCCGTTTAACTTTGTGTCCTTCCTAGCTCAACGCATGCGTTCACTACGCCCGACTCCGCGCAGCGAGCAGACTAGAGACGTGCAAATGCACAGCGGCCTCTCTACTTGCACTCATGTCTTCCTCCCCCCCCCCCCCCCGACGCAGGGCAGATCCCTCTCCAGCCTCCATACACTGGCGCTTTCAGTGCCCTGCAACGGACTCCGAAACAATTTACTTTAGACCAGAATGGTCACCGAACAACGGTGTCCATTGACCGCTTCAAAGGGATTTTTTGATGAGCCACTTGCAACCCATCCTGATGCTCATACAAACACATGCACCTGCGGTGACCTCCCGATCACTGGATATCCCGAAACCCATCGTTCCCCCCGACTCTCAACCTACCCCGCCTCAACCCCAGGCAACCGATCGACGCGGTAGACAGGTCAAACGTTCGGTCCGTTGTACAGATTTTGTAAACGCTTGCTCTTTCCATAAATACACATTTTTCGTCTTTAGTGGTGATCATGCGTTGCATCGACAAAGGTTTTGAAAAAACCGACAAAAACATGCCCCAAATCTCTTCGAAAACCTAAAAAGCGTATTTGCTTTTATCATGTTTGCCACTTACTCTCTCCGTCATCAAGCCACTCCCTGACCCTTGCCCACCCCTCTGAGTTCTACCTTCCAGAAACGCAACCACCGGAACTAGAAAGTTAACCCTCGAGTGTCGCGCCAACCGGCTCAACTCAACCTCTAAGTGACTCCCTAGCCGGCCCAAGGCCCCCCTTCCTGACCCAAGGAACAGTCAGTGGCCCCCGACCGCGGACGGCCACGAACGGATTGATTCCCAAACGCCTGGCTAGGGCGTTGCCTACGAGGACGCCCGGATTTCTGCGTGGGCCGAGGACGGCGGACTGGATCGCGGTGGGGTGTGACACCTCCCAAGGGCACCGTCAGGTCTGCAGAGAAGGAACTGTCCTGTCTGCTATTTTTCTTGACTAGCCAGTTTTCTTTGCAGTCCGACCATCCCGCCCCGACGGCCCACCGATGCTGCATTCTGGTCCACACGATCATGATAACTTATTAATAACAAAAATCTAGACCTAGCGAACTCTGCTAGACACCCTATCTTGGATTCCCGTGTTCAAGCCCGTGTAACTATTCGCACGCAACCACACCTTTCCTTATCCTTAACTAACAGTTCCATCGAAGGTTTCACTCCTTCAACCTTCTAGTGGGAGGCCCTTGTAGTGTACCGGAAAACACGCTCTTCCAGTAGTTTGCAACATTGCAGTTTACCGTTGTTTAACTTTCGAAACGTCCACTTGTTTTCCTGACAGCACTTCCGATGACACAAATTGTTTTGGTGAGTATCTTGCTGCACCGATTCTTGCTCTGGTTGCTTCGCTTCTTATTTCTGTAGCCTACAAAATACACGTTGGATTCAGTCGCCTCCCGTATTTACCACGTCTCTTACGTGTCATTGTTTACCGACTAGTATACCAGGCGCCACCCATTAAAGCTTTACAAAGTTTTGTAAGCCAAGATCAGTGAGTAAAGTAGTGTCAGATCTATTGAGATCGACAGCAAAAATGCAGAGAGAATAACCTATGTGGTTGATGACCGTTGAAGTGAATTGATCGTAGAATTCCTGTACTTCAAATGTCGGGCAGCTAGAGGAGTCGTAGATATTTTGCCAGTAAAATCGATTGGTAGCCACTTAAGCATCTGGGCTTACATTTCGAAATTAAACAATTAACACGGGACGGAGAGAAGACAAACATACAATTTGATGACGTGCACCACGAGGGATTGACATAGGTAATAACTCCTCCGCCACAGTTGTGCTATGTACATTTCCGGTCGGCACAATGGCAAATGAATCCCTCGATCGCTACAACTGTGTCATCCACATTCTCATAGAGCCAGGTCTCTTGAAGCGTAATTACTCCAAGCTTCACATATTCACGAGAACAGACCGCGGTTTTAATCGCATCCATTTTGCTCACAAGTGATCGGATATTTGAGCTAAGTATGATGGGTATACTCATGCTCCGGAATGATTTATTTCGTAGAGCGATCCTCTATCTTGCACGATGTATTTTAATAGATTTGTTCTTCTTTGTATTGATTCGATTCAGTTTATTACTTGTGGCTTGACCAGGAAAAAGTGGGGCATTCAGGAGAGTAGAAACACATACGGATTTTACAATATCGCGAGTGTATGTTGACAGTTTCATAGTTTCATTGCGTTGTAGAGAGAAGAAGGGAAAATATGCGTGTCAAGTCCTTCGCCTTCCATTCACTAGCTGGATGACGCGTGTCCTTGCTAACTTGTGTTCACAGCTGCAGCAAACACAGTGGAATCTAAGCGTTCTCAGCATGTACGTATTCAACCGCTGCTTGAAACATTCCTCTGAATGGACACTGACAACCTATTCCGGGAGATTGTTCCACTGATTCACGACCCGGGGTAGAAAACGTGACCTCGGAGCGGACGTGGAGCTTCCGCAGTTTAAACAGTATCCAACCGTGACCCCGTGTCGAGTTATCTACATTGAGTTGGAAGAACGCTTGCACCACCGTGCCCAAATCCCCTTCTAGGATGCGGTTTGTGTAGATCAAACCCCCACGGCGACGACGATAGTCCAAACAGAGCAAGTTCATTCGCTGACGTCGAAGAGGATAAGACAAATCACGTAGCAATGATACCGACTTGGAGACACACCGCTGAACCTCCTCTATTAAAGTACACTGAAACTGCGTGAGGGATGCAAAGTGGGTAGTTCATATTCCAATATTGGACGAACGTGGGAAGGAAACAGGATCTTGAAGTTCTCAGGTGTCCTTTTTGATGAGGACCTCTGTATGGTGTAGAGTACCCCGTTGGCGGAACCGACTTTCCGCAACGGATCCGGGATGGTTTTCTAGTTAGGGGCTACAATCACACCCATGTCCTTCTCAGCAGCTGAGTTGGTTGGCTGGAAACCACCAATGTGGTAGATGCCGAAAGGTTCTGGACAGCCGATAGGAAGAACCCATCATTTATCATGGATGGTAGGTAACTGCCACTTCACAGACCAATCGTGCAGCGAATCAAGCGTCATTTGTAATATGTCCGGCTCTTCAAGCCTAGCTACTTCTGACCATATTTTGAAATTATCAGCGTAGATCAAACAGTAAGTTTGAAGTACCTCTGAAAGGTCGTTGCTGAAGATTTTAAAAAGTTCGGGACCTTACTGGTCATGAGGACAGGCCCATAAATAACCTAAATGACCTTCACCATCATAGTACGACCAGGCAGGAAATCAGCGATCCAGGAGCGAACGTTGCTAGCGACGCCAATCTTCCGGAGCTTGATAAAGCCGTTCATGTGAAATCATATAAAATACTTTACTGAAATCAAGAAAAACAACACCTAGGCGGTTACTGGAACCCACTGAGTTTGCCTACTTCTCGTGGGCAACGGGTAGATTGGTGATACAAGAGCGTGCCCTCTGGAAACCGTTCCGAACAGCAGTAATGATGTCCAAAACCTCGAGATAAAGCTGAAGGCCACTTATAAAAATCATTTCCATTGTCTTACAAATGATTAACCTAAGGCAGATCGGTCTGTAATTCGCAGGGTCCTCTCGGTTTCCTCCTTCGTGGACTAACTTCACAATCGTTACTTTCCAATCAAGTGGAAGACGGCCAGTCTCCAGGGAGTGCCGAAACAATTGGCAGATTGGGTCGGTGACATACTCAGCCACTGTCTTCAAGAACAGGGAATGTAATTCAGCAGGGCCTGGCGAAGAGTACAGTTCCACCTCGAGAAGAACTCTCAGCACCATCTTCATGGTAATTGCTGTGTCCTCTAAGGAGGGGGATGCGTGAACACATAGTTATTGAATACCGGGGCCTCAGCCGAGTACACTAATAAATATTGCAAAGCGAGAAGATAGGCCAACTAACAACACAGGAGACGTTGAATGAGGCAGGCGAATAAGAATTGACAAAATAGAAATACTCGCGCGAGTTCGAGTACACGGCATTAGCGGTAACGGCCCCTTAGATAACACACATTGCGAATGATGTAGTCCAGCCAACCAAAGCAAAGGCATTATACCTTAAAACAAGTATCAAAAAACAAACGGTAGCGAAGCGATAGTAGGACGTGTTCCTATCAGTTCCCCTTCAAGACGATGTTGCCTTTGATCTATTGACCAAAAGAATTTCCAGTGGCTCCAACCTACCCGGCCACCTGCCCACACGTCCTTGCGGTAACCGCTCCCCTTATGGCTCAAAAGGTTAAAGACAGACTTACGGTTCAGTGCTAATCTTACATATTCTATCAGTTTACCTGCGTCTGTGGTGCGAGGTACGTGGGACACGCAACTAGGCCTCTGTCTAAAGGCGTTGCTTAGTACTGCGTGGAAAGCGGACACCAGATTAGGACCGCTGATACCTTCCAAATACTTTATGTAGTACAGCAACGGTACACTAAAGGTCTTAGGAAGCAAATCTTACGGACGGCCGAAGCGATCGCGACTAGGATTATTCAACCGGAATTGTGCAAACAGAAGACTTTGCTGCAAGGGCTTCTTCTACCTTGACCCTAGTTAGCTTACCAAGTTTTATCACTTCGTGCGCCTATAGGGATCAGATGATGCGCTTGACATTCCACTGATCAACCAACACGTCCTCCGTCACAAGTGTTGTTGGTCGACTTTATTGATGAGGACTTTTGAGTTTCTGTTTGTCGTGATTCCACCATTCCCACCTCTTTGGCTTCCTCAGGTATTTGTGCTCGGTCCCTCCATTTTATAATTGTAAATGCCTGAGGAGAGTTATCGAAAAGAGTACTCTTCGTAAAATTGTGTTCTTGCAATACCATGGGTATCATTTACTACTACGAATTGTTACAAAAAGATGCACGTCCAGTAAGCATCCTCCTAACACAGGTGCATGATTGGTCTTGGGAGGAGTCCAAAACTGTGTTAGATGGACATGGTCAAGACAAGGCAAAGCAGTGATTAAAAAGTCCTGGTTGTCCAACTAGGCGTGGCCATATGGTTGCTCTGACATACAGTAAGTTTTCCAGCCGGTTAAACTGAATATATGGGATAATGCCCGTTAAAATGACCATAATGGCTGCAGAAATGGGTATGACATTACAAGTTACTAATCTACCAGTGTTTCCAACTGACCGTGTCCAATATGGAAGATGAGTCATCCGCGTCATCAATATCCTCACCTGCAGTTGAGTCTACCACATACACACCAAACCGAAGCCGTATTCTCTTCGCTACGTCGGCTGACGCACTACCTCCGAGCATGGCCGGAAAATAAGTCCAAGACGTACGCTGTCGTGGTGAGCGCCACCGGTCCAACAACAGCCAACTTGAGCCCAGCTGCAAACAAGCCCCCCCCTCCCCCGCGGAAGCTGGCCTCTAAGCTCAAGGTGAAACCTATCATCTGGGATAACTCTTCCCTAGTGAAGGGAAATATGACCTCAACCTTAAGCAGCCAAAGCACAGTCAGCAGTGTCCCAAATCCGGGGATAAACCCAATTCTAAGCTTTCGCTTGCTCGGTCGCAAAGGAAGCCAGTTTCAATAGATTTGTTGAGCTGGAGAAAGTGAGCAAGGGTAATTCGTCTTCTTGCAGGCCGCAAATCCCTGAGCGCACTCAACCTTTGCGGGACCATTGCCTCAACATTATGAACGCGGTCGAATCGGACAAAGCCGCCCCAGCGGAAAGAATGCTGGATGACCAACTACTTCCTGAGCGGTAAGTCTCTGTTATTTGATGAAGGAGAACAGGGAATTAAAATCGTCTCTGCATTCCGGCTCGGTAGAAAGCAAGATGATTCGCCCAAAGTTCGCCCCTCAAAGTCGTGTGACCAACAGGAATACCAAGGTATCCTGCGACGGACCGCGCGCCTCAAAAGTGAGCCGCATTAGGTAATCTACCATCGCCCTTTGGACTTCAGAAGGACAGTTACTTCGGTCCCCTGGAATGTGATGAGTGAGTGAGCCAATCCGCAACATCAGGACAGTTACTGTAAGCTCATTGGCAATACATCGCGCACGAAGCAGAAGTCATGTATTAAATTGTGCACCCAATCGCCACCCCTCGGTGGCTCAGTGGTAGAGCAGCAGACTGGAAATTCGTGGGACCGGGGTTCGATCCCCTGTCGAGGCAGATTGTTGTGCGCAGTTTAATCGTGATTTCTACTTCTCACCAACCGTTGGCTAATCACAAACACCTTTCAAGTTACGTACTATATCTTTCTCCGGATACAGCTGAAAAAGGCTGTTGAGAACCTATGGACTAGCCGGGGAAGCAGTGAAATAAACCGCCATATCGTGGGTTTTCGCGCGACTAGGAAGACTCCGAGAGGCAGTTGGAGTCCTACTCTCGTCATTCCGGGACAGTAAAGCACATAAATGGGCTGCGCGTGTTGACTGTCAATGCGCGCAGTAGAAGGAATAAATTGGATGAAATTCAGTTGATTGCTTTAGTGACCCGTCCAGACCTGAAGACCTTCACTGAAATCTGGCTATTCACAGACACTACGGATGCAGTGGTATCTATCCCCGGATGCCACCACTCCCGATCCGATCGACTAGGATGGAGGTCCGGCAATGGCGTAATGGTCTATTGGAAGGCTGACATCAAAGCACATGTAGTTGAAACAACCAGTGTCAACGATGAGGAGTCCTATGCTCTCGGGTGTCGTGTCAATGATGGACGGAGTTCTCTCATATTTGGTGTCGTCTATAGAGCGTCTTCAGGATCCGCAGCACACTTGATGCACTCGATCAGGAGACGTGGTGTAGTAAAGGACCGTCTTATTGTTGGGGATTTTAATGCTCCTGCTATTGACTGGGACCTGCTTCTCTATGACGGACCTTCAGACTCTTTTGAGGCTAACTCACTCGAGTCCGTTTTTCATTGTGATTTAGGTCAACGTCACTACGCGAACCCGTATTCCTCCAGATCAGACACCGCATATTCTGGATCTCGTGATCCCCCCCCCAGAGTAATCAGACATCACCAACTTTTCAGTTCTGCAGCCCATTGACAGCAGTGATCACTGTACTGTCTCATTCTAGTGGCTATGTCGCTTCGCTGTTCACAGCCAACGCGTTGACCGTCGGGATTTCTGGCGTGCCGATACACTTCGTCTAAAAATGGCCTCAAGCGTTGTCGATTGGAATATTCCTGAACCCCACAATGTTGACGATGCGTGGAAGCACTTGTACTCCAAGATGACGTCGCGCATTGAACAACTCATCCCCTTGTCTAAAAGAAGACCCTTCTCCAAACGCCCTCCTTGGATCGATCACGAATTGAGATCAATGCTAAAAAGAAGACGTAAACTGTAGGGTCGTCACAAAATTACGCGATCTGAGATTGACTGCTGCTACTACAAAACGGTCAGGAATGCTTGCAACATGCAAAAAAACACGGGAAACGCCAAAAAATACGAGCTGCCATTAGGTGCAATTTTTAGAATGACCAAGGCGCACTTCTCAGACCTCAAACGAAGCACCAAAGCTGGCAGTGGTCTTCCTGCCTTGTCTCCCTATGAGAAAGTGGACCTAGATTACGAAGACGTCGAAAAAGCTAGCCTCTTGGTCCAGCAATATTCCTCTGTCTACTCGGCCGAAACGCCACTCACGAATAGCGTTGCGCCCACTTTTCTTTCCCAGTTGGAGCAAGTGGATGTTAACACTGAGGTTGTAATGAAATCTATTCTTGACCTAGACTCGTATTCCTCGCTTGATCCTGATGGTTTACACCCATTATTCCTCAAGATCGTGGCTGGACACATTGCCGCTCCTGTCTCTCAAATCTTCCGTCGTTCCTTTGAGGTCGGGCGGCTTCCAACTGCATGGAAGGTGGGAATCGTTAAACCTATTTACAAAGGAGGGAATCGACAGGATCTAGCCAGCTATCGTCCCATCTTCCTGATTTCGATTTCATACAGTCATGGAACGGATTCTGCAACGGGCTCTTCGCCTTCATCTCGAGAAGTTGGAGTTCATCTCTCATACCGAACATGATTTCCGAAGGGCGCGTTCATGCACCACCAATTTGCTGGTGGCTAGGGAAAAATGGGCAAGATGCTGGTAAACGCCTAGCTGCTGTATTTGTTGATTCCGGCAAGGCTTTTGACAAAGTCCCGCATGAGCTGCTGCTCTTCAAACTCCGGGGAATCGGCGACACTGGTTTTATGTATTGGGTCTCCGATTTCCTGGACGGTCACTCCATGCAGGTTAAAGTGAACGCAGCGCTTTCTGATCAAGTTCACATGACAAGTGGGCCCGAACTCCTCAATATCTTTATCAAGGACCAGCCATTCGAACTGCAGACCGACTGCTTAATCTACGCAGATGATCTGAAGCTGTGGATTGCGGTATCCAGTCTGGAAGATGCAGACAGATTTCAAGCGACGATCTATCTGCTCCGCGACTGGTCAATAAAGTAGCACTTGCCCAGTAACCGTGACCAATGAACTGCTCTTCCAATCGATGCTCCTGAGCCATTAGGGATGGTACCATATCAGGGGTTTCTTGATGAAAAATGTCAACCAGGAGAGGGATCTCCGGGTGATTGTGTCTCCTAATCTCAAATCAACCGAGAACACCCGGAAGAGGATCGCGTCCGCCTACAGAGTACTTCACTCTATACGGAGAGCCTTCTCACGCCTGACCCCAGCACTCTTCAGACTATTGTTTGCTTCCCATGTGCGCCCAATTTTCGAGTACGGATTGCCCGCTGCGTATCTTCTCATCAACTCCGAAGATGAAATGATCCAAAAGGTTCAACGGCGTGGATCCAAATCGGTTCCAAAATTGCGGGACTTATCTTATCCCCTGCGGCTTCAGCGGTTGAGCCTGTTCCATTGGGATTATCGTCGTCGCCGCAGAAATATGATATTCACTCGACGTATTCTAAGTGGTGAATTAGTGAGTGAACTGCAACCGTTCTTTCGTTTCAACACGAGGAATGTCACTACAGGCTACCGGTGGAAACTTTTCAAACCGCGGGGACTCCGTGTGCGATCCGATCTGGCTCTAACCACCCGTGTAGTGAATGACTAGAATAGCTTGCCGGAGGTCGTCGTCGATGCGGAGACAGAGGAACGTTTCAAACGACTGTTGGATTCCCACTCTCTGAGTGTGCAGTGATTTTGCTGCCCTCAAAAAATTACAGCCGTCCTCTGTGGAAGCTTGTTTCGCCATGACCCCAGCAATCCACGCAATGATCGGGAAGTGACAGAGCTGACAAAGGCACTCCATTCTGCTCCCTACCAACCAATGAACCAACCAATGAGCGTATGAATTGCTACTACTACCCAGAAGGACTGAACACCTACTTGATTCCGCTTTGAGAATACAGGAAGCTAAGGCCACAGCGCAACATGTATTAATACAAAGACCGGGCGAAAACAGGAGGAAACACACGAAAACCAGTCAGTTACAGTCAAATGCAAATTTGGTTAAGTAGGACCCCGGAGATACAAGTGGTGTGGGTTTTGTGTGGAACAGACGACAGGAACAAATGCACCATAATACAAAAACACAGTGTTCGGATGAGGGGCACGAATTGTTCCGACACAAAAGATGGATTTGTCTTGTAAAATAACACGTGCTTTCTGGACAACTCCATGTTCCCTTTTGGTGCACATTTAAAAAATTCCAAGCAATTCTTCTGGCACCAGCCAAGTTACAGTTCCTGGGCATTTCGCCATTCCGGGTTCCCTTATGATACTACAGAATTTTGTCATCTAC
Source organism: Dicrocoelium dendriticum (assembly GCA_944474145.2). Lineage (NCBI taxonomy): Eukaryota > Metazoa > Platyhelminthes > Trematoda > Plagiorchiida > Dicrocoeliidae > Dicrocoelium > Dicrocoelium dendriticum. The sequence continues at coordinate 20,199,065 of OX104062.1, read as the reverse complement.
GGAAGCCTAACCCAAGTGCTGCACGTGACCCGATGCCAGCCACCCCCAATCCAATCAGACTGTGCCACCGCCCAGCCAATCATCAGTGAGTCAGAGACCAGTGAATCATACAACTCAATCATTATGATATACACGCTTGACTCTTGACCTCGTTGTTTCAATACCACGTGGTCCTACCTACGATCCAGTGTTTATCCAGTTACTTGGAGCAGTTCGGGTCATAGCAACTGGCGACGAAATTGTCAACTGAAATGACATCCCCAGCAGATGATCTCCGTGCGATTCCTCACTAACAGCAGACGCAGTCCGAAGCCGCTCAGCTCCGTCTACTCGATACTCTGACACGTAACCTCGCGATGATTTCCAAGGACAAGGCGACGCATGATGAACAAACCAATTTGGAGTCGATTGTATCTACAACTCGATTTTGCCCACATGACGTTTCCTCTGGTTTTACATTTAAGTCCTGGTTCAAACGCTGAACATATTTCGGGTGCATGGCGATCACGAACACCGCATCTCACTGCACTGAGGATGCCACCTTGTGGATCAAAGAAAAAGGGATCCAACAATAGTGCCCGGACTGTTGTAAGTTTAATGTACCTGAATCTACCACCATCACATTGCGCGATTTATCGGATGACCAAGATCAATGGAATTCATTGTGTGCACTGATGAGTATCAAAGCCAAGCTCATAAACTTATTACTAATTGCGCGTCACCCGAACTCGCCACCCTATGGAGAACCCAGACTTAAGCGAGTAACACTAGAATTCTTCACCGACGTAGAAAACCTTTCGCTCTATGCAAGCGCGCTAAAACACGGATCCTGTGGGATACGTATCCCTCCTAATGTCCCTCTAAGCGCGCGACAATCAAAATGAAACACCGAAGAGGGACACAGCAAACAAAACCGGCTAAACACAATTTTCATGGCTTACCAGAAAATCCCTCTAACGATGTTCAAGAGACCGGAAAGCACGATTAAGAACAGTGGCGGTTCATTCGTGAAACAGTTTCTTTGGCTACTATTGTGGCGCTATGGCTAACCAGGAGACCTCTCTTACCACATTATAGAGAATACGGCCCTAGAATCCTAAAACTTGTAGTTCAGTCAGAACAAAAAACAACAGGTGTTTTGGATTGATGGCAGAGAAATCAGAAAAGTCCTCTTGCTGGACTAAGGTTAAAGGTCGCAGAAGCCTTCCAAAGTTCACATGTCAAAGCACCTGAAGCAGCAAGCATACCGATGAATGTACAGAAGCGTAACTTGAATGCCGCTGTAATTGACTTTGACGTGGGTCTAAACGAATATTGGGATGCACCTTGGCCGAATTAAGTTGCAAACGTGGTGTCATTATCCCATCAACTTCCAACTTTTCATCGGTCGGCATCCTCCCACACTCGACCCCTTAAGTCCTCTGTGGTCTACTAGAGACAGAGAAACTGGCCTGCTTGTATACGAATCCTAAGGGTCTTTTTACTAAGCTGGCCAAACTGAAAGATCGCCAAGCTTCCGGCTCGTATGATGTCATGGCCATCAGCGAGACGTGGTTACACACAGGAAGGACGGAGGCTGAAGTTTCGCTACCGGACATGTTGCGGATCCGGAACGATAAGCTACCACAATGCGGAGAGGTAATCCTGTATTACCGAAGCGACTTACAGTGCGGAGCCGTGGAGGATTCAGACGCCGTTCCCCGACTCACTTTGGTGCCGGTTGCAGTTAGAAGGCACGGACGCTTGTCTTATTGTCCTGGTGTATCGCGCCCCTAACTCAACACCCGAAACTGACTACCACTTAGCGGCTGCTTTAAGATGCAGTTTACAACAAAAGTACACTCACATTCTTGTCATGGGTGATTCCAAAGTACATTGTTTAGAAATTCCCGCCACGATCGGAGAACAATTCAAAGCCGATTTATAAGACCTAGTAACTACTGTTCCTCTTTACAACCACATCACTTTGCCCACTCGGTTCAGAACTGGTAACAGGCCATCTGTGCTGGATCTTGTGCTTACCAACGAAGAGCATATGATTGATGCGTTGGTTTTAGACTGCCCGTTGGGTCGCAGTGATCACGCCGTGATCAGTTTCAACTTCGTCTGCTATGCAGAATATCTGAATGATAACGATGATACTGTGCGAACCACCACAAACTACCATCGATTAGCCCAGCTCGTCAGCGCCACTACTTGGTCGTTCCTCGAGGAAGAACCCCCGGAAGTCGCCTGGCTCGAGTTCGTCAAAAATATTCAGTCAGCTGATTGCAGAGGCTTCAGAGAGAAAAGTTTGCCATAAATGTAAAGCAATTTCTTACGTCAGGATCAGAACTCGAAAACGGATGACAGTATGCAAATCAGCATGGCGAGTGTACAGAGAAGCTCCAGCACCAGAAACTTGGGACAAGTACGTAGCCCAACTTAATCACTGCACAAAAATGTTAAAGGAAGACAAAGCCGCCTATCAGTAGAACATCGCAAAAACCTTCAGTGCTAACCACAAGCTGCTGTACAAGCACGTTAATAGCCTACGGAAGGTGAGGCAAGGATTTCCTCCACTCAGGACGGCTGCTGGCCCAACAAGGATGGCTGTGGAAGCAGCAAACGCGCTGCAGATGCAATACGATCCCATGTTTCGAAGTGTCTTGCCACCAGACGATCTACCAAGCTTTGTATTCTGCTCACCAGGACTAACTCACATCAATTTTACCGCAGAGGCTGTATTGCAAAGGCTGACTTCTCTACGCAAACACAACTCGCCGGGTGTCGATACCATTCGTCCAGAGGCATTGGGAGCAGCAGCAAGCCAACGGGCAGGACCTTCCGCTCAGTTTTTCCAGCGCTGCTAAGACCAGAACCAAGTTCCCGCCATGTGGAAGCTTGGAATAATAAACCCGATTCACAAAGGTGGAAGCAGAACTGATCCCTCCAACTACCGCCAAGTAACCCTTCTTCCTATACTCTCCAAGTTCATGGAACCTATAGTTGCCGATGCACCAGTATGTCAGCTGGAAAATTGTAACACCCTCACACCTGAGCAGCACGACTTCCGTCGACAGCGGTCATGTACAAGGAACTTACTAATTGCACGCAGTTGTTGGACCGAGTCAACTGACGCAGGAGAACGTGTTGATTTGACTTACTTGGATTTTGCGAAGGCTTCCTGCCATCGGATGCTACTCTCCAAGCACCAGTGTTATGGGATCGGCGACTCTCTTTTTAGCTGGATTGCCACCTTTCTACTTATGGTAATTAGCGGTCAGAGTTCGGAGCTCTTTATCGGACCCCATACAAGTCGAACGTGGTGTGGTCAAGGCTCCGTTTTAAGTCCACGTTTGTTTTTCGTGTTTATTAATGACCTTTCACAGGAAATCTCTCCAAACTTCCTAATCTTTACCGATGATTTCAAGATTTGGCGCATGATTCAGGTGAACCCGGACCAGCATTTGTTTCAGAGTGATCTAGATACGGTATATCAATGGTCAACCCAAAACTTACTGCATTTCAACGTGCGTAAATGCAAGATGCTTTCCATCCGACATCAGAGCAACTACTCATACCGGCTCGGAACGCATACACTACAACAAGCAACTCTCGAACCTGACTTGGGTATCCTGGTTCAAGATGACTTGGGTTGATCCAGACAATCCGAAACGGCCTCGAAGAATGAAAATTAATATGTCGGGCTGTTGAGGCGGGCGTTTGGACAAATAAACAGCTCCATATTTCGATGAATGCCCAGTGCGTATGCTCGCCCCTGTGTCCAATACGCAATTCGCGCCTGGCATCCATGGTTGAAACACAACGTGAATGCACTGGAACAGCCACAACATCGAGCATCTAAGCACATTAATGAAATGAGCAATCTTTCATACTAGGAGATGCTGCAACGATTGGGGGCATTCAGCTGAAGCTCTCGCACACTGCCAAGAGACCTGATAATGGCATAGTAGATTCGGCGAGACCCACATCATGTGCCGCTGCTGACTGCAACTTAGCATCAATACAAAACTGAGAGGTCACTGATTGAAACTCGCAGAAATGTATGGCAGTCTGGAGTGCCGCAGAAATTTCTTTTCCATTCGTGTCTGTCACCCGTCCATCGCGACGAGACTGGACCTTAACGTGGTGCGATGGTTTGTGTGTCTATGATCCATTGATCTATGCTGAGTGGTGCCTTTTTGCACCTTCAGGACAACTCATACCAGATTGGTTAATGGTTACAGGCCAGACAAACTCAGTCTCCTGGCCCTCCAGGTTGGTGGTTGGAGTGAGAGTGGCTGCTTACTCCAGTGCCAAAACCCCGCTGCCTTGCGGTAAGGTTTTGAAACCAAAGGCTTTGGTTGAGAGCCCTAATGGTTCTCCTGTAGGACTGGGCAACCTTACAGTATTTCGCCCACGCAATACGATGAACCATTCTTCTAAAGATTTCTTGAAGCTCTGGCCGTAGCACAGGATAAGCAACGGCACTCTATCTGCCGCATCGAGCAGGGTGGATAGGGGTATGGATGTTACTGCTCACGCCTTCCCGTCTTCTTACCCCCGTTCTTGCACTTCCTCATCATTATCGTCCCGCACCAACTTTAATTTTATCCCCCCCATTTGCAATCCCCCAATTCATGGCCCTCCCTTACCTCGCTTCAATAGTCGCTTGTGTTCTAGTTTCAAATCATACACGATCACAGGGTATCACGCCAGTCCAGTCGACAAGTCTATGTTCAACCAAACGGACAACAGTTCATCCTCGTGTCCTCTAAGCCTGTCATGCCTCAAGGTGCGCAATTTGCTACAGATTAGCCAACAGGCAGCACTTGCCCGCACACCATACATTTTTACGCGCATATTAGCGTATTGTACCAAGCTTTTAGCGTGGTTCATTTTCGAAATAGCGTGCGGTACTTTCAAGTTAGCGAGGCGGAGAACGCTGATTAGGCGTCGTTGACACTCTCATTGGTTATGGGACGTAAACCAATGGGACTTCGGTTAGAAGCTGCCAGCATACGCGACAGACAGTCCAATGAAAGTGGTCGAGCACCACCTTCCGTTCTGCCCTGATGCCCCACTGGAGTAAACCTCGATTATTGGTCTCCAACCTGAAATCGACCAATAGGTAAATTGTGATGCTTGTCAAAGGAGGAGATGCTAGCTACCACACTATCCAAAGCTTAAGACTTAACCAGTGTGGATAGACATACTAACCAGCACATGTAGCGGTCTATGGCGATCACTGGCGGCTACCTAATGGTGGCTTATTCAGCGGCCTAACCATGGTGGCGTAGACAGGCAACCATCTAACTCGTATTCCACAGTACAGCAATGGCTGGTAGGCGGTTAGACAATTGTGTGCGAATGTCATTGCAACGATCATGGGGGACACAGTTCCCACAGAAGTTAGTAGACCAACCTGAAGCTGAACAACGACAATTCTAAGGTTGCTTAATTCGATCACAATTGACGACTCAACAAAAAATAAGAGGATTCCAAGTGTGGCGCTGACACGACGTCAGTGAGTGTTCGTTTGCATCCATACCCATGGGCGAAATGTTAATCAGTTGTCGCTTCAGTGTCTCTATGTATGGCGTTACCTAAAGGTCATAGGAAGCTACGAATTCATAGAATAATTAGGTTTCACTTCCATATGGTCGCCCATGGTGTCGTAGAGAGGCAATCATCTAACTCGTACTCCACAGTACAGCAATAGCTGCTAGGCGGTTAGACAATTGTGTAGGGATGTCATTGCAAAGATCATGGGGGACATAGTTCCCACAGAAGTTGTTATACCAACCTGAAGCTGAACAACGACAATTCTAAGGTTGCTTAATTCGATCACAGTTGATGACTCAACAAAAAATGATAGGATTGCAATTGTGGCGTTGACACGACGTCAGTGAGTGTTCGTTTGTCTCCATACCCATGGGCGAAATGTTAATCAGTTGTCGCTTCAGTGTCTCTATATTTGGCGTTACGTAAAGGTCATAGGAAGCTATGAATTTATAGGATCATTAGGTTTCACTTCCATGTGGTCGCCCATGGTGACGTAGACAGAGAATAATCTCACTGGTATTCCGCACGTCAGCAATGGCTGCTAGGTAGTTATATAATTTCGCGCGATGGTTATTGCGACGATCATGGGGACATTGTTCCCATTGAAGTTAATAGACCAACTTGAAGCTGAACAACGAAAATTCTATGTTCGCTTACTTCTATCTCAGTTGATGGCTCAACAAAATGTGAGAGGATTCCAAGTGTGGCGTTGACATGACGTTAATGAGTGTTCGTTTGTCTCCCAACCCATGGGGACATTTGTTAGTCAGTTACCACTTCAGTGCCAACATGTATCGCGTTATGTAAAGGTCATAGGAACCTATGTATTCTTAGGATAATTACACTTCACTTCCATATGATCGCCCATACGTGTTGAGACGCTTTAACAAGTGGCTCTCCAAATGGAACCATTATAAGCACAGTCAATGCAGATGGAACCTCCCTATTACGTCAATGGACTGGCATGCTCTCCTCAAAGAATCGGCATTACTCAACAAAGTAACACTTAAAGGGGCCACAATGACTACGGTGTTTATACATACCACATCGTCCTGCTAGAAAGAACGCAAGA